>JAJPUD010003160.1:0-63927 GCA_023553655.1 Myrmecobius fasciatus | reverse complement strand
ATCATTGATCAAGGATTCTTACATGTTCTTGACATATATATAAGCCACAATTTGTAGAAAATAGTTGCTTTTCAAGCTATGTTTAACTACCAAGTCAGGTGTTCTTTTGTAATGACCAAACCATAAGCACAGCAGTATTTCATATTTCCTATAACTCAGCCAATTATATAAAATGAAAAGACATAATCAGCGATAGAAAGTCATATCTGAAAGCTGACCACTTCCTTTCTCATCTTTTCATCAAATAAATATATTATGCATAATATATTTTCATAAAGACAAAACATGAAAGTTCCAGGCATTGGTTAACTTATTGGTGCCTTCTCAGTTGCCCATTTTGAATAATAATGTTAATGGTGATTTTTCTCATTCTTTTGGTAACTTCTCCTATATAAGATAATTTAAAAATCAGTTTCTCAGTGCTTTTAAATTTATGTCATCCCCAGCAGAGACTTTATACTTGTGTATACCTGGTCTGATTCTCTGTGTGATTTCATCTTCTTCGGTATCTTTTACTTATATAGCAGACTGAATATAAATGTGTCATATTTATGTGATCATTATAACTAATCAGAATAAGAACACTAGCAAAACTGTTCCACTTTGACATCATTTGTTGTTCTCCTTTCAGTTTCATTAATAAATGTCATTGGAATAATGTGGTGTATATGAGTATGATAGCAAGATTTCTTCAGATTTATTTTCTTTATTGTTTTTTACTATTTTTGTGATGATACTATACATATTGACTTAGAAAACCACAAATTAACTTTAGTTATGCTTTATTATAAATTATTTTGTTAAGTATTTACATTTTAATTTGGTTCTACCATATTTGGGAGTATTGCAGACCATGCTGCCTATTAGTTCATGCATTTGACACATTTGGGACAAAGCACAGTAAATGTGATATGGTTAAACTTAAAATGTATAAATATGGTCTCATATTTGGATGCAAAAAATAATCTGCACAGGTTGATTCATTAAAAAAATACCAAAACACTAGGAGGCATGGCTGATCCAATTCTTGTTTAGAGAAAAGCTCAGCATTTTAGTGGACTGCAAGCTCAATACAAGGCATCAGTAGGATATAATAGACAAAAAACTATTAGAAATATGGGTTATGATAAGTGACGCAAAGCTTCTAGGAATAAGGTGATAATTTCTCTCTCTACTCCACCTTCAACTGATCTCATCTGGAAGACTGGGTTCAATTCTGAACACATGTTTTGGGAGGAACCTTGATAAACTGAAAAAAATCCAAAAATTGGCTAAGGGCCTGAAGTCTACATCATATGCAGACCAGGGCATTTAGCTTACAAAAGAAAAAGCTTAAAGACAATGTGGCAACTTTCTTTAAGTTTTTGAAGAGTAAGCCTGCCCAAGAGATATTAGTATTAGTCCAGTTGGGCCCAAAGACTGTAAAATGAAACATTTGGTGAAAGTTCAAAAGAGGCAAATGTAGGCTTAATATCAGAAAAGGTTTCCTAATAATTAGAGCTGTTCAAAGTGGAATGGGATGCCTCGAAATTATGAGTTCCACCTTCTTGGAAACCTTCAAGCAGAAGCCACTTGTAATGTTATAAGGATTCTCTTCAGATATGGATTCATCTAAATGACCACTGAAGTCCTTCCCAATTCTGAAGCTTTGGTAACTTTAGTAAAAAGTTTGGAGGGAGGGAAATATTAAATGAAAAATGTTAATTTTTTATTTGTAAAATTTGCATTTGAGGGGAATGACAGGATACTCCGTTGTCCAGAAAACAGTTGGAGACACAGTATTGGGAGTTCAGGATGAAGATCAATGACAGATATATAGATCTAAAAATAATCTCTGTAGTTATGAGACCTTGATATCCAATGAGCTCTTCAAGAGAGAGAATGTAGAAAGAGAAGAAAAAGAGCCCAAAACAAAGCCTTGGAAAACACCCATCTTTATGGAAAATGAGATGAGTTATGATTTAGTAAAGGAAACAGAAAAGAAATATATAATTAGAAGAAGACTTAAAAGAGAAAATTTAGAGGATCTGAGGAAGGAGACAGTATCCAAAAACAGAAACATAGTAAATGCTATCTAGAGTAGGCAAGAAGTCCAGAAAGATAGCAATGGAGAAAAAAGTACCTAATTTTAGCAGTTCAGAGATCACTGGAGATCAGATGCATGAGATTTGGAAATTGAAATTAAGGAGGTAATTGATTATCTGTCAAAAGCAAGAGTACAAGGGAAGTGAGAGGATAGTGGAGAAAATGGAGCCAATCTTCTTTCTAACAGGGATTTAGGACAACAGCTTGAAAGAATGACAGGGTCATGTGAAGGGCTTTTTTTTTTAAAGGTTAGACAAGACATGAGCATGTTGGTAGCCAAGAGGGACTTTTTCTTTGCTGAATAGGAGCGTGGGGTCAGTGAAAAGGAATCTGACCTCAGTTAGGAAACACTGAAATTAAGGCCTATCTCTAATACAGGCTGCCTTTCGGACCCAGACCAAATCTCTTCAGACAACCCTCTCAAAAGAACATTTTATAGTTGTTTTTACACATCTTGAATGTGACTCGCAGACATTTTATTCATTTTTGAGTTTTTTTTAATGAGTTACTCTTTCTTTTATTTCCTCCTGGATTTTATTATTATTATAAAGAAATGTTGTTTGTTTGTTTATTTGTTTTTGAGGGGAGAGGGAGTGGGTATATTGTCATCCTGTTTTTTAGTGAAGCCATTAATTTCCTCAAATAGTTTCTTTGCTGATTCTGGGAAAGGGAAGTATTGCCAGACAACTCTCTAAGATTATATTTTTAAAATTTTACTTATTTCATTTTTAATTTATGAAATAAAACAAACTTTTTCATAACATAGAATAAAAAAGATGATTGCACATGAATCTGCATATCAATTATGTACAACTTGATACTCCTTTTAAAAATATTATGGAGTTATCATGTAAACTTCTTTTCTATTTTTTTTCTTCTCTTTGCCCCTTCCCCCCCCCCAAATCCTAGATATGGCTACCATTAGACACAAAGGACATCGGAAGGAAGGCACTATCTGCACCCAGAGAAAGAACTGATAAAGAGAAGGCTGAATAAAACGATTTTGTGTGTGTGTGTGTGTGTGTGTGTGTGTGTGTGTGTGTGTACTTGTGTCTGAGATTATATTTTGAAAGCTAATTGCCAAATACCAAAGATAGATGATGTTCCCTTACCAGGAAGCTCTCTATAGCAAAGAAAGCACAATTCCAAACCAAAAAGGGTCTCTGGAAACAGAAGCTTAGAGGTCATATATCACAGATTCCCAGGCCACACCAATCTTCTTTTATCTTGCTTAGTATTTGAAATTTGTATTTTAAAAAATGGCATATTGCACAACAATGATAAGTTTGGAAATATGTATACATATATTCGATTTGCCAATATTTTAACATAATTAACATGTAGTGGATATCCTGCCATCTAGGGGAGGGGTGGGGAGTTGGGGGAAAAATTTGTAACGGAAAGCTATGTAAGGGTTATTGTTGAAGAATTACCCACACATATGTTATGCAAATAAAATAAAAAAAAATTTTAAAAAAATGGCATATGTCAGCTAAATTAGTGCAAGTGCTTTGCTATTTTCTATACCTTCAACTAGAAATCTCTTATTTTTTTCATATAACCATTTCTAATACCCACGAAAGCCTTTTACTTCAACTACAGGAAATCTTATTCTTAACTAAAATAATTTATAGGTTGAAGTATTTTAGCATTTGCAAAACGACAGCTTTTCCAATTTGAGTTTCTCATATTGTGTCATTTTTCAGATACAGCAATGTTGAGAATTTTGGTTGGATTCTAGGATGACTTCTCACAGCCCTTTTCATCATGGTTGTTTGGACAGGTAAATCTTATTGAACAAGGTTTTTATTGCCTATATTACATAATTTAGTGCTATGGACTATGCAAACATTGAATTTTTGCTTGACTATGCATATTTGTTACAAGGAATTTTTTTTCCAACAAGGTAAGGGGTAGGAGAGAAAAAGAAAACAAATTAATAAATTTCTGTCCATTTTTTAAAATAGCAAAGTAGAAGTAGATTTACATATGGGAAATACTACATGTTCTTTTAGATGAGGTACCCTGTTATTAGTTTTATTTTCTTGTAAGAAATTTTCATAAATTGGAATAATCTATAAATGCAATGTAAAAATAAGATATGTAAATAAAACTTAAATAAAAGAAAGTCTTCAATTGGTTTGGTATGGAACCACAGACATTTTACTATTTTATAGCCCTATTCAAGTTTAATCAAGTAAGAGGGGAGAAATGCATTTACAAATCTTTTTCAAGGAACTTTATTGTCACAATATCTTTTTCTTTTTTTTGTTTTTTGTTTTTTGTTTTTTGTTTTTTTTTTATTTTATTTTATTTGCATAACATATGTGTGGGTAATTCTTCAACAATAACCCTTACATAGCTTTCCGTTACAAATTTTTCCCCCAACTCCCCACCCCTCCCCTAGATGGCAGGATATCCACTACATGTTAATTATGTTAAAATATTGGCAAATCGAATATATGTATACATATTTCCAAACTTATCATTGTTGTGCAAGAAAAATCTTATCTACACAAACGATATATCAGATAAAGGAAACACAATGTAAGCAAACATCAATCAAGGAGTATGAGAATGTTATGTTGTGGTCCACATTTCGCATCCCTCTCTCTGGGTGTATATGGCTTTCTTCAGTGAACAATTGGAGGTGGTTTGAAACATATCATTGTTGAAGAGAGCCATGTCCATCAGAATTAATTGTCATATAGTACTGTTGTTGCCGTGTATAATGATCTCCTGGTTCTGCTCATTTCACTCAGCATCAGTTCATGTAAGTCTCTCCAGACCTCTCTGAAATCATCTTGCTGGTCATTTCTTACAGAACAATAATATTCCATAATATTCATATACCATAATTTATTCAGCCATTCTCCAATTGAAGGGCATCTATTCAATTTCCAGTTTCTAGCCACTACAAAAAGGGCCGCCACAAACATTCTTGCACATGTGGGGCCTTTTCCTTTCTTTATGATTTCTTTGGGATATAAGCCCAATAGAAATGCTGCTGGGTCAAAGGGTATGCACAGTTTGATAACTTTTTGAGCATAGCTCCAAATTGTTCTCCAGAATGGCTGTATCCGTTCACAGCTCCACCAACAATGCATCAGTGTCCCAGCCCTCCCACAACCCCTCCAACATTCATCATTAACTTTTCCTGTCATTTTAGCCAATCTGACAGGTGTGAAGTGGTACCTCAGGGTTGTCTTGATTTGCATTTCTCTGATCAACAGTGATTTGGAGCACCTTTTCATATGATTATAAATAGTTTTAATTTCATCCTCTGAAAATTGTCTGTTCATATCCTTTGACCATTTATTGATTGGAGAATGGCTTGAATTTTTATAAATATGAGACAATTCTCTATATATTTTTGAGATGAGACCTTTATCAGAACCCTTGAATGTAAAGATGATTTCCCAGTTTATTACTTCCCTCCTAATCTTGTCTGCATTGATTTTGTTTGTACAAAAACTTTTTAACTTAATATAGTCAAAGTTATCTATCTGGTTTTCAATTAAGAGTTCCAGTTCTTCTTTGGACATAAATTTATTCCATCTCCAAAGGTCTGAGAGATGAACTATATTACATTCCTCTATTTTACTTATAGTATCACTCTTTATATCCAGATCATGAACCCATTTAGATCTTATCTTGGTATGTGGTGTTAGATGTGGGTCAAGCCCTAATTTCTTCCACACTAGTTTACAGTTTTCCCAGCAGTTTTTGTCAAATAGTGAATACTTATCCCAAAAGCTGGGGTCTTTGGGTTTATCAAAAACCAAATTGCTATAGTTATTGCCTAGTTTGTCTTGTGATTCTATCCTATTCCACTGATCGACTATTCTATTTCTTAGCCAGTACCATATGGTTTTGATGACCGCTGCTTTATAATATAGTTTTAGATCTGGTACAGCAAGTCCACCATCGTCAGCCTTTTTTTTCATTAATCCCCTTGAAATTCTTGACCTTTTGTTTTTCCAAATGAACTTTGCTACTATTTTTTCTAGATCTGTAAGATAATTTCTTGGGAGTTTTATTGGTATGGCACTAAATAAGTAAATTAGTTCGGGTAGTATTGTCATTTTTATTATATTTGCTCGTCCTACCCATGAGCATTTTACGTTTTTCCAATTGACTAGGTCTGATTTGATTTGTGTGGAAAGTGTTTTGTAATTTAGTTCATATAGTTCCTGACTATCCCTTGGCAGATAAATTCCCAAATATTTTATACTATCAACAGTTATTTTGAATGGAATTTCTTTTTGTATCTCCACAATATCTTTTTCAAAAGCAACATCTTTTTTATGTCTAAGTTGCCTTTTATAAAAGATGTGGAAGTAGAAATTTTCTTATCATTCTAGAGAAAAGAAAGCAAGATTATTAAATTAAACAAAACTTAAAATGAATATATATCAACATACTTGTGGTATATATTTATTTTACCACATCTGCATCATGCGGCTTACCCAAGCTTATGGAAAATCAAAGTAAGTGCTTTATTGCATGGTATTCTGTTACTATAACATATTTCTCACATATTTTATTCAGATTTTGCCAATATTTTATAATATATACCAGAAAATACATCAAAAAATGCTTCCTGAAGATGACTGCCTAAACTGGCAGAAGGTTGCAAGCTGCCCAACCCCACCTACACCAGCAAAGCCCTGAAGTTCACATCATATCGAATAACGGTAAAAAAAAAATCCAATGAAAATCATAGTGACATCTTTTAGCCCAAATTAAACAAAAGATTCAACTAGAAGCTTCAGGGCAGTAGGAAAATATCCCCGAAGTAAAGTGAGTGACAGCTCAACTCGAGAGTGGACAGATTGTACCCAGAGTAAAAACATGCTTTCCTCTGAGAAAGTCCCAGAGTGGTCAGAAAGTCAAAAGGTAGGAATACCTTGGAAGTGCTAAGAAGACCAGACAGAAACCAGCTTTGTGCTACTTTAGGTCTTTTGAGATAGCACTCACTCTTGATTCTCCTCCTTCGTATTTGATCACTCCTCTTTCTCTTTGGATCCTCTTCCAGATCATTTTCTAAAATTTCAGGTGTCTTTGGGGTTCTATTCTATTTTTCTTCACTTCTTCCTCTATACTGCTTCATCGGTGATTTCATTAGCTCCAAAAGATTTAATTACCATCTATAAGATTGCTGATTTTTCAAATCTACCTTTCCTGCCACCATCTCTCTACTGTCTTCCAATCTTGCATTTTCAACTGCCTTTCAGCTATCTCAAATTGGATATCCAGCAGACATCTTAAGCTTAATACGTCAAAAACATAACTTATTATCTTTTCCTTTGAAACCCACCCCAGTACTACTACTGTCCTTATATGTAGAAGACAACATCATTACCCCAGTCCCTCAAGCTCACAATCTAGGAAATATTCTGGATCCCTCATATGCATTCTGTTACCAAGGCCTGCTGATTTCACTTTTGCAATATCTCTCAAATATACCTTCTTTTCTTCTCTGACACTGTCACCACTCTGGTGAATACCTCAATTCTCTCCTCACTGCAAGCCATCCTCCATTCAATCACTACAATGCTTTTTCTAACATTCAGATCGGATCATGTCACTCCTCTGTCCCCCTAGTCACTAATTCCAGTTGCTTCCTAATACTCTCCAGGAGCAATTACAATTAAAGCCCTTCATAATCTATCCTCTCTTATTTTTCTAGTCTTCTTACACTTTACTTCCTGCTATGTCTTCTTCAGTCTAATAACACTGGCTTCCTGGATGTTCAACAAACATTGATCTCTCCACTCCAGGCAATTTTTCTAATTGTCCCCACACTCAGAACACTGTTCTTTGTCCATTAAAATTCCAAATTTCCCTGACTTCTTTTAGATCCCAAATAAAATTCCACCTTCTACAATAAGCCTTTTCCAAATCCAATTAATTCTAATGCCTTCCCTTTGTTAATTATTTTTTACTTATGCTTTATAATGTATTTGTTTGTATGTTGTCTCCCCTTATTAGATTGTGAGGTCCTTGAAGGCAGGAAATATGTTTTGCTTCTGTTGTTGTTGTATCCTCAGTAATTAGCCAGTACCTAGTATGTAGTAGGTGTTTAGTAACTATTGATTGACTGATTGATTGACCAGTGTATTATTATAGATCCTAGACCAATAACCATAGGCTCAGACTGAGGTCTCTCATACTCTGCTCTGAGACATCAAAGGCAGACTTTGAATATTTAATGCTGTGAACCTCAAACGTGATGGTCAATGCAAGAATCCAGTGAATCCTGGCTAAGATCAAGCAGGGCTAACCATTCCACCCAAAAGTACAACAGGAAACAGAGCTTGGATTGGCATAAAACTCCAATTCAGGAACAAAGAGATGAATAAATCTAAGGAGAACCTAACCAGAATCAAAAATAATTACTACTACTGTATAGTAGCTACTGCATAACTACTGCAAGCAGAGACTCAAATAGAAAAATGAGTTTTCCACAAAGACCCTATGAATACCTAGGAAAAAATGAAACAAAAGAGGAAAAAAAATAAAAGCTCTTGAGTAATTAGAAGATTAATAAGCTGTTCAGAAGAGAAAATAGTAAATTCTACCCAAGAAATATAATCTCAGAACACCAACATAGATTAATCTTAAATCAAAAGCTTTATAATATAGCAAGAAATATTTTTAGAAAATCAAAAGAATGAAAAAAAATAGAATAAACAAAGATATATAATATGAAAAAATAGCTGACCTGAAAAACTGTCAAACAAGAAGAATTCTAATATCCACTGAGAAGTATGATACACAAAAATAAAAGCCTGGATAATATATATCAAGAAATCATGAATGAAAGTTTCCCAAATTGTATAGAACTAGGGGGCAAAGTAAAACAAACAAGAATTCAACAATCACCTACTTAAAAAAAAAGTCCCAGGAAGGTCATGGTCAAAATCTAGAGATCATCAAAATATTAGGAAATCACCAATAAAGTAATGTCACACAAGATCTCATAATTTCTTTTATTTATTTATTTATTTTTGCTGAGGCAATTGGGGTTAAGTGACTTTTGAAATCAGGTCCTCCTGACTTCAGGGCTGGTGCTCTATCCACTGAGCCACCTAGCTGCCCAAGAACTGGTAATTTCTACTAAAAATAAGAGAACATTTTTAAATATAGTAATCCAGAGTTCAAAAAAGATAGTCTTAAAACCAAGAATAATCCTGCTAGGTTCAATATAATTTTATTTTATTTTTCAAAGAATTTAATCACTTTATATTTCAATTTGTAATAGAGAAAGAGAAAATTCAGACACTGGCTGACAAACATCCGAACTTTTTTTAAAAAATGAGTGCTAATAGCTTATAGGAAGCATAGACAAGATTCCATGGAAAAAAGTTCTAAGAGAAATCAGGTGAGAAGAGCTAGGAAAAACAATACTTAAGAAGGAACAAAGGGGTAAATTATGTAAAAGGAAGATTATGAATGCAAAGGAAAATAATAAACATGATTTTTATTTCTATTCTATCTTTCAATTTATGCAGGAACTATTTTTTTATTTAATTTTTTATTTGCAAAACATACGTATGGGTAATTCTTCAACATTAACCCTTACAAAGCTTTCTGTTACAAATTTTTCCCCCCTACTCCCTACCCCTCCCCTAGATGGCAGGATATCCACTACATGTTAATTATGTTAAAATACTTGACAAATCGAATATATGTTCAATATAATTTTAGAAGGAGAGAAAAGTTGGATCTTTAATAGAATAGAGGGCTTATAAATATTTCTGATGCAAAGACCAAAACTGATTAAAATCTTTGAAATATAAATACTAGAGGCCACAGTAACCTAGAAAGATAATTTTATCTAAGAAATTAATAGAAATTAAATCATGCTAATATTTTAATAAGACAACCGGAGAAGGACTAGAAAATTGTGCTATAGGATTGTGATGGAATATTATTTTTCCATAAGAAATGATGAAAGAGGAAATTTCAAAGAACCCTTAGTATGAAGTGATAGAAAGTGAAGTGAATAGAAACAGGAGAGCAATTTATACAAGAGTTTTAAGAAAAACACTTTTGAAAGACTTGAGAACAATGATTTAAACAATGATCAACCATACCTTTAAAGGACCTAATAAAGCATGTTTCCCACCTCTTAAGAGGTAATATACACACATGCAAAGATATACACATTTTTTTGCCATGGTCACTGTATGTTATTGTTTTTTGATGGTGTCCTTACTTCTTAAAAGAGACTTTTCTTCTCTGTCTTGCTCTTAGTATAATGGAGGTGGAAGAATGACTGATAATAGTGAAAAAATAAGCTCAGAAAAAAAAGTATGGACAAGGAGGTCAGTTTTGAAAATAATGAATAAAATTTATTAAATACTATTTTTGAAAGCAAATGGGGTGAAATGGAGATTCATAGTTTCACAGAGAATCCTCTTTCTGTGTTCAGAAAATATATGGAAATTATTTTGAGTAAGTGGTTAAGTGTGGAATAAAAGACTTTCTTAAAAAAAAAGAAAATTACTTCTTCAAAAATGATTCTCTCTACTTAAAGTATACTTTAACAATAAGTCTATAACCAAATTTTTTACCCTCAATCTCCAAAAAAAGAAATACCACAAAACATATCAACTTTTCTATTAACTTTTCTATTTTTGCTTTAAATGAGTTTCATTTATGTGTAGTGGTGATAAGAATGAGCTATCCCATGCTACTTTCTATACCAGGTTTAAACTATAAATGCTAATGAACAAATACTAAAAATCTTATTTTGATCATATTTTTGGAGGCCTGCTCAGCTCTAGCGCATTCTTAATTGTAGGTTTGGGTTTTTTTGTTTTTGTTTTTGTTTTTTTTTAAATAATACAATATAGTGAGAGAAGTCAGAAGGTGAGGGTGTTGAGGAGAAATAAAAGTAAATCATTTGTCAAAACACCTGAAACTAGGATTATCATCAAAGAATGTTCTGAAAATATAGGAAAATCTAGTGTGGTCCATTCATTCTGTTGTTGCTATATCTTTTCTTTGCTTTTTTCACTAACTCTTCACCACTTGCAGAAAGCTAAAGCTCTTTCTTGACAAGTTGGAGAAATTAACATAAGTGCCTACTATGCTCTTGCTATCAAATTTGTTAATTATCCCCTGTAAACATAGTATTATAGATGCATTTTATCTTTAAGATGAACAAGATATCAAAGTTATACTATATTTTTCTGCACCATTCCTCTTTCAGTCTTAAAACATCCTTTGTTGAATTCTAGTCATGGTTCAAAGATTTCCTCTCCAGGTAATTGAACAGCTGTCTTGTGGAAATATCTGTAATGACCTAGTGGGTGGCCTCTGGCTAAACTGTTAGAGTAGGGATTTTACTGCAAGATGAGTCTATGTCTTTGTTGGGATTAGATCATGAATTGAAAAGGAAGGTATCTCAGTCCCATCACATATTCTATGGTTGATCTATAAGAGGGGTCTATTTGGCATAGGCACAGAATACCTTTGGCAATATTTCCCCACACAGCCAGCCCAGGAAACCTGCTTCCAGGAGAATTGTGGTTATAGGTAAAGGAAGTGTCTTGGAGAGGCTTTGGAACCTACAAAGACATTTTGTGACTGATTTCGGTCAGCTAACTTAATCGATGAACAGAATTCACTTTGATGGACAATCAAGTCAAACAATGAGATATAACTTAAAAAAGAAAATAGCCACTATTTTGGTAATGTGTTCTATTTGAATGTTTCCACATCCATTCAAAAACTTCCTACTTTTTACTATGTATTTAGCTGATGTGGAACCAGTTACATAATGTTCCATTCTATATCTTTGCTTTTCTTCCATAGATTTCATCTTGATTAGCAATTTCTTCCCAGGAGTAAAGGGTTTAACAATTAGTTTAGCTGAGTACTGAAGCTGGAATCAGGAAGAATTGAGTTTAAATACTGACTTAAACATACTGTGTGATCCTGGTCTGCTTCTATTTCCTTATAGGTAAAAAGAGGATAATAATATCACCTAACTCTTAGGGCTATTGTGACAATAATATGTGATAATATTGAGCTATATAAATGCTACCTATTATATCTTGGAAGGCTCCCCGATTTCAGATGGCTCATATAAAGCTGCACTTTCATCATCTTTCCAAGTATCTTCACCCAGTATTTTATTCTAACCACTCAAGATTCCACAACAACCTAAAAATTCCTTTAAATAGTACCCCCAAAATCAAGAGTCTTTTCTGAGGATCGACACCCATACTCATAAAACAGATCTTTAAGAACTGGGAATCTTTAGCACTCATTAATTCCCCTAAACTCACAATAATGTGAAGTTATACAATGGCCCCTAGACATTCACCTTTGTTGGATTTTATAGAACTTTAAGTAAGCTTTGACTCAAACATACTAATAAAAGGAGAACTGTACTTGGGGGCAGATAGGTAGCACAGTAGAGAGAGAACCAGGACTAGAGTCTGCATGATCTAAATTCAAATCTAACTTCAGAAAATTACTAATTGTGTGTCTCTGGGGAAGTCACTTAGATGAGAATTATAATAGCATTTATTTCCCAACGTTGCTGGGAGGATCAAATGAGATAATGATTGCAAAGAACTTAGTACAGTGTTTGACACATAAAAGGCGCTATATAAATGTTCACTATTATTTTTTTTAACCACATTCCAGCTAAGTCCCCTAAAAGTAACCCTTTTGATAGGCAAAAATCCTTCTAAGCAAAAGGATGCCTGGAACCTGTTGTTTTTCTCAGGATCATCTCTTCCTACTCAAGAAAATCATGAAAACTTCAGCACCTGAATCATTTTTTCTCAATTCTCTAGCAAGCATTCAATCTAATAAAACATCAACAAGAATAATAAGTTTTAGTGATACAAAGAACATAGAAATATAAACAATATAGAAAGCTTTTGTCTGAGCTTGTGGACAATCAAATGAGTACTTCCTTTTTTAAAAAGTCCTTTCTTTTTAAAGTACCTCCTACTTCCCAGAGACCTCTTCAGGCTCCATGACTCAACAGCACTGCCCTGAATATTAAAGTCCTGAGTAAAGTCCCAACAAAAGGGAATTAGCATGCTCCTTTGAGATTTGAGATTTCCTCTTCATTCCCACTAATAATCCAGATTGACTATCACTGTTCTCAAAACCCATTAAGTTAGCCCCTCTAGATGTCTCTATTTGCTTGGACCTTGTAATACTAGAGCAATAGTCATGAAAAGATCCCTTTCTAGATTCAAACCTCCCTGTGTCCAGTCAGAGGTTCTTCTCAAATTTTGGTAGTCTTTCTTCTGACTTCATTGACTCTTAAGAGAGTCATGCAACTTCTCCTTCAAATGACTTATGATCAATGTCCTTTTCCTATTTGACATCATTTGATTCCAATATTCCATCTGCTTTGAATGGATGAGAGCTCTTATTAAATACTGCATTAATGACTGTCCATAAGATCTCTCCTCCAAAATTGTCAGGGAGTCCAACAAACTTTCCAATGTGTGGGAACTGTTTACAATACATTTTCTTTCCAAGATCTTAACAATTTTCTGGGGCTATTTAATAGGGTGGCAGATTTTCCAATCTTTTAGCTCTTTATATGAAGTGGCTATCCATTCACTCACTAGGAAATAGAGTAGAATAGTGGATAAAGCAATGAACTTGAGTCAGGAAAACCTGAGTTCAAATCAATCAGTCAGACATTCACCAGGTATTTATTATACATCTGTTTGGGATCCAACACTGTTAGTCACTAGAGATACAAAGAATGAAAAAAAAAATTCTTATTCACAAGAAGCTTACATCCTAATCCTATTTCAGATACTATGTGACCTGGAGAGATTTCTCAATGTTTCTAAGTCTCAATTCTTTCATTTACAAAATGCCAGAGTTGGACTTGGTGAACTCAAATGTTCCTTTTAGCTTTCAATCTGTGATCCTATGATAATGTGATTTCTCAGGACCCAAAGATTTCTTTGCAAGGTTCCATTCCCTAGCTGGAGAACCTGATGATAAATTTAAACAACAGAAGCTCTTCCCTGAATTTTTCTGCACTTATGTTATAGCTAGGCTAGGTCTTACATTGGTCTCTTGGCCAAGATATATTCTTGTTGTGATTCACCATGTTTTCTCTCTAATCCAAAACCCCAAACCCAAGTGAATAGGTTATGGCTCTTTCACAAACATCAGAATGGATAGAGTAAAATTTTTAGTGACATTCTTGATAATATTGCATATGTGCACTTCAATTACCATGTGCTGACCTTATTGAGCCTTCTGCTCTAGCCTGAGAGGCTCTAGCGTGGTCATTAGTGAGTAATTAAAATGCTGACTACAGATCTCCTTGAGGATGATCAAGGCATAGTGATAAGCTGCTTGATTCCTGGTGATGCTAATAATTCATTGAGAAGCTTGCTTTCATCATAATGGATAGATATTGACAGGTAAACCATGCATCAAGCAATACTTCTCCCATAATAGTGAATGGTGAAACCTTTTGATTTGGGGTTGGATATGTCTGTACATAGCAAGGGAAATGGCCTGTCATCACCAGGATATTGCTTCTATTCTTCCTGTTTCCTTCCAAAGATGGCAAATATATATATGCAAAAGCTCCAGGGGCTACTGGTATGTATGCCTCCAGAGAAACAGTATGAGTCAGTATGATTTTCTTTTGAAAACAATGAACATAAGTCTCACAGTTCTTTTCTATACATCTGCTTCCATATTGGATCAATAGAATCCACTTTATACCAGCTTCACAATTCTCCTTTTGTCCAAGTATCCAAAATCACCATGTATTACTTTCATGGTCATGGAGCAGTATAACTTGGGAGGTGCCAAGTGCTAACAACTCTATCTTGTTTTGGATCAGTTTTGGTCCAGCACAATAATTCATTTTATAGCTCCAACTTTTGCCACTCTCTTAATAGTTGAATGCAATAAGTGTTGACACATCAAAGATGTTTGCTGAATCCTGGCATACTGAGAGCCATGATGTCTGATTTCACAGTGATATCTGTGAGTTTCTAACTCTCCCTAATATAATCCAAGTATGGGCCTTCACAGTCAATAGAGATTAAATTCCTTCCTAGGTTATAGATGCAGCATCTGTAAATTATCATTATAAAATGCCTAGAACATAATTATCATCAGAAAGCCACTGTCCAATAGATTAGAACATTCTATTTTTCTTTTTGAAAGCATGGAAAAGTCATTGGCAGATACATTTAAATACACAAACATAAAGACTTGTAAGAGACTATGCATTACACAGTCTATTTTTAAAAATGCTTATTATATTCACTAGTGGCATAATTATCTTGTTTCCAAGTTCTCCTTCTGAATTTTTGTTTTCTCTAGTGTGTTTATTTTTGATCTATTGATGTTCCACAGCCTGTTTTTTCAATCTTCTTTTTATTGTTTACATGGGGTTACTACAAAATGCAGGAAAGGCTTCAAAAGCAAGAATCAGTTCTCTGGGGGTTGAGTAAGTCCTGGATTGATTAATATTTTTATCAATGTGGATAAAAACATATCAATTCTGTATATGGCATAAAGTTGGAAGGGATAGATAACACTTTCAATAACACAATCAAACTCATACCTATTCCCTGAAATTCCCTTGGAATTCAGCAAATTCATAGCAACATATACCTTTGGGTGTGCTTTAGCTCAACCACTGAGGGTCCTGTCTCAGTTTCAGAGGCTCTGTGTCCTTCTGAAAAGAATAGCTCTAAACTTTGACATACTATCTGGCTTGGACCACATGTGTATCCACAAAACCAGCTTCATCTTGAGTCCCTATAGCACATGTTTAAAATTATCACTTGGAACCCTAAGGAGCCATTTACTGTTACTTCAACATATTCTCTAGGCTCTTCTACTTGTCATGTGATTGTACCAGAACACTTGAGAGCCTTTTCCCTCCACTCCATAGATTCTCTATAACGGGGCTGTTGAGCTGATATTCTATCTTCCGTGAATAATTATTAATACATAATTACTATTTTTGAAGGAAGGAATGGGCACTAGGTTTCTGATAGATAAGCATTGTATTTTCTGCTCCCCTCCTCACCCAAAATACATGCCTATTGTCTTTAGTCAATTTTTATTTCTCAAGAAGACTTTAAAAGTTTTCACCATCCTAGTAGATGACTTAATAGGGGTTTTAGTAAGAGTTTTCCACATAACTCCTTTAATACTTATCTCCTTGGTAATCTGAATTACAACACTTCTTCAAACAGCTTTCATAAATGATATGGCTATCATTTCTTCATCATCCTTTTTACTATAAAAACATCTAATATTTCCCTGGTGTTTCTGAAGAGTATGTCAAGCATTTTAATACTTTCACCAATCATAGTCACTAGTTTCCTCCAAAACAATCATAGTTAAGACCTACCATGGAACACCAGTTTTGTAATAACTGAGCATCTATGGCAACTCAAAAAATGAAATGTACAATTACAGTCTTATGATAGCATTTCTGTAACATACAACAAAACACTTCAGAAACACTGTATCACATAACAGCATGATAGTTATTTTAAAGTCAAATGCTCTGGTTGTAAAAGTTGTCATTAATTATGAAGCAATTATGGGATAGGAAAACATACACAAGCAAATATGTTTTTAAAAAAAACCCCAATGTAAGTTCAGGCTACATTAATAGAAAGATGGTATCCCAAAATAAAAGGAAGCTGATGGTCTGCTTGGAACACATCTAGAGTATCCTGTCCAGTTCTAGGTTGCACATTGTTGAAAGGGCAATGATAAACTGAAAAGCATGTAGTAAGAAGCCTTAAGATAATGCAATTATGAAAATTGATTGGAGAAATCTAGGATGTTTAGTTTGGAAAAAAGAACCCTTAGGAGGACATGATGCAATTGTCTTCAAGTATTTGAAAGCTGTCTTGTGAGAAACAGATTAGACTTATTCTGCTTGGCTTCAGAGAACAGAAGAGAAAAGAATGGATATTCTCAAGAAACATATGTAGACATTTTTTTACTATTAGGAAACATTTGCTAGAAATGACAGTTACCCAAAAGTGAAATGGATCATCTTGGGAAGTGATAGTTTTGTCTTTGATAGAGATTTTTTTTAAAGACAGAAAAACAAGAGAGGATAGAAGTAACAGGTCATTGAACAGTGAATAGTCCATTTTGGCAGATAACACAAAAGAAATTTATGTAAAATGTGACTGAGAAAATAAAGTTGGAGTTAGACTGTGAAGAAACTCAAATATCAGAATACACACCCTTGTGGACTATAAATTCCATGAGGACTAAATTTTGCATTTCTCCCAGGACCTCATACATTATTATGCTTGTTGAAGGTGTTTAGTAAAAGTTTTGCTGAATGGAATTGTTAAATGAGGAATTTGTATTTTTCTTTTAAGAATTTAAGAGCTGGGGCAGCTAGGTGGTACAATGGATAGAGCACCAGCCCTGAAGTCAGGAGGACCTGAGTTCAAATCTGATCTTAGACACTTAACATTCTCTAGCTGGGTGACCCTGGGCAAGTCACTTAACCCTAATTGCCTCAGCAAGGAGAAAAAAAAAGAATTTGAGAGCTACTGAAATGCTTTGATTAGGGGATGTCATGAACATAATTGTACAGCAGGAAAATAGTTTTAACAAACTTGCAAATGATGGATTAGAGAGAGGGAAAAAAGAATAAAATCAAAATAGAATACCTCCATAATAAGGAAGGTAAATAGTGAAAAGTATCTAGATAGGGATAGTAGCAGTGGGAGTGGAAAAAAACAGATAGACATGAAAGATATTGACAAAACAAAAGCAATTATTCTAATTGATTTAGTAGATTGTGAAAAAGGAAAGGTAAAGATTTAAAGATGTCTTCATGATTTTGGACTTTAATGACTGAAGATGATCATTCAGTTTGGGGTATGTTGAATTAAAGGTATTGATGAATCTTCTGGATGGTGATATTGTAGTATTTGGCTTCAGAGAAAATATCATACAGTTCTGTTTCTACTCTAAATATTATTTGATTAGTTTTATAAAAAGATGTACTTTTTTAGTTTAAAATAGACGAAAAGTACATGAAGCCTTAAAATTACTTTTTCACTCTCCATAATTCTCCATTTTGCTATATTGCTCAGAATAAAATTTCATAACCACTATAAAATAATATTGAAAAGCAATTTTGGAATTGCCACCACAAAGACTATACAATTGTTTTCTAAATATTTTGAAACTATCTGTTTAGTTCAGAAATTTGTTAGAAATAACCACATCATTATGGTTCTCATTACTGCAAATTTCAGACATTTCTATCTTTATTTATACATTAAAAATGGCTCATTTTATAATTCAACTTTGTTGAGACAAAGAGGTCAAAGTTGAAATGCAATAGTATCATGTCTTTCAGTAAGGCATAAGATAATTGTCTAATGATTTTAGTTTCACTAACTAGTATTTTTAAAAGCTATTTAGAAATTGTCAGTGGTTATAATCTGGACTCCTAAATGGCTTCTCAGTTCTCAGGCTCTTAATCTTTTAGTCTTCCTTACCTAGGAATTTCAATAGCTCTCCACTGACTATCAATTAAAATCCAGCCTTCTTAGTTTGGAAATCAAAGCCATTCATAATCTGCTTTTAAACCCCATTTTTCTTTTTCTTTTTTTTTCACTTAGTATATCCTCTTATTTTATTTTATTTGCAAAACATATGTATGGGTAATTCTTCAACATTAACTCTTACAAAGCTTTCTGTTACAAATTTTTCCCCCCTACTTCCCACCTCTCCCCTAGATGGCAGGATATCCACTACATGTTAATTATGTTAAAATACTTGACAAATCGAATATACATATACATATTTCCACACTTATCATTGTTGTGCAAGAAAAATCGTATCTACAAGGAAGAAAAATCAGATAAAGGAAACACAATGCAAGCAAACATCAATCGAGAGTATAAAAATGTTATGCTGTGGTCCACATTTCACATCCCTCTCTCTGGGTGTATATGGCTTTCTTCACTGAACAATTGGAAGTGGTTTGAAACATTTCATTGTTGAAGAGAGCCATGTCCATGAGAATTGATCATCATATAGTATTGTTGTTGCTGAATATAATGATCTCCTGGTTCTGCTCATTTCACTCAGCATCAGTTCATGTAAGTCTCTCCAGGCCTCTCTGAAATCATCCTGCTGGTCATTTATCACAGAACAATAATATTCCATAACATTCATATACCATAATTTATTCAGCCATTCTCTAATTGATGGGCATCCATTCAGTTTCCAGTTTCTAGCAACTACAAAAAGGGCTGCCACAAACATTCTTGCAAGTGTGGGGCCCTTTCCTCCCTTTATGATTTCTTTGGGATATAAGCCCAATAGAAATGCTGCTGGGTCAAAGGGTATGCACAGTTTGATAACTTTTTGAGCATAGCTCCAAATGGCTCTCCAGAATAGCTGGATCTGTTCACAGCTCCACCAACAATGCATCAGTGTCCCAGGCTTCCCACATCCCCTCCAACATTCATCATTATCTTTTCCTGTCATTTTAGCCAATCTTAAAGGTGTGTAGTGGTACCTCAGGGTTGTCTTGATTTGCATTTCTCTGATCAATAGTGATTTGGAGCACCTTTTCATATGACTACAAATAGTTTTAATTTCATCCTCTGAAAATTGTCTGTTCATATCCTTTGACCATTTATCGATTGGAGAATGGCTCGAATTCTTATAAATATGAGACAATTCTCTATATATTTTAGAAATGAGACCTTTATCAGAACCCTTAAATGTAAAGATGATTTCCCAATTTATTGCTTCCCTCCTAATCTTGACTGCATTGGTTTTGTTTGTACAAAAACTTTTTAACTTAATATAGTAAAAGTTATCTATCTGGTGTTCAATTAAGATTTCCAGTTCTATCTTTGGACATTAATTTATTTCATTTCCAAAGGTCTGAGAGGTAAACTATGTTACATTCCTCTAATTTACTTATAATATCACTCTTTATATCCAGATCATGAACCCATTTAGATCTTATCTTGGTATGTGGTGTTATATGTGGGTCAAGCCCTAATTTCTTCTACACTAGTTTCCAATTTTCCCAGCAGTTTTTGTCAAATAGTGAGTACTTATCATAGAAGCTGGAGTCTTTGGGTTTATCAAAAACTATATTGCTGTAGTTATTGCCTAGTTTGTCCTGTGATTCTATCCTATGTCACTGATTGACTCTATTTCTTAGCCAGTACCAAATGGTTTTGATGACCGATGCTTTATAATAAAGTTTTAGATAAACCCCATTTTTCTAGGCTCACTTTAAAATGCTCTTATATCTTATCCATGTAATCTATGTTCCAGCAAAAGTGGATTGTTTGAGATTCTCACCTCTGTGTTTTTGCTCATTCAATTAATTACCCCTAGTTAAAATTTTTACCTCTTGAAATCCTTTGCATTTCAAAGACCCCAATTAAATGATACCTCTTACAACTCTCTTTACCTGATTTTACTTACTAGAAGTAATTATATATTTATTTATCTATTGTCTATCTATTTATTGACCATCATGATCATCATCAGAAAGTTCAATAATTAAGACATTGATCTAATATTTTCATTTCTCATAATTGCCTAAAATAAGACCTTAAAGAGCTAGAAAAGGGAAACTACAGTCTTCAAGTGGGCAAAGAATACATTGAATTAAACCAAATGAAAAAGATGAGACTTCATAAGTGTTGGAAACATAAGGTCTGAGATCTAGAGATAGAATCTTAAATGCTAATCAATCCAGCTTCCTCATTTTAATGATGAGGAAACTTATATGAGAGAGGTTTTTGAGAAAGTTGTCCAATGCATCACAGATAATAAATAATTGAAGCAGTTTTTGAATTCAAATTTTCTGACTGCAGAGTCAGAGTTTTTGTAACTATATCATGAGAAGATGAAGATTAAGGGGATATATTATTGAGGTCTACAAAATAATGAAGGATTGACTTAACAAAAAAAGTTTTAGATAAAATTAATGGATGTTATGATCATAAAAGTTTAAATTAATTAAAGAAAAGTAGAATTCTCTGAATATATCTTTGGAAAGTTGATTCAAAGGAAGACATCCATTTTCTTTTATAACATACAACCATCCAAAGTAAAAGAACATATAGAATGAGTCCACTACAGCAGTAATATTCCATACCCTTCTGAATATTTACAACACTTTGTACTACTTGTGCCTCTTGTCCCATTCTTCTTGGAAATAGAGACATTTGGATACATGTCTTCTCTTTCTTATGACCCTTACCACCAAGAACAGGACAATCTGGATCTCCAAAGACATTTACCCTACCCTGATAGAGTTAGTCCATTGAATTTTGGGTCATACATACATTGAGGCAATTTAGAGAGAAAGTGAAACTGTACTTCCATCCCTTGTATCATCTAGTAAGCTCCATTCCAAACTTCACACTACCAGGACACTAGGATTAGTTATGGGTTTCTTGCCAAATGTCAAATGTTTTTTCTCCTATGTATGCCATCTCTCTCCTTTTCCAGTTATTCCTTAGGGAATAATGATAAAATCAAATCAACATTACCATTGCTTCTGGTAAGAATATATCAATTTATTGCTGTAAGGTTCCACTTGGAATCCCTGTGATTCTGTGGTAGACTACTTAAAAAAAACAAAGTTGCTATTATTGGTCACTATTTTTCATTCCCTAATACCTGTCCATGTCATCCTTATCTCTCCTGAGTCCTCAGAAAACTCTAATTTCTCCTTGCACAAGACCAGCAAAAATGATGGAGTATGAGGAAGCAATATAAACCAGTTTTTCCTACAATTACTTAAAAAAAATCAAGGAATAGCACCATAGGAAAAAGTGACAAATAATTAGGAGAAAAAACCACAGTGTATCATTTTTCTAGTCCAGATCATCACAAGATTTCCAGAAGTTTGTGGACACTAAAGAGGAGGTGCAGCAGGAGAACCTATATATAATTTCCAATATAGGGACTGAGATGGGATCAGTGGTTGTCCATATAGGTAACAGGGAGAATAGCAAGACGCATAATGAAAAAAATTAGTACTAAGGCACAGGCACTAGATGACACAAACCAAGAAGAAAAGAATTATAATATTTATAGGCAAAACCTCAGAGAAAAATGAAGGTTATCTACAAGGCAAAAATAGAATTCATAAAGAAATAAAGCAAGATTCAACTTTCCAACCTGCTTTCACATTGCTCCCCTTTCACGCTTTCCAAGAGTAAGCCAAATTTGCCTACTTACTATAGCCTATTCTTGATGCTCCATTTTCTATCTCCATTACTTTATACAGCCTATTCCTATTGAATGAAATATCTTCTCTTCTGAAACAACTTTTCCTGGTTCCCCAAATTGTTAGAGCCCTTTATGAGCACTGCCCATTTAAAAAATATTTTTACAAGACCTGTTTAAACTAATTTGCATCGTATCTCCCTAGTAAAAAAAAAAATCAATTATTAGTCAGGAAGGTGAGAAAACCCCGAATTTGTTTACTGAGCAGAACACAATTTGTCTTGCCTGTAGCATGGATTACATGGAACTAAGTAATATGAAATAAGTCTGGAAAAATAAGGCAACACCAAATTGTGGAAAGACCTGAAATGCTAAGGGAGGGTGGGAAGGTGGATTGTTTTAAGTTGTTTGATAATATGGACACTTTTTATTTCAAATTGTTTAATAATATGGAGAATTTTAAGATTTTAGAGCAAAGTAGTGATTTGTTCAAATCAGGATTTTTTTTAAATGATTATTTTGGTGATAATATGAAGAAGAGAAAAGAGAGAAATAGTATAGGCATTAGCACACATCTGGGCAAGAAGTAATGGCTCAAAACAAAAACAAATCAATAAACAAAGGCCCCAGTAATGCAGTAGCAAAGGCTTTAATGCTTATATTCCTCCCAACTTGCTCTTGGCTCAGTACCTTGGGTCCTCAGAACAAGGCTGATCCTTCTCTCCTTGTAATCCTCCAAAACTCTGAAAGGCTGGGAATAGGTATTTGGCTTCCTTTGATTAGTTTTCCTCCACCCGATGATTATTGTTTGATATCAGTTAGCCAAACTTAATTAAGTTTTAATAAGAGATAGTTACTAAGAAACTATAATAAGAAAGTTTGGTACAAAACAGACCAACAAAAGCATAGCTTCTAAGTACACAGAGTCCAGGGGAAAGTGATGAAAGTTTGGGGATCTCTGTGATAAAGGAGCTAATTTACAACTCATGGAAGTCATTTTCTAGAATCCTCAAGTTGTTCCCCTTAGACATGTTGAAGCTTTTCTTCTGTGATTCCTGTAGAATCATAAACTTGTCTTTCCTTGGGGTATCTACTTTGTTCTCAGCTTGCAATGTGGATATTCTATCAACTACTGCTCCAGGGACACTGCTAAAACTGGGATTCTAATGGGAAGTCCCAAACCTCAGACCCTCTAAAATTCACAAAATAATCCTCTCTTCAAAAAGGAGTGGGGTGGTAAATGAGAGCAAGACATTCTTCTTTAACGCTTACCTCCAAAAAGTGATTCCTCCTCAGAATATTGGTGATTTTATAGTCTTAGAGAGTTGCCTGGGGTCCTGAAATATCTTTCCCATGGTCACAAAGCCTAGTGTCAAAAATGGGATTTAAACCTACTTTCTTCCTGACTCTAAAGCTGGATATTTATCCACTATATAATGCTACTTTTCAAAGATAAGACAAAAATATGAGTATACATAAACTAGAATTACATAATTTTATATAAAGGCAGCATAAATGGAAAGCTATTGGAAATTCACATAGGTAAAGAGTTCCTCCAATTAGGACAATTAAGTGAAAACTTCTTGGGATAGGATAATAACAAGTACTAAAATGTAGAAACCATATTATGGCATATCATTTAGTAATGTGGAACAGAATTGTATGGTTTAAAATAAAATAGTCTATTCTTAAACAAGCTTTTGTTTTCCTTACAAAGGCCATTCATTGTCACCAGAAAAAATTTTTTTCTCCTTAAAATCATATAATCTATACATATGGATATATAGGCATCAGAAGGAAAAGCATTCACAAACACAGAAATTTGTAAATATCACAATTTATTTCAGATACTATACTGTACAATCAAATGATTACCTAAAATGATTCATACCTCATGTGTATTATATTATTGTTTCCATAGTTACTAATGAGAAAATTCAAGTCTGAAAAAAAACATGAAAAGCCATGAGAAGAAAAATCTTTAGTATGTAGATTAAATACAGTAAATTGTGGTATATTATGACATTTAGAATTTTAGTACCCCTTCTCATCTAGAGTTTTAAGATCATCATTATTTTTGTTTTGGTATTTTGTTATCACGGGCTAACAGACTAAGAAGATTTTTCTCTTTAGAAGAAAACTGAGGCAGTATAATGCATTGAGCACTTACAGAACTAAAGCAGGAAGATGGGTACAAATGAGTAAAGCATTTAAACTCTATGCACTTAGGATTTATGTGCTATGAGATAAAAAATACCAATTTCATTGGTGAAAGGAGGTCACATACTAAGTGTTCTTCACATTGAAGAAATCATAGATATTATAGTTACAGCTACTTGGAAATCACAGATGATTCATAAGGAAATAGAGATAAATTACAATAGAAAAACCTTATAAATAAAATACATTTCTATACTTTACTACAGAAAATACAAACGTGTCACAAAGACTTAAAAGGGAAAATTTAAGGCACAAGTAACACAATATTTAGAGTACACTTCAAAATAATTTAAAGGGAAAATTATAATAAACTTCTTAGCTTTTTACTGTGTTTTATATTTATGTTGTTTAAATCTATTATGAAGATTTATAAAATTTTCATTTTATATATATATGAAATTTCATAGTCATATATCCTAACATGAGAAAAAAATATATCTTTAATAATATTAGTATTTCTATCTAAAAACCTACTGGACTGCCATCTGGGTCAAATAAATTACAATTTAGGCAATTATAAAATAAATGTATTATTGAAGGAATTAATAACTCTAAGCTATTACAAGAAGGCATTAATTATCTACTGTGGGATGTCTCTCAAGAGTCTTAAATTATCTTTAGATACTGGAGTCTGATCTTTAGATAAATTCCAGGAGTCCTATGAATGTTGATATAAAAAAAAAGTTTGTATCTTTATTCCTATAAGCTTGATTGCCTCGGTAATTCTTTGTATTTTATCTTAAGCACATACAAAGATTATTCTGAGCAAAAGACCAAAGGTTTCACTAGCAATCAAAAGGGTCAATGATACACAGAAAATGTAAAGAACTCAGTCAATAAGTATTTATTAAGCATCTACTATGGTCTAGACCCTGTACTAAGCACAGAATAAGAAAAGCAAAAAAATGGCCCATAACTTTAAGAAGCTCACAATCTAATAAGGGAAACAATAAGCAGATCAAACATATACAAACAAACAAATTGTATAAAGAATAAATAGGAAAGAATTAAGAAAAGGGAAGAACAAGAAATAAGAGAGTCTGAGAAAGGCTTCTTTGATGAGATTTTAATTGGGATTTAAGGAATCTAGGGAAGGCAGTTGGTGGAAATGACAAGGGAGAGTATTTCAGGCATGAGAAACAGCCGGAGAAAATGCCCAGAGCAGAGAGATGGAGTATTTTGATCATGAAACAAATGAAAAGGCCCGTGTCACTGAGCGGGATTGAAAAGTGCATGGCAAGAAATAAAGTATAGGAAGATTAGAAAAGTAGAAAAGTATATTAGAAAAAATATATACATACATACATATATATGCATATACATATACATATACATACACACACACACACACACATATATATATATATATATATGTATATATATATATATAAAGGAGTAGGAGATTGTTTTTTAAAGGGCTTTAAATGTCAAATAGCATTTGTATTTTATCCTGGTGGTAATAAGATGCCACTAGAGTTTATTGGGTTGGGGTTTGGAGGAGGATAATATAGTCTGGCCTCCACTTTCAAACAATGATTTGGGAGGCTGAATGGTGAACTGATTGGAATGAGAAGAGAGGCAGGCAGACTAACTAGCAAGTTATGGCAAACATTAAGGTGTGAAGCAATAAGAGCTTATATCAGAGTGCATTTGCTTTAAAATGGTAATTAAAACCACAGGAACTGAAGTGATCACCAAGTGAAATAGTATAGAAGAAGAGAAAAGGCCCCAGAATAGAATTCTGTGGGATGCCTACAATTACAGGTGAAACAATTACAGTGATCTGGATGAAGACCTAGCAAAAAGACTAAGAAATATTGATCTGATATAAAGAAAGAGAACCAGAAGAGAATGATGTCCTGAAAATCTAGAAAGAAGAATCCGGGGTGATCAATAGTGTTAAAAGCTGATGAGAGGTCAAAGAAAAGATAAAAAAAAATGCTATTGAGTTTAGAAATTAAGGGATCACTGGCAGGTTTGGAGAAAGCAGTTTGGGTGGAATGATAAGTTAATGGAATCAGAAGCTGGATTGTAAAAGTTTAAGAAGCAAATAAGAGCAAGAAAAGTGGAGGCAATATTTAGCAGGGATGGAAAGGTTAAATGAGGGTTGGTTTCGATTTCTTTTTTTTGATGATATAGAAGATATAGGTATTTTTATAGGTAATAAGAAATGACAGAGAGGGGGAGAGAGAGAGAGAGACAGAGAGACAGAGACAGAGAGACAAAGAGAGAGAGAGAGAGAGAGAGAGAGAAAGAGAGAGAGAGAGAGAGAGAGAGAGAGAGAGAGAGAGAGAGAGAGAGGGAGAGACAGATGGAGAGAGAGAGAGGGAGAGGGAGAGACAGATGGAGAGAGACAGAAATTGAAGGATAAAGATTACAGAGTTAAAGAGAAATACAGAGGGGAGGGATTACTCAAACACATGAATTATAGTGATTAGAGGTAGTCCTGTGAGGCATTTCACTCATCTAGGGACCATGCAACCCCTTCAGAAAATCATGTGCATTGTACAACTGGCACAAGATGAAGAGGGTCAAGAAAATAAGTTCATGGACCATGTCAAGTTCAGAACAAGAAGAATAATTTCTGAACTAAATGGAAAGCATAACTGAGTAAGTAGCAAAGGACAAGACACAATAAAGTTAAAGAAACTCAGACCTTGCTCTTCCAGGACACTATGGGTCATGTGAACTATAGAAGTCTAACAGAAACAGATCAATTCTAGAAGCCAAAGTATTCTTGCCTTGCAGGAGAGTGTTATGAGTCTTAAGGATTATTTAGGTCTCTGGAAATTAGAATCTACATGAGAGGAAAAGAAGTTGTACTAATTGTTTATGGGCTCAGGTATGGTACTATTTTTTGTTGGGTTAAATAAAGTCTGTTTACATTAAATTTTCTGTTTGCGCACTTCCATGGGAGCTAAGGTCCCTTTTCCATTTTTTTGACTTAAACAAAAGCCAAATTATTGTGTTCCCAGGGAAACTCCTGTATTTTGGCAAAAGCCAAAGAGCATTCTTCCTAAGAAGCTCTCAGATCCCTATGAATTGAAAGCTATAGTTCTGAACCTGATTTTAATAGGTTTTATTAATGAACAAGGATTTAATAATACAGAGTAAGAGATCAGAAAAGTACTACTTTAACATTAGGCATGTTCCTGTCCCTCAAGGTGCTTAAAATCATTCCATTAGACAATACCCATAAAGGTGAAAGCAATGTAAAGAGCCCTTAACTAAGTCATAAAGACTGGGTTTTTAGTCTTGATTCTTCCACTAATTAACTATACTGAGTCATTTAATCTCTTTAGGGTCTTAATTTGTTCACTTATGTAATAAAAGAAGAGAAACAAGCATTTATTAAGCCTTTACTGTATGCCAGATACTGTACAAAGTATTTTGCAACATTGCAAGTATTATCTCATTATATCCTCAAACCAATATGGGGAAGTAGGTGCTATTATTACCCCCATTTTATAGATGAGCAAACTAAGATAGAAATATGATTTTGCTCAGAACCATACTAATAAGCATATAAGTAAGGCCAGATATGAACTCAGGTTTTCTTAACACCTGGGCACTGAGCTCTAGACACATACTACACACCTGCCTCTGCTACCTCCTTGCATCTGGGTATAGGATGAGGGAGTGGTAGAGAGAACTAAAGTAGATCATTTTTAAAGTCTCTTGAGATTCTTTTTTTCCTTTGTTTTAATTAAAGCTTTTTTATTTTCAAAATATATACATGGGTAATTTTCAACATTTACCCTTACAAAACTTTGTGTTCTAATTTTTCCCTCCCTTCTCCCACCTCCTCCCATAGATGGCAAGTGATCCAATATATGTTAAACATGTACAATTCTTCTATACATATTTCCACAAACATCATGCTGCACATCTCTTAAGATTCTGATAGCAAACAATACTAGATGCCATATAATTAAACACTAAATTGTGGGGTATAGACAATAGCACAGGTGGAATTTAGAAAAGGATGAGATACCATAAGAAATCCTTTAGCACAATATAAAAATTTTAAGTGTTTGAGATATAGTTCTTCCATGATTCATGTTATTATGAATTTTATTTTATTATTTTATAAATGTAAAATTTATTTCATATATATCTTATATTAGGAAAATAGATGTAATTAAATTTTTTTCTTATATTTTATTTAAAAAAATCCTAGATTGGAATGCAAAAGTCTCTCAAATAGTGTGATGCATTATGAGCATATGCTGATGTTTAATGATTGCTTCTTGGTGATACTTGTATCTACAGAGCATATATACATGATTATATTACATTCATAGAACTAAAAAGTACTTGTAAGCTGAATTTTCCTGGTTTTAAAAGATTTTGTTATAATATCGATTTACTATTCTTTATATAAGCTCTGAAAGAGTCAGCATAGTTTGGTGCAGGGGTTCACAAAGTGGCCCAGAACCCTTAGTGATGTGTTCAGAGCATCCATGAGGAGTTAGGAAAATCTGGGCCAGTCATTTAATCTTTCAGGCAATTGTCTAAAACAATAAGTTTTAAAATAATACCATCTTAAATGACAAAGTTTCTTTACCTGGAGTTCCCTGAACCAAGGGCATCATAGATCTGGACCAAAACCAACACCTGTGAGTATATGTTATGTGCATGTATACAATAAACATATCTGTACATGTGCACATGTGTATACAGGGCTGATACATGCTTGTAACACACATACACATGATCATATACCTTCTATTATGTGCATGTATATATACATGTTAGTTATATGCATATACATATATGTACTCTAATAATGAGCTGCTTCTCTCTCTCCCCAGATACTACCATTCTCCTTGATTTCTTTCTTTTCCTCTTCTTTTTCTCCCTTTTTACCTCCTCTTCTTTCTACTATGCCCTCTTCAGGCTAGATTCTGCAAAAGCCCAATTACACAAAGTACAATTGAGTGAGACCTTGTCTTGTATTGTTTGAAGCTTTACTTTGAGCAGAGGGGAAATCTACAACTACATAGAAAAACAAATTGTAGCTTAAGCAAAAAGTTGGTCAAGTATTTAATTTAGCTGAGTTTTGAGAAACTGACAAATCCAATTCATTCTAATCCAAAAATGACTTAGAAAAGAGGAAAGAAAGTGTCCATGGGTAGAAATAAATGTTTTTGAATTGAATTATATAACTAGGCAATTAACTGGGACATTTAATAATCTAAGAATAGACTAAAAAGCATATGAATGAATAGGCTACAATGAGATGGGCATACTAATGTGGCAGAATGATGAAATGAGAGAAAGGTGGATAACGTGCTAACATTCATATCTGTAGGATCATGATTTGTATCATGCTATAATTTATCTTTGTAATTTGCTACATTTTGGAAAAATATTATTATTTATCATTTAGAGTAATACTATATAATGGGGAAATCATAGAATCACAAATTTAAAGTTAGGAAACTTAGTAGTTACATAATAAAACTGTCTCATTTTACAGATGAGGATCCTGTCCCATCAGGACTTTGCTGAGAAAAATAATTAGGAATTGTCTCTGGCTCTCCCCAATCTTTAAATGCTTTCCCTTCTCTCATCTACTGACTTCCCAGGCTTCCTTTAAGTCTCAAAATCCCATCTAATACAGGAAACTTTCCCAAACCTCTCTTGATTCTAGTGCCTTCCCCTCTTTTAATTATTTACTACATATCCTGCTTATAGCTTCTTTGAATATTTTTATTTGCTTGCCTCCTCCATTAGACTGTGATATCCTTTTGGCATCCTTGGAGTTTAGCACAACCTTCAGAAGATGCTTAATAAATGTTTGTCAACTATCTGAGGCCAAGAGAGATTAAGTGGTCTCAGAGACAGCCAGGAAACCCAGATTATCAATCTCCAAAGCTAGTCTCTAGTGCTCTTTCTGCTACACATTTTAGCTTTATTTTTTTTACTTACTTTATTACATTTTTACAAAGAATTTAGGAATTATAGTACATCATCTAAATGTCCAGGGAGAAAATTCTCCTCTTTCCTGCCGATTCAATTCAACAAATTCTGTATAATCTGTCTGCAAACTCTAAAAGTCATTTTCAAACCATAAAACAAAATTGTATGCATACTCAGATTTTAATTATTTAAACAATGATTATTTACTTTTCCTCCTATTCCTTTCTCTGGCATTTTCCTGCTTGTAGTTCATTGTTCGTTTACATTTCCACCACTTAGAAAGGAAAGGAAAGGAAAGGAAGGAAAAGCAAAACACAGGTGAGATAATTTTTCTACTTCAGGAGATTTTTTTCAAAGGGAAGTCGAAAAGAGATTAGAGGGTTATTTGTGGATTTTTTCCCCCTTGTTTAGTCACAGCTGATCCTTATTTCCATAATTAATCACAAGCAAAGCCTTGTACACAATGGGCACTAAAATTCAACAAATAATTAGTGAGCACCTACTATATGCAAAGCATTGTTCTGGGTTGCTGGGTAAAAGTCTTTTTTTGCTATTTTGGAACATCCTACTACTTAGGGTTGGTAACAAGTATTTCTTTAAAGTACAAAGGCTTCTTTCATTTTTGGATTCAAAGTTATGTTCTAAAATTTGGTGAAATTTATGGGAAATCTATAATCTGGATAACTGGAGTATTACTAGAATTATATTTTCATGAACAAAGAATTACTAGCTTAGGATCATATGACCAAACATCTAGCTATTTGCTAACACTGGGTGGTTGACTGAAAATCACATTATGTTTAACCCAATATTACATAGTCTACAAAAAGCTCAATTTGCATCTAAGTACATCTAAATAATAATCTACTACAGATTATTAATGATGAATAATGCTGTAGAGGTGGCATAAAATGCATTAAATATGTATATATGAGACTTGAAAAGGAGGAAGGCTGTTCACAAAGGGAGAAAGGGATAACAGATGCAGAGTTCAAGGGCAGCACTTTTTAGCAGGACAACTGCTTTAGCACTCTATCATTATAATTCATGGAAAATGTATGTTAAGTAAAATCAAAGAATGCCACAAAATGAGAAAACATGTTTGGATTACAATACCAAAAGAAAGTAGAAATTAGTGACATCATTAATCTGTTGAATTTTTCTTTTTGTAAATGTTTCATTTTGTGTTATTCCAAACTTGACAAACACCCATGAATATAAACATGTTCATATGCAAAGGAGAATATAACAACATTGTGTAAGAAAACATTAATTCGTATTATTTATAGGGTTTGGGTTTTTTTAAAGTATGTAATTTATAAGTGATTCTCTTGCAACTTAACTAAAGACCAAGTTTATTACATTTCTAATTTTGCTTCAGAGTTCTCCATATCTTTAGAGTTGAAAGGTCTGTCATCTTTATTTTTGTTTCAAACTCCCACCAATATGCTCCCCCAATTCAATATTTGTGATCCTGGCATCTCAGTTCTATTTAACCACCACAGTCAGATTAGTGGTGTGTGTGTGTGTGTGTGTGTGTGTGTGTGTGTGGTGGCGGTGGCGGTGGTTTACTTATTTCAAAGGCATAGAAATTTTCCCTTTCAGAATCTTTCTACTTCACCTCTATCCCTGTGAGAAAAATTAGATTTGATTCACAATATAATGCAATTCCTACATAATATTAGTTGTATCAAATTCCAAGATCAAAGTAACCTTTGTGTTTGCATCCCCAAATCCTGGCTTCTTAGAAGCTCCTTGCTAAACTGGCTATAACATCTGTCCTGGAATAATGAGTTCCTTGGTCCCCATGGATTGAATTCCTAGATCAGAAGCTCTACTCCTGGAACTGAAAAGAACAAATAAAACAAGCAAAACCCTAAGTCCATCTCTCATGGCCAAGGGAAAGGAAAGGGGGTTTGGGGTACTTGCCTCAAAATTCCTGCATAGTACTCGTAAGTGAATGAGTCCTTCACCACAGAATATGCCAGAAAGATCAAGTAACTGCATTTTTTTCTCTCTTGAGACCATTAAAATGGAATTAAAAACACCACACAGACTGTTTCTTATATCTTTCTATGTGTCCCTTGAAAATAGGAGGACTTGTGTGACCCTGGGCAAGTCACTTAACCTCAATTGCTTCAGTGGGAAAAAAAAAAAGAAAAAGAAAATAGGACTCTAAAGATACATTTTTTCCTTCTCTACTTGTGAGAATATAAGCACTTTATTGTCACGTAATCCCATTAAACTGTTTAAATTATTCACCTTCAGGAACAGCTAGGTGGTGAATAGAGTGCCTGAAGTCGGGAGGAGGGCCTGAGTTCAAATTTGACCTTAGACACTAACACTTTCTAGCTGTGTGACCCTGGGCAAGTCACTTAACCCCAATTGCCTCAGGGGGGAAAAATTCACTTTCCTGGATTTCTCTTGACTTTTACATTTTCATTTCAAAGTTTCTACTCAGTTTAGTATTTTGTTTCAGGGTTACTTTAAAGTCCTTTATTCCATGAAATGTTCATTCCTACCCCCACCTTCTGTAGGATTATATTCAGTTTTCTTGTACAAGGTATAATCGTTCACCTTTTGCCTTTTGGAATATCATATTTCAAGATGGTTATCTGCTTCATAATAGTTTCTGTCAGGTTTTATGTGGCACTGACTCTGGTTCCTTGTGATTTAAGCACTTTCATTTTGGCTGTTTGCATAATTTTTTCTTTGAACTAGAAGGTATAGATCTCAACTATGATGTTTTTGAGAGTTTTCATTTTACATTTCTTGGGGGAGGTAACTAGTAAATTCTTTTAACTTTTAATTTGGACCTCTAGTTCTAATAAACGTGAACAACTTTCACATGATTTCTTAAAATATAGTATTTCTGTTTTTACATTGTTTGGGGTTGTAGCTTCCAAGGAGATTATTATTTCTTTTCAACATACTTTCTAAATCAGTATTTTTGATAGTAGACATATTATATCTCCTTCTTTGTAAAAACAAAATTCTTTATTTTATTCCAATGTTTACTGTTGTCTCATGAGACATTGAAGTCAATTTGTTACAATATGATTTTCAGTCTACTTTCTGAGAAAGGTTTTCCCCTCTGTTTTAAGCTATTTATTTCTCCTCCAATTTTTTCCTAAAGAGCTTTTATTTCACTTTCAGTTGTCTTTATTTGTTTCTCCCTCCTTTTCCCCCCAAGGTATTCTTGCCATCCTTGGCCAAATTATCTTTTTCACTGAGTTTTGCCTATAATTTTTTTTATGCTCCTCTTCTGAGTTTATTTCTTGTGTATCTCTTGATCCAGTAAGTTTTTCATAGTGCTAACATCTTCTTTCTACTCATAGTTGCAGCCTAAGGTCCTCATTTGGGATTTTATGCCAAGATTCTCCTATACTCATGAATGGGATGGTCAAGCCCTCTTTAGTCATGATCTTGATTTCTTGAACATCAGTCAATGACTTACATCTCTCTTGATGTGTCTTTGCATAGAACTCTGATAGATTTCAGTGTCTTCAATAAGTTTTGTTGTCTTTTGCCTCACTCTCCCCCTCCCTTTGGAGAATTCTCAGGTGCTGCTATCATCTACCATTCTCCCCAAAGTGTTCCTGGTTGGAGGTCTGTTAGAAATTCTTGACCCCTAGGGGCATTCCCAATAGGGATGTTGTGGCAGTCTTCCATTCTTCTGGGTGCTACCATGGGCATCTGGTTATCTTTTTTATGTTGCCCTTCCCTGCATGAAATGGCTTATAGATGTTTCTCTTTGGATTTTTTTAATCATTGTATGATCTGGTACTTTTTTAGATTCTTCATGGAGATATAGTGGGGGGATTTGGGTTTTTCATGCCTTAATTGGAAATCCCTTCATAAAAATATTGAGTTAAACTGAACAGCTTTAGGATCACAGCAGGAACAAGCTATCAGTATTAAATATCAACTTTGTTTCGCTCTCTCTCTTTAATTATATTACCTGAAAAAGATTGTGCCTTCCTGATTTTTTGTCGGTTTCTCTTGATCTTATTATATATTCTTATGATATATTAAAATTTAGTAAATAGTTTGCAAAATAAATCATGCTGATTTTTCTCATTTTACAAAATGTAATACTATACAAATAGTAATATTTTCCCATATAAACTGGCTCTAGAAACTGCACCCCCAGGGTAATTCTTGGTGATTGCTTGACCTATCACCTACAAAACAGAGCAATACATTTGCTATGCTACAAATACTTTAAATGTTTGCAATGTTCTGTAAAAAAAAGTCTGTAATATTTTGAATAAGGAATGAGTGGTCAAATTCTGCTATATTGTTTTATAGCAGTAACAACAACATGAACTCTAAAACAAAAGATTTCTAAGTCTAGGCTGATGGATGACTCAGTTGTTTTGAATGATATTCTACACAAGAAAATTCCAGTAAAACAAAAGAATTTGGATAATGCCTTGGAGGTTACTACTGTAGGATTTTATTTTTATTTTCAAACAAATGGGAGGATGAGGCCTAGTTTTTTCACAATAATTGGTAAAACCCCCCCAAAAAAATTACTGAAACTTTTTGGCTTGAACATTTCATTATTTTCCTATCTCTGAATGCATATCATTATCATCATCATCATTTCAGAATGCTGAGAAAATACTAGGCAACCTATTTGCACAAAATGTTAGTGAATCCTTCAATATGATCTGGATACATAATAGAACAAACCTATAGGAACTTATGTCTTCAAACTCATAGATTAAAAGGATTAGAGGGATAAAGAAAGAGAATAGAAGAATTTGGTTCTTCTTACCATAGTATTGAAAAGTAATATTTCTCTATTGTTATATATTCTTTCTATTCCTATGACAAGCTTTATGGATAGAGAGCTAAATGCAGGATCAGGAAGGGATGGGTTCAGATTCTGCCTCTTGTGTGTTCCTATCTAAGTGACTTTGGGCAAGTTACAATATATTTGTCTTAATTTCATCTGTAAAATAAGAATAACAGTAACTATAGTATCTATCCTCAAAAAATTGTTGTGAAGCTCAAATGAGAGTCTCTTATGCATGTCAATTGAAATGAATTAACGAGGGAATAACATTGATATAATCTATTATAGTGCTGACATTAGCATGTCAAAGGGAGGTTCTATTTAAAACCTATTTTTTCATGTTATCCTCCTTAAAATAAATCTATTTTTGGCAGCAAAAAAAGTGTATTATGGGAGTTAAATACATGTAGTCATTTCTGAGTTGAGCTGAGAAAAAATTTTCTTCCTTTGCCACCTAAGCATTTTCCAGAAAATTCAAATATAGGTATAGCCTTCTTATAGAATGCATCCCTCCTTGAAAAGTTATGTAATAATTGAATCATAGTTTAAATTGCAATAGGAGATTTTACCATTAATAATTCCTTGAGGAATCCTTTTTTAAGTGAATAATTCTTTTGCAAATGAACAACTTGTGTTGACCTGATTTTTAATATGTCTGTTTAAGCTGGGTATACTTTTAGCCAACATAATAAATGCTTATGTCAGTTTAGATTTCATTTTATTAATCCTTAAAGTTTGTTATTACAAAATTCTGAATTTTGAAGGAAAATGATGACAAATATAGCTAAGAATAAAAGGAGTAATTTTGAGTGCTTCAAAAAATTTTAGTCAATTTAAAAGTAGACTTGGGGGTCACTTTATAGAAATTATAGAAACTTTATCAGTGAATTAATCAATAAGCAGTTATTAAGCCGTTACTATGTACCAGGCATTGATATACTATATTCCAGGTACTGGGGATACAAATATTAAAGTAACACAGCACCTAACCTTTGAGAAATTTACATTCTTAAACTGAGGTAGATGGTACAAAACAGGTTAAAAACTTCTTGACTGAGAGGATGTTCACAAATAAACAAATACAGGACAGTAATTACTCTGGAAATCCCAAAGATTAGAATCTCACCTTTTAGAGGAGGTGGTATCTGAAATGAACTTTGATGGAAGTAAAGAACTTTGAGAAGCTGAAAAGAAAAAGGAGAGTATTCCATACATGGGAAACAAGTTGTTCAAAGGCAAGGGATTGGGAGATGGGAGTATCTTTTAACAGGAAGAAGCAAGTAGGGAAAGGTAGAGTGCTGTATGAACAGTGTATAAAGGAGAATAAGGTATAATTGGCCTATAAACATACTCCTTAGAGCCAGAACAAAGACTTTAAAATTCCAAATTTAAGTTTGTATTTTATCCTCAAGGTAATATGGAACCACTAAAGCTTCCTGACCAGAAGAGGGGCATAGTTGGAGCTGCATTTTAGGAATATTAGACAATTATGAGAATCATCATATGGGGAAGAGACTACATAATTTGTTATAATTAAATATTTCTTTTTTGTTTTGTTCTTCATAATTTCTTAAAAAAATTTTTTTTGAGGCTTTGGGACAGCTAAATGGCATAGTGGGTAGAGCACATGCTCTGAGTTCATATCTAACTTCAGACACTTAAACCTTAACATTTGGGCAAGTCACAACCCAATTGCCTCAAAAAAAAAATTCTTGAAAGTTAAAGTGCCTCAAGAAAAATTAAAACTAAAAAAATGCTTTTAAAAAAGGTTGTATTGAACAACATAAAATTTAGAAAACGCAAAAAGTCTTTATGTAACCAGTCATTACGATAAGGACAGATGACCCAGGGTGATGCCTTCAACATTAAATTCTTCTCCCCTTTCATCCTTACTTCAATGAACTCAGGTAGTGCCTTACCATCTTCGGGATCAAACATAAAATCCTTTTGGGGTTCCAAAGCCTTTCAAAACCTACCAGGTCTACTTTTCCATTCTTCTTGCATCTTAATGTCTGACCCCACCCCACTTCCAATCCTCTCTCCTTCCCTCCCCCTTCAGAGACCCATAGACACTGTCCTTGCAATTTCTCCCATTAGACTATCTCAGGGCATGCTCACTTGCAATCAGTTTTCCTGGAATGCTCTCTCTTCTCATCTATGCCTCCAGGTTTACGTCAAGTCCCAGGCAAAGTCCCACCTTCTCCAGCAAACCTTTTCCGATCTCCTATAAGTGGTAGTGTCTTCCCTCTCTGGATTACTTACAATTTATCCTATGTCTATCTTGTTTGCATCTTGTCTATCCCCTCTCCCCAATTAGAGTGAGAGCTCCCAGGGAGTTAGGGACTGTTTTACATTTTCTTCGGTATTCCCAGCATTTAGCACCATCAGAGGCACCAGTAGGTGCTTTGTATATGCTAATTCACTAACTGGTTCATTTGATTGATTGAATTGGGATGGGCTTCCCCTTTTGACCTTTTGTCACGTCTGTGGTTTTGTGTGCTGTGTTTTATGGATTTAAAATTGTGAACTCCCTGTGGTCCGGCTTTGATTTAATAGTAAATAATAATACGCTTAACCAAAGTGTGCACACACAAGCTCTCACACGCCACAGCCCCAACTCAAACTAAGTTCCCTCCCTCAATTGCACAGTTAAACATCCCTTAAGCCCTCCCACTTTGGTGTGGACCAAACCATTGCCGACACAAGCTAAGGCAGCCATAAAACCAACATCTCTATCTCTCACGACTGGGGCTTTGCAAGTTTGCAGATCCACTCCAGAACCTGCCTGGCCCTCACTTTGCTCACCACTGGCCTCCCCTGCAAGTTGGGACGTAGGGCCAGGCAAGGGCTGGCAGCAGTTCCCTGCCACGCTCCCCCGTGGGTGCGGGGGCTAGTGGGCAGGGCCCGGTGCTGCCGAGCTCTTCTTTCCTCTGCCAGCGGCGGCTCCAGCTCAAGCGAGTTTCATTCAGGGTCTAGAGGAAGCGGTTCGTGCATTGGAGGCGGCGGCGGCTCTTCTGAGGACTCTCGCTCCACTTCTGCCTTCGAGGTTCCTTAGTCGGCGTCTCCCAGGAGGCTGCCTGGGACGAGTTTGTTGAGGCTGGAGGTGAGGCTTGGCCAGAGAACCGGGGGGGGGGGGGGGGGGGGGGGGGGCCCCCCCCCCCCCGGGGGGGGGGGCGGCCCCCCTGGGGATGCGCGCCGCCGACGCTGGGCAGCTAACAGTCCGAGCAAGCGAACGAGCAAGCTAGCTAGGCTGGAAGCTGGGGTGCACACAGCTGCCCAGCTGCCTCCGCCTCAGCCGCCGCGGCGCGTGCATTTCCAGTTGTGGCAGAAGCCGCTGCCCGGGATACATGGCAAAAGCCAGTGAGATCCTGCCCCCTCCCCCCGAGTTCGCACTCTCCACCCCTTCTCCTAGTATCCCTTCTACGATTTGGCCCGTACCGGCTCCAGGGTGGCATACAGACCCCATTTGAGGGTGGCAACAATAAGGAGCAGCCTCGGGTCTCTTACTGGGCTGTGCTTAGTCCCTCACACCTCCTTTTCTTTGCATCTCTGTCACGTCTTTATTGCTTTTGCTTGATTTAGTTTTGGAGAAAGCGGTAGCGGCTATTAGGTCAAACAACTAAAGTTTCCAGCTTTAATAAGAAGGAAAAAACTGCGGCTATTTGAAGTGTCTGTGTATGTATGTGGAGGAGCGGGGGGAGCACTTATATGCTTAGAAAACCCCTTAGATCTTGAAGTTGCAGCTTCAGAAGTTAATCCTGGAGGGGGAAGGGATCACCATATAGCCAGAGCTTCAGACCTACTTTTCATGCCTGGTTTCTGTGGTTGTTCCTTAAAAGAAAATCTAATCGTTTATGCTAAATACTTCTGGGGCAGCTACTTCAATGATAATAAGCTTGCTTTGTCTTTCCATTCCTATTTGGGAGGTTTCAGTGACTGTAAATCCTGGGGCTCTGGAAGTTGTCCCCCTTCCTCCTCCCATCTTGGTCTCAAATGTCTATGCTTTCTTTGAAAGCACACAAATTTGAAGGAGAATTAAATTATCTTTGGTTCACTAGTGCCCCAGATCGCTGAGTAGAATTCAGTAACTAGGCAATAAACATATCCATGCTGTGGGAAGCCCCTGATGTTTGCTGCTTGAGCATTGGATTTCTGTCCTATAATTGTTATTACTACAGACATAGATAATGCAAAGAACTGGGACGCCTTCCCTTAACCCTTCCCCTCCCCCTCCCACCCCTTAAGCAGCTTTATGGGGAAGGAAGAGATCTTTGGTGTGTCCTTTAATTCCTCAGTAAAGTGGAGGGAAAACACCTGGTGCTAGGGAGAATTTGAGGACTCAGGTTAACCCTTTCAGGTTGTTGCTCAGTTTGAGTAAGCCTCGTGATAAATATGCTCATTTTCCATTTTGCCTGTAATGTAGGCATGCTCTGGGCTTTTCCTTGGGGCCAAACTTATGTCCTATGCAAAATCTGGCACACATCTGTCACAACATTACATGAGACTAACTCTTTCAGTGGATGACTTTGAAAGGGCTACTGAGTGGTCTATTTTCAAAAGGGACTGTGACAGTAAGATTAAAGAGTCTTCCGTTCAAAAGATTTCCTTCTGTTCATAGCAAAGATCTTTGGTTTAATTTGTTTTTATTTAACTGTTTTCTTCGCCTTTGTGATTCTGTTCATTTTGGTTACTATATGGTATGGCAATCTGTGGTTAGGCAAATATGCTATCAAACAGTATTAATTAAGGTTTACCTAATTGACAAGCTATATTTCTGCATTGATGAAATCTTATTATTTTAGAACTGATAGTGGCCTGAACCAAATATATGACACACCAGGATGAAATTAGGAGTAAAAATGACTTGGATAGGAATAATTTTTAAAAATTTCTTTGTAATCAATAAATATTGAGTAAACTTTAGCTGCTGAAATATATTTGAACTATTTGTAAATTTGTTGTTTGTGCCAAACCCATTTAGCTTTGCTTCCAAGTAAGTTTGTGGTTAACTCTACATCAAAATTAATGATATTGTGGGTTGCTTTTTTAGATTGAAATATTGATTTGTACATTCTTACAGGCTGGCAAAGTTGGATCAACTACCCAGTGTCTAAAGGAACAGTACTATAGCAGTATACTGCTCTGGTTACCTAAGTGTAGCATAATGAAAGAGTTAATAGACAAAGGTTCCCTAGGTACCTAGCAGTATAAAGGGTTCCAGAAATTAGAAAGAATCTAGCTAGGCAGTATTTCTCTTGCCTATACTCCTGAATGCTTTAGTGAGTTGCATTATTGCTTATAAGTTTAAACTGATCTCAGAATATTTTCTTATGAAGGTTGATAGTAATATTCCCAGTCAAAAAAAATTTGCCACAAGAATATTAAGTGAGTTGCCTAAAGTATCACACTGTATTTAAGTGAATAAAAACTAAAACTATCTTGTTTTTATTCCTGTCCTTATCTTAAAACTGATAGAATGTAATACCTTTCTAATTATATGGATAACAGAGAAAAGTTTTTCCTTCTAAAGTGCTTGATTAAAAGAAAACTATGCTAGTTTTCTCAAAGAAGTTTCTTATTTAATTTTTTTTCAAAAAAGTAAGCATTTTTTCTTTTCAGGTTCATCTACTTGTGCAAAGTTCATCTTTCCAGTCCTGAATAACTTAGTATCTAACAAAAGCACATTATTGGATCTTACAAGCAAAGATAGTGTAGATGCAGTAGATGATGCTATGTGGAGTAGCACACTTTGACACATTTATTGAGAAAGTTGGTTATCACAGTTAATCTTGGGAGAAGCCTTGAATTGGTAATCTGGAAATGTCTCCTGACTTTAATTAGAAGTATGACCCCTAGACAAGTCATTTTATTTCTTTAGGCACTTTCTTCATTGGTGGATTGATCTAGCTGGCTCTCTGTTTTTAACCATATTTGCCTCAGCAATAATAACAATTATAATGGCTATTATTTATTTAGTGCCAGGTACTATGATAAATGCTTTACAATTATTTCATTTAATTCTCACAGTAACTCTGGGAGATTGGTGCTATTATTGTCCTCATTTTCATAGAGGAGGAAACAATTTGCATAAGTGACACAGATAGTACTTGTTTAAGGCTATATTTGAACTCGGGTCTTAATGATTCCAGATCCATTGCTATAGCCACTCTGTCAACTAGATGCCTTAGCCCAGATTCTAAAGATGAATTTACATTATGAAATTTCTGAAATATTTGCTTTTATTAGCCTTTCATTCTTTTGGACTTTACACTACTAGAAAAACCAAAGTATTAGATAGATGCTTACTGTGATTACCAAATATCATTAGATGAAAGGGCTCTTCTCTTTTTCTTTCCATTTTTAGTGGAGCCTAAATGAGAGAAGCTTTCAATTAATTTGGATTTTCTTTGCCACTTTTAGCAGAAAGAGAGAAATAGGAAAATATTTTAGCAGAAATGAATATGTTTTTAAAAAAATCAATTTCCAGAGTTCATCCTGGGGTTAGTATATATTCAGCCCAATTTTTTCCTCTATTCTTTCTCTATTTTTTTTCTTTAGCTACATTGTCACATATGGAGAATGGGTATGAATATATAACATTGTTGCACATAAAGCACAAGATTCTGAGTCTTTTAAAATATTATATTTAATGAATCTGTAAAGAATCAAGGTGGCCCAGTGAACAAAGTACTGGCCCCGAATTCAGGTACCTCTGTGTGATCCTGGACAAGTCACTTAACCTTTTTTTTTTTTTTTTTTTGCTGAGGCAATTGAAGTTAAGTGACTTGCCTAAGGTCACACAACTAGGGCATGTTAAGTGTCTGAGACCAAATTTGAACTCAGGTCCTCCTGACTTCAGGGCTGGTGCTCTATGCACTGCACCATCTAGCTGCCCCACTTAACCCTTTTTGCCTTGGTTTTCTCATCTGTAAAAATGGCTGGAGGAGGAAATGGCAAACTACTCCAGTATTTTTGCTAAGGAAACCTCAGATGGGATCACTGAGAAATGGATATGACTGAAACAACTCAGCAATAATTATAAAATCAATTCATATGTATATTTCAGCACATGTGCTAGTGCTGGAAATTGTGCTTTGGAATTTGATAATGGAGTGTAACCAAAAGAAAGGTTTCTTGATAAATTCTTAGTTAACCAAAAACCTTTCTGGTTTAGTAGAATAACCTATATATGCCCCAAAGCATTTCAGTTAACTAAGGTTTTGCTCTACTCCTTTTGTTTTTCTTTTATTCTGGAGTTAAAGTTATTCACTTTTTGCATTGAAGTTACTACAGAATTATTGAATCCTAAAGACTCTGAGGGAGAGAAATTAAGGTGTTATGAACTTTCTAAAGAAATAATTTAATTCTTAAGAATTAATATTACCCCTTTTGTTATTGTTTTGTCTTTTTTCTTTTATTCTTAAGATATATGACCCTTTTTTCTATCACTTTCTTCATCTGTAGAATGACTGATGTCTAAACTTTCTTCCAGTTTGTGTATGGATAAATGAAAACATGACCATCTAAAGCCTTCTTTCTTTTTTATAATAGCTTTTTATTTTTCAAATTACATGGAAAGACAGTTTGCAACTTTCACCCTTGCAAAACTCCTCCCTCTCTACCTTAACCCTCCTCTAGACAGCAAGTAATTCAATTTAGGTTAAAACTGTGAAATTCTTCCAAACATATCTCCACATTTATAATGCTGCACAAAAAAAAATAATAAAAAATAAGAGTAAAAAAGAAAAAACAAAAACATAAAATGAGAGAGAGAGAAAAAAAAACAAGCAAGCAACAACAATAAAAAGGTGAAAATATTGTGATCCACATTCAGTCCCCATAGTCCTCTTTCTGGATGGAAATGGCTCTCCCCATCACAAGTCTTTTGGAATTGTTCTGAATCACCTCACTGTTGAAAAGAGCTGAGTCCAACAGAGTTGATTATCACATAATCTTGTTGTTTCTGTGGTCAATGTTCTCTTGGTTCTACTCACTTCACTTAGCATCAGTTCATGTAAGTCTCCGGGTTTTTTGCTGATCATTTCTTATAGAACTATAATATTTCATAACATTCATATACCATGACTTATTCAGCCATTCCCCAACTGTTGGACATTCAGTCAGTTTCAAGTTTCTTGTCATTACAAAAAGGGCTCCTACAAACATTTTTGCACATGTGGGTCCTTTTCTCTTTTTTATGATCTTTTTTTGGAATACAGACCCTGTAGAGACACTGCTGGATCAAAGGGTATAAATAGTTTGATAATTCTTTGGACATAATTCCAAATTGTTCTCTAGAATGGTTGGATCAGTTCACAACTCCACCAATAACATATCAGTCTCCCAGTTTTCCCACATCCCCTCCAAAGTTTTTCTTTATCTTTTCCTCATTTTAGCCAGCATGAGGGGTGTGAAGTGATACCTCAGAGAAACAATTTTCATTTTAGGGCCTTCTTTCTTGAGTCTTTCAGTTATTTGATCTAGAGAAAACTTTACTTTTTTTTTTGATATCTTCATTTTCCTTGTGTAAAATGGTATCTTTAATTATAATCATCTTTCCATTCACAGAGAACTGAAGATTATTGGTTCAAATCCTTCCCTAATGCATCCATTGCTCTAACTTCATAACTTTCAGAACCAAATTAATGTTAAAAGTGTTTTGAAATTTTTGACTAATAAGGATATTTTGAAGCAAAATTTTTGAAAAATCGAGAATTAATTTTGGACTGTTTTTCAGATAAAGTTGTAATTCATTTATCAGGAGAGAAACCTTAACATTGGTCCTTTAAAAGCATTAGTTATAGAATAAATAAGAGACTTTTTGGGACAGAGTGGACTTTAAGCTTTTAAAGATTAATTTGAGATGACACGTTATTAACTATAGTTTAGATAGAGATTACTATCTCTAAATCAGTATAGGTTCCAAATGAAATGAAACATAAAACATGGAAATGTTCTCTTGAAATAAATGATCAAAACAATAGGAAAGCTATAATATCCTAAAGATATTGCTAAATATCCTGTAATGTCCTTTTCCAGTCAGCCTTTAAACCACATGAATAAGTTTCTGAAATACTATTTTGCTTGTCCTCTTCAGTGATTTTCTTCCTTGTGGTAGGAAATGAGCAGAGTTTAAATCAGGAATATCTAGTACTTTACATTTTCTTCCTTCTGGTTATGAGAAGAAACTAAAAAACACACAGTTGATTTAGCAATGTGTTAATCTGATCATTTCTTTAAAATCCATAGAAAGTACTAAAGGGTTTTTTGGTTATTGTTTAAAAAAAAAGTTTCAATTTTGCTAGGAAAGTCACATAAGAATTAAGTTTCCAATTCATGATTTTTTCTATTGGCAAGCTTCAATAAGTAAAACAAATTACTTCCTTTTTTTCCACATGTTTGGTGCTAAAATAGGGAACATGTGGACAATTAAACAATTTGAAACTGGCATCAAGCTGTGATTCTAAAATTGTAAATACTTTAGAGAAAAGTTCAAAGGTGACTACCTAAGCCAGAGGAAACTATAAGTTATTTGGCAGACAGGTTTTTGGAAGAATTAGTTAAGAATCCCTCAGTATGTTTTATGTATCAAGGCAAGATCAATGGGCTTCAAAATTGGGCTATTCCAGATAAGGCTTTTTAAAAATATGCAGGCATATGGAAACTCTTTAAAAAGGTTATGTACTAATGCAGAGTTTTGTTTCAGATATCATATAAGGAATTTATGTTTCATATGTTTAATAGCCTTTTTTTCTGGAAGAATTATAGTAGACTTCAAGATTTTTTATTCTTGGTGACAGTTTTACTAAATTGATTGGATTTTTATTGTAAAGAGTAATGATCAAAAAGAAAACAGTTTATCTTTTATCTTTTTGTTGTGATTTTATTATTTTTTTTTTTGTTTCCAAAACATGAATAGGTTTTTAGAATTAGAATCTCAAGAAGTCAATTTATTGAAATCACCTGTCTCAAAGAAGGGAACTAGAAAAATAAAAAAAAAAAAATGTGCTGAATTTAGTTTTAAAAAATTTGTGTGTATGTGTGGGGGAGGGACAGGCATTTTACCATACTTTTAGATTCATTGTTCTGGAAAGTACCTCAGAGGCTAATTGATAATAGCCACTTCATTTTACAGATGAGGAAACTGAGGCTCTGAGTAGTTATTTGCCCATAAGTTTAAATATTGTGACTTCAATCTAAGTCCTCTCATTCTAGAGTCTTACTCTCCATTCACCCCACAATTTTCCTTGACCTGCACGATCCATACCGATATCGCATAATTTTCTCTAGTACAACTCTCCACATAGAACATTTTTATATACCTTTAATTGCATGCATAGTCCTATTCAATTATCCCAAACCATAAGTGTTGTTTTTGTTCCTAGCCTTCCTATAGCTAAGGCTATATAGAGCTAGTGAAGCTGAAGTAAACCTTCACTTATCCATATTCCCTTTTCCTTTGTGATTATGAGGAAGGGGATTGCTAAGGGAAGGCACTATGCTAGTCTCAGGGCTCATACCTCACAGTTGGCAAGCAGATGATTAAGTAGGCTGCTCCTATTCTTACCATGCTCTTTGTGATTTTACAATGTCCCTAAGGGTACCAGTAAGATAGTGGAGAAGTCTAGTGGTGATACAGCCAGACACAGAGCTGGGTTTCTTCAAATTAAGGGTCAAATAGAACAAAAACAGATTGGCGCTATCTATCCTTCTAAACAAAGTTCATTTACCTTACGTCTGACAAGTTGAAGATTGCATGGTGTTTACTGTTAAGTAGATTATGGAATAATGAGCAATTTAAGTTTCTTTAGGATATTATAGCTTTCCTATTGTTTTGATCATTTATTTAAAGAAAACATTTCCATGTTTTATATTTCATTTCATTTGAAACCTATACTGGTCTCCTCTTTCCCTCCTCCCATGCTTATAAATTCCTTGAGTGAGGGCAGGGACGATTTCTTCCAGCACTTAATAGAATCTTCCACCTAGAAGATATCTAAATGGATCTGTGATCTCAATCAATGTTGCTACTCCCTCCACTGGTGCAGATTGAAATCCCTCCAGGCTTTTTGTAAATCTTCTGTAGGGGATATGCTTCTTTCTACTGATTTTAGTGTCCTCAATACCCTAACATTACTTAGAGGCTGTTATCTCTTGAGTCCTTGCCACCTTGTTTTCTAAGGATATGTGACTTGTTTCTGGTATAACAAAAATGTCAGTATAAAGGGAATTGTTGAGTGTTTCTAGAGGTGTCAGCTTGTGAGTTGTTGGGGAAAAGATCATACCTGTATTCAGATTCCCAGCAGTTAAATCTAATGTCTATAGAAGACCTCAAAAGTATGAGACTCTTAATATCCTTTGCCTCAGTTTCTCCTACTGCAAAAGGAGAGGACAACATTACAAAATCGAGGACTGCTTTGTAGCTTTGCCAGTTTCATGGCCATCTATTCTATTAATATTTACATGGAAATATTTATTGTATATGGAATAGGGTAGCTGGATTATCTTAGACAATTTCAGTTTTGTTGGCAAGGCCCAAAGTGTCTTTAGTTTGAAGCATGTGGGATATAGGCCTCCTTCTCTTAGTCCTAAGCACTATGTTGAACTTGGCTTCATCAATGTCATACTATTTCTTTATTGCTTTTTGATGTTTATTGGCTTTGATATCCACATGGATATCTGGATGAAGTCTTCAGTCTTCAGACTCAATGGTAAGGAAAAATAGTGATTGCAAAGTGATCAAATTTGTTTTTTCCAGGCTTCTTGTGAAACTAAAGTGTGTGAGAATCTCCAAAAGCTGGCCTACATTTGGATTTTCTTCAATTTTTTCCTCTTTGTTGGTCTTTGACTTGGCTTTTGTCTTTTTTGCCACCTATCTGGGCAAATTTGGGGGAAATAGACCTCCAAAGTTTTGTTCATAATCTGGTGGTCAACCTTGTGATAATAAGCCTCTACTGGATAGTAGACTAAACTGTTTAGAGTTTGTTGATTGGACTAATTCTTTAAGAATTTGAAATTACCTCTGGATGATTATGAAGCATTGTAATGGGACATTTGTAGAGATTACATAGTAAGGGATAATTTGTTTGAATTTAGTGAATAAATACTTGTTTGGGTGAATCGAATTAATGTGAGATATTATTGTTTGGAATTGCATAATCACAACTAACTTGTTAATAAACACTTTGGACAATATAAGGAAGGCTCTAAAAGCAACTAATAATTTTAACATTTTTGCACCCCAGATGATAAAAGCAAAGTTCTGCCAAATGTTGGACTGGAATATAGGACATTGTTGGCAACCTGACAGAACTACACTGCTGGATGAAGTCTGGCTGGGCAGAAATTATTTTGGTATCTGACTTTCTCTTTAGTTCTTACTGAATTATATTTTCAGATACTGCCTTCGTTTAAGATACTTTGTATATTTTCATGTATTTCCATCAATGTACTTCAACATGAATCACTGTTATAATTTCAATAGTACATTGCCTTGCACATAGTAGACATTTAAGAAATATTTGTTGGATAAATAAATGAATACATTTATTCTTGATGAGACATTTGGTATCAAGTCTTGCCTGTTACACATTTATAAAACGAATCTCTCAGGGCTCATGTGAGGATCACAAGAGATAAAGATTGTAAAGTGCTTAGAACAATGCCTAGCATGTAAGTGCTACATAAATGCTTGACTTATGGTCCTCATCATCACAGTTACTATAGTCAAATTCTTTTAATAGCATGCTAGTGGGTCAGCCTTCCTGAAGTCTCTCCCCATTCCAGTGCATTTTTAATGACCTGACAACATTGAAGAATGTATCTGAAGTGGAACCTGAAGTTCAATCTTCCTGGCTCTAGGGCCAAGTCACTGTCTCTTAAGCAACAATGTAATTGATAGGTAAAGATAAATATAGAAAATTGCATTTACAGAAATGTATCAACTATCCTCCCTTGTTATTTCCATTATTTCCCAGTAGGAAAACAGTGCGGAAAATTGCAAAGTTTAAAATAGGAGAGAGGAGAAGGGAATGATCATCATGGAGTCAAATAGTAATGTGGCAAATTGGAAAATGACGAATTAGGCATTACTTTGATATGGCAAAAATGCTGGCTTTCATGAGAGATGATCCAGCTTCATATCCTAGTTTTTACTTCTCCCTATGTGACCCGGGCAAATAACCTCTCTGTTTTCTCATCCATAAAGTCAGGAAAGTGCATTAGATAATCTATAATGTCTCTTCCAGCTTCTTATCTATAATTTTTTGATTCTGTGTTGTTGTATGTATAACTTTGTTACGTGAAGATGTTTGATCCTTTTAATCTACTCCTTGGTTTGTGCTCATTGAATGTTCAGTGATTGGAATGCTGAGATTATTAAGTATCAGACATGTTTTTCTTTCCATCAAGATCTATCCTTATTCAGTGACTATGTGGAGAAAGAAGAAATGATTTTTTTGTTGTTAGTAGGAGGTCATAGTTTCTCTTTGTTGCATTTTAGCCTAGGAAATTAGATTGTGAGTGAGCATGGGGCACTGACCAGAGAAATTAACCTCTTTTGAGGGATAGGCTACATGTTAATTAATTGAAAATCCAGTATCAAATATTGGAACTTTTTGAGTGTGTGTTCCAGGGAGTTTTGTTGGCTTAGTCTCTGGGATTTTTGGATAATAGCTTTAAAGTGCCTATTAAAGAAAGTCACAGTTATAATTTGCAATTATAACTATGTATTTGGAGGAAAGTTAGAATCTAATAGATGCTGTAGTCCAAACTATTTTTTGGACTATACCAAGGAATACAGGAATGTCTCATTGTTCATAGATAATGAGGTTTTTGTTTTGTTTTTACAAATTGAAGATTTGTGGCAACCTCATCAAGTCTATTGGTGCCATTTTTTCCAATATCATATACATTATTTCTTATGGAACATTTTGGTAATTCTTGCAATATTTCAGGCTTTTTCATTATTATCATATCTATCAATGGTGATCTATGATCTTTCATGTTTCTATTCTAACTGTTTTGGAGTGCCACAAATCACACCTTTATAAGACAGCAACTTAATACATGTTGTGTGAACGTTCTGATTACTTCACTGACCAGCTGTTCACTATGTCTCCCTCTCCTCAGGCCTCCTTATTTCTTGAGACACAACAATATTGAAATTGGGCCAATTAATAACCGTAGAAAAACCTCTAAGTGTTCAAGTGAAAGGAAGAATCAATCTATGACATTGTTGTCTTACTTAACAAAATGCCACAGCTGTCCAACTTTTACCACACACCACCTTGATCAGTCAGGAGCCATCAGCATCGAGGCAAGATCCTCCTCCAGCAAAAACAATTAGACTCACTGAAGCATGAGATGATGATTAGCATTTTTAGCAATAAATAATTTTAAAATTAAGGTATATAGATTTTGTTTAGACATACTGTTGCACACTTAATAGACTGTGTAGCATGGCATAAACATAACAGATACAAAACCCAAAAAACTCATGTGACTTGATTTATTGTGATATTTGTTTTGTTGTGGTGTCTGGAACTAAACCTGAAACATCTGAGAGGTATACCTGTGCTTAATGTCCAGTCGTGTTGTACAGATCAATTAGTCAATCAATAAGCACTTATTAAGTAGGATATATATATTTATATATATAAGATAGTCTTATTTGAGAACTATTTATATTCATTTAAATGAATTTTACTTAGACAATATGAATACAATAAAAAATAATATAAAATATGTAGTGATTTGTATGTGTTTAGTAAAGATTCATTTTATTCAGTGTTAATTAATAAATATATGCATTTCCTCAGTTGGAAATGATTTTCAGTGTGCACTTTTATGAAATCGATGGCTACTTGTGTGTCCTATTTTGGGAAGATTATGCCTCCTAGCTACGTGACACCTTTTTTTCTTTTTTAACTCACCAGCACTGAAGTGAACAGCCTAGGCTAATAATCCCTTGTTGATATTTCCAAATGACTTTTCCAGAGTCATTCTAACGTGAAGGATTCTGACAGTAAAGCCTCCGTTCAAAACAGATATTGTGATGAGAAGCACATGCTTCACTCTGGTCATTTCCCACAGACCCATGGATTAACGATAAAGCAGAATTCAAAAGATTTGGTTTTTTTTTTTAATAGTGTACTGCCCCATATCTTGTTATTTAATGTCCCAAAGACTAAAAATATTCTTCTTGTTTTAACTTCTATTTTTCATTCAGTCACATAATTTCTGTAATAGTCAAATTATTAACAAACATGCCAGCTGTTCCTTAGCATCAGCTAAATTATTTTATAGGCACATTCTGCATATGTTTGCCCTTAACAGTATCATTACATAATTATATTAACACATTAAAGCCAAACCCCACTGTAAACCCACAATTCCAATTCCCCTTTCTAACTCCAGTTTTATTTTGTTTGATCTCTGGATGCACAACACAGCCCTCAATTAGTCTTTGCTGCTGTGTGGCTGTTCTTTTTTTCATCTCTAAATGACTATCACACTTCCCACAGTATCTATTCTTAAACCTTGAATTCCTGAGTTCAAGATTTGAGGACACACACACACAAGTAGCCATCGATTTCATAGAAGTACACACTGAAAATCATTTCCAACTGGGGAAATGCATATACTTATTTATTAACACTGAATAAAATAATTCTTTACTAAATGCATACAAATAACTTTACATATTTTATGTTATTTTTTATTTTATTCATATTATCTAAGTAAAATTTATTTAAAATGAATATAAATAGTTCTCAAATGAACTCCTTCAACCTTCATTCTCGATAGAGTATCTTATTGCTTGATCTGCCAAGGAAATAAAAGCCTTCCATCCTGAGCTCCCTTCTCCCTTATATACCTCAGAACCCTTCTATATCATCTTCCATTCTTTACTTCTTATTCCATTCCCTATTGAAAAGGTACTTCTTGTCCCAGGACAGTCCCTGTATATAAGGATTTCAACTCATTTTCTGGAAATTGTCCCTTGGATCTTTCTTCTCTATTTTAATTTGATTTTCAGTTTCTCCCTTTTCTTTGGCTTTGCAAACATTCTTAGGTCTTTCCCATCCTTAATGAACCTTCATTTGACTTCACCATGCATCCTGTTAAGCTCTTGTCTTATATCTCTTCTCCATCATTCCTCATGTCCAGTGGCTTGTCAGGTTCTATTGATTTTACCTTTGTAATTTATGTCAGACTTGTCCCTTGCTCTCCATTCACATGGCCATAGCCTTAATTCTCAACCTCATTACCTCTTGGCTGCAGTATTGCAACAGCTTTCTGATTGATTGTCTGACTCTTTATCTACTCTAATCAATCTTTCATACAGATATCAAAATAATTTTCATTTGACACAAATCTGACCATTTCCTTGCTGAAACTTCAGTGTTTCCATATTGCTTTCATGATAAAATTCAAATGCCTCACCTTGGTTTACTTTTTCTTAGTCCTTCTCTAACTTACCTTTCCTTGCTCATTTCACATAATAGCACTTTAGGTGCTCTACATTCCATTCAAACTGGTCCAACTGCTGTTCCCTGAACTCAACATTCCATTTCCTTCCTTCTTGGCTTTTTACAGGCTGTCCCCCATGTTTGGAATGTTTGCAACCCTTATCCCCCCATTTATTAAAATCTATAGCCTCATTCAAGTTTCATCTCAAGAGTCCCCTTTCAGGAGAAGCCCTTTTGGACCCTAAAGTAATTTGTGTTCTCTCCTTTCTCAGATAATGGGTAATGTGTTATTCCCCTAATAGAATCTTGGCTTCTTGAAGGTAGGGACCTTTTTTTAATTATTATTATTTTTGTGTTTATATCACTAATGCCTACAAGGCCTTCTTAAGTACCTATTGGATCTGATTGCTTTAGTATTTTGCCTATGACACTTAGTAACTGAATTACTTTAGGGAGGTCACAATCTCTCTGGGACTTGGTTTCCTCATTTGTTCAAATGGGGATACTACTTTTATATGCTGAGAGTATTAAATGAGATGTAGCTATTAAAAAACTTATAGTACTATATAAAATCTAGGTATTGTGATTTTTTAGTGTCTTTTTTGTACTTATAATTTATACATCCTGTGAAAAACTTAAAGCACTGTGTAAATGTCAGCTATTATTATAGTGCCTTTTGTGCTTATAAGTTGTACTTCCCTATGAAAAACTTAAAGCACTGTATAAATCAGCTGTTTTATAAGTGTCATTTATGCTGAGAAGTTGTACCTTCCTGTCCTCATGCTCTTTCAGGGAATGACTGCTCTGTGTTTCTGACTGCTTTCCTGATGATGACAGTTGGAAGCATTGTGAATTTTCAGAGCATTAAGCATCCCTATAATTGAAAGTAGACATATATAAGAGGCAGGCATTAATGTATTCATCGTATATTCATTAAACATCCACTATATGACAGGCACTAGAGATACCAGAAGAGGCAAAAGACAGTACCTATCCCCAAGGAGTTTACAATCTAATGGGGGAAACAACATGCAAACAAATATATGGAAATCCCTCCTGTCAAAGAATTTGCATTTTAGTGAGAGGAAAGACAAATACAAAGGAAAGCTAGAAAGGAACAGAGTACATATGTGGCAGCATGTTTGGAAATGGATAGGCAATGATGTGGAGGCTTGGTTCCAGGTAAGATAAAACAAAAGACTCATTCATTAGAAGCCATTATTTTGGTGGGAGAAGGAATCAAGAAATTGAAGATGATGGCCAGAGTATAAGCTCCAGTGGCTGGGAATTTGGGCTTTGTATGTCCAACTGGGCTACCAAAAAAAAAAAAAAAATGGGTGTGTATATAGTTGAAACCATCTCTAATGGAATGTTTTGACAGTGTTTATTAAATATAAACCATTGAACAGTTCTGGCAGGAAACTTCATCTTGAAGTCAACCAGACTGAGCTGGAATGTCTTCCCAGAACAGCCTACTTTTCATATTGGGAGACTAGTACCATGATTGAGTGAATTGGCCTGTCCTACCTGGACCAAGTGCTAGGATTGTATGCTTTTTGATACAAATTGTGATGAGCAACACAGAACACTCCTGCCTTCTTCCAGATACGACTGCCACGTGTCTCCCTGCATGCATCCCCCTAGCTCTGTGAACAAAAGGATTAGGACCACATGCCTATGAGTCCAATCTCTTGGTCCTGACTCCATTCGTATTTTGCATATAACATCAAGCTGCTAATGGTGTAAGTGTATCATGAACACTAAACTGTTGATTGTTCTTTGAAATGACATTTACTGTGTGTAGACGTGGCCTCAAAGTGCTGTCCCCATTGTGCACATTCTCTGCACAGCTTGTTAATATGAAGTAGGTACGGCTCACTATTGCCTATTTGAGATCAGTGGTGCAATGTTAATGTAACAGAGAATGCCTATTAAAGAGAGAGAAAAGAGGGTTTTCTAGCTTTTGTTTTGCTTGATGGTGGGATTTTCCGTGTCATTTTTCCTTTTTTTTTTTCTTGCCCCCTTTTTGATTAATAAAGTAATAAAAGTTTCTTTGTTTTTTTTTGTATTTGTTGTGTAAAATCATAAGATTCCTATGGGAAAAGCTGTTCTTTGTCAGAAAGGGGCTCAATTTCAAAGCTTCAAAGAGCAAACCTTGTAACAGGCAAGACAACTTTTATCTGTGCTAATAGATTTTTAAAATAGATAATTTGTCACCTTACAGTCTCATGAAAGAAAAATAAGAACCATGAAAAGCTTACTGGCATAGGAGAGATTTTGTTCCTGAACCACCTAAGGTAAGACTAGTACCTAGTTTAATCTCATTAAAAAGAAATGATACTCAATATTGACCGACATTTCTTTTAAGGCTGTAGAAAGTGGCTTAGTATAGACAGGGATTGAATTCAATGTTTGGGTGCTAACAGTTTATTGAATGACACTCAAGTACAGAATTCAAGAGAAAAAAAAATTTGGAAGGTAAGCCCTTATTACTAAATATTAGACCTCTATCTAAGGAGCATGATGAACAATAGAGATGGATAACCCATAAATCACTATATATTGCCCTTTCACGAGATTGTGTGTTTCTTAAAGGCAGTGTTTTTTCTTTTGCTTCTCTGTTTTTATCTCCACTATTAAGCACAGTTCCTGGCGCATAGTAGGCACTTAATAAACACTTATTGACAGACTAATGACAAAAAATAAACATACAAAAGTCTGCTGGCATTGGCTATGCTACTCTTAATTCTTTTAAGTCTTGAATTCCCTTTTTTCTACTTACTGCCTCAGAGAATTAATGTTCCAAAATATCAATTAGTAGGTCTTTCCTTCCAGAATTTTTTGTAGATTAAATATGCCCACATCTCCACTTTCTTCAATTGTTTCATGTTCTTAAGTCCTTTCCCCATCTTGGAAGCCCTGTTATAGGGTTATTTTCCAGATTATCAGAGACTTTTATATATATATATATATAAAGTGCTGCCTAGAACTGAATATTCTAGGTATCTTAACAGGATAGAACTCAACAAGACCATCATTGTCTGCCCTCCCTTCCTACACTCACCACCTCCAGTTCAGAGTGTAATGCAGTAAAATGGTTTTCTAGTGTTGCATGTCTGTATTTCGTAATTCTGAGTCCAACACGTAGAGGCATGAAAGTCAGCAGACTATGGGGGGAGATTGGGTGAAAGGAGATGTTTTAATCTTCCTAAAGCCCTTAGGGAGATATTTAAATCCCCCAATATTCTTTTCTTTTCAAATAAATAAAATAGTGAAGAATGTGAAGTAGTGGGTATTGATCTATTTTAGTACAGTAATGGTAACATCACATGTGTATTGTGTTTTAAGGTTTACAAAACTCCTGTCATAAGTACATAACCCAGAGATGGATTTTGACTGATTACCTTTCATAAATACCATTAAATTATGTTGCAATCAGCTTTTAAGACAAGTTTTAAAAGTTACCTTTTGGAACCTTTATTACCCTTTCCAACAAATAACTGAGTGTTAATACATTTGATGTCGTGGATCACTGGTATACTGATTATATAAGAACGTCTTGAATTTTTATGGACATCTCATCTTTTTTTAACCCTGGCCTAATTTCTCATTTCTGAGATTCTTCATTTTCTAAGTTCTAGAATTACAAACCTTTCCCCTGAACATTAGCTATTTTATTTAAATGAATTAAATAAAAGTCAAGTAGGATTGCTAGCATAGAGGACTAAATTAGAAATTATAGGTTTTCTTGATTTCCCTCTCTCAAAAAACAAAACAAAACAAAACAAAAACCTCATAGGTACATGGAATCTTAAAGCTGGGAGAAATCTTAGAGATCATCTCTGCCAGCATTCTACCTGGTATATGAATCTCCTTCATTATCACCAGCAAATGATCATCCATACTTTAAGAACTTTAAAACCTCTCAAGGCAACTTTTTGGAGGTTTTTTTTTTTTCCACTTTGCTAATTATTGCAATGCTTTTTTTCTTTTAGTTGAGCCAAAATCTCTATTATTGAACATGCTAAGCTATTACTGTCATGAAGTTTGGCTAGTTTGTAAGTAGGGTGTTCATCATATTCCTGATATTGGCAACTCTTAAAGGATTGTATGATATTAAAGTTCATAAAAGATTTACTAACATTTTAGATGAGAACTTCAAAATAGTTTGCATATATATGTATGTATATGACATTTACATACAAATATAAATACATATAATTATATACATATGTGCATTTTTGTTGTATCTATGATAAAGGCAACAATATTGTTTTTAGAAGTTCATTATCTATAAATAGCTATCTTTAAGCCTTAGTGTAATAATGTAAGTAATAATGAATACTTATGTCATACTTTAAGGTTTATAAGGCACTGTATATACATAATATTTTATTCTCATCCCCATTCTATGAGATAGATACTATAGGTATTATTTTCTCTATTTTATATATAAGGAAATAGAAGCTCAAATCACTCTCTGAACTGTTCCACATCATCCCCAGCTGTCTTGCCCACCCTTGAGATACAATCACTCTGGCACCTGCTCTCCTAATTGGTAAGTTCCTGAGTAGGATTGTTGCTTCAGGCATGATTACTGAACTCCTTATTTTAACTCACTCTCCTGACTCTTCAGCAGAAACTGAATTCCCACTTCTCCCTGCTTCCATTTTCTAGCTTTTCTTTATCATTCATCTTGCACTATTAGAATATAAGGTCATGACTGAAGGGATCATCTAGTTTTCTTCCATCCCTAGCATTTAGCACAATGTCTGACATGTTGTAAATATTTTTTCTGGCATATTGTAAATACTTAATAAATGCTCTATCAATCTAAAATTAAGGTGATCTGCTCGTGATTTTATATATATATGTAAATTAAAAATATACATATATATATAATTAATAAGTTACAAAGAAGAAATTTGAATCCAGGAGTCTTCTAACTATAGAATCAGGGCTTATACTGTCTAATAACATAACTGTATGTAGCAATTTAAGCTCATATAAATCTTCATTTTTATCTCCCTGTTCAGTTCTGGGCTTAACTTCATTGTCCATTATATATATATGTGTATATATATAAAATCCAAGATATATTCTGATGGATGAGCTTTATATTTATAGACTTACTGTTTAATTGCATGTCATAATCTAAACAATAAGCATTCTTTATCCTGTTTTTTTTTTTTTTTTTTCATTTATTCTGTGTGGATATTTAGAACAAACTTTTTTTTTGAGAGACTGAATTTCATTAGAGGGTGTGCTATGATGTTTCTGGGGCATGATGCAATCAACACAATGCCATACAAAAATACAACATCTAGAGTGTCTCACCGTCTTTAGGGAATTGAATTCTTCTGTGAGTTTAGGGAATTGAATTCTGAATCTCCTTCTATCAATGGTAAACACTATTAAGCCTATAATACCCATGCCATCCTTGATAATAATTATTGAGTGGGGAGGATGTCTTTGAACAAAGTTATTTCTGTTGGGCATTTTAAGGATCCATTTATAAGTTTGGCATATACATGGGAAACAGACATTACCAAACAATAAGCTCAGTGAGATCTTACATTCTTTATCTGTTTCTGAATAATTTTTTAGTTGTTGAAGAGTGGCATCTTCTGGAATTTTACATTTGAAAGCCTATCTCCATCTCACTCCATTAAGAATGTTCTCAGATGTAAATGTAGATACTCATAATGTTAATGTAAATTGCTCATAAGTATTTTTATATAGATGAGAAAGAAGAGTTAGGAAATTATTACTTGTTTTTGACTTTTCAGTCACCTTTTTTTGGGGACATTGATACTAAGATACAAGAGGCTAAGATTGCTTTTGAGAAAATGTGAAATTCTTTTTTAATGGCGCCAAGCTTCTCCTTGAACAAAAGCCCATCTCCTCAAATGTCAGTATTATTATAGTGATGTTGGATAACTGCTTGTCCTGGAATACTGTGGTCTCTTAAAAAGATGAAACTGAATGTTATCCAAAAGGCCATCATGGGCTTGAGTAAGCTGCCACACATTTCATTTCTGACACAGAGAGAGCAAGGGATACCCCAGGTTGCACTTACCCCATATCCTGAGGATGTCAACAGAAAGTGTGAAAGGCACTCAGCATATTGGGTGAACTCCCACTGGCAAAATTTTGGGGAGACGTGGACAAGAGAACAGTTGTCAGGAGTGCTACTGGATGGACAGAAATGGATGTATTGTTATGTGAGTTGTTGAAGAGAATAACTACATGGATGAGATCATAGACCTATTTGAATATGAATTGATGCAGCTTGGGAGCAAGTCCAATTTAAAATTAGGACACAGGTGTTCTTTCTGTCTCTCTCTGCCTCTCTTTCTCCCCTCTTTTCTTTTCCCTTCTTTTTTTTCCTCTCCCTCCTCCCCTTTCACCTTTCCATTTCCAGCCTCTTTCCGTGCCTCTTTTTCTATCTTAGAGATTTATCAAAGAGGTAGTTGCTCTCAATTATATATAGTTTATTTCTCTCAACATCTATTTGCATGTTATTTCATTTTTTTATCCCACCTCTTTGCAGTGTGATAGAGTATGAGAAGTACTAGTCTTGGAGTCGGGCAGGACTTCATTTAGATTTTTAGCTTCCTTACTATTTTTGAGACCTTGGCTAGATCACTTCAAAGTTTTTCTCTTGTTCAGAGTGACAAGATTTCTGCAGCCCCCTTTTATTCTAAGTATGTAACCCTAAGTCTTCTGGCCCAGATAAATTAAATGTGACAGTATAGAGAAAAAAAAACACAAAAATGAATAGATGTGGCAGTTGAGCCATTGGAGATAATCACTGAAAAATCATAAAGATTTGTAGATGAGTCAGAAGGCTAAAAATGAATCAGTATATTTTTTCAATTAAAAAAATAGATTCTTAGAATCTAGAGCTAGAAAGGACTTTATAGACCATATGTTCTAACCTGCCTATATCATAGAAAAGGAACTTATGGTTCATGCAAGTTCAGTGATTAGCTTAAAGTCAGACAGCTAGTAAGAATTCAATACAAAGTACTCCAAATCCATAGTGTTTCTTTCCTTACATTGCACCCTGCTGCCTCTGCAGACCAATGAGCCACAAAATATTTTAAATGGATCATTAATTATAGGGGGTGAGTATTTATAAAATAAAGTGATCTCTAGGAGTTAGTTTAGATTCACAAAGAACATTCCACACTTAAATTTATTTATTTTTTTTTGTGATTACCAGAGAGATAGGAACATGGCATAATCATAGAGTTTTATCTATCTTGATTTCAACAAAAATTTCTTATGATATCCTTATGGACAAAGTAAAAAATGTGGCTAAATTATACTATAATTAAGTAGTTTCATAGCTGGCTAAGTCTATCTAACATTAATTAATACACTGAATAATACATTAATATTAGCTTGGAGGATAATCCTTGCTGCTGTATTCTTTGGGAGCTCTGTATTTCATTCAATTGGTTTCAGCTCATTTTTTTGTTTTGGATTTTTTCTTTATTCAGTGTCATGAATGAAGCCATTAGTGGCATATTTATCAAATATGGGAGTAACATGAAGCACTTATGACAGTATTGATATTTGGATGACAGTATCAGTATGCCTAATAGATCTTGATAGACTGTGTAATATACTGAAGCCAGTAAGATGAAATTTAAAAGATAATTATGAAGTACAGGACATAGGTTGAAAAAAAAATCAAGTCTATAAATATAGATTTAGAAAGATAAATATTATTTCTTGCGAAATAAAGATCTCAAGTTTTTGCTTAATTGTCTAATAATGTGCTTTTGACCTTCTTAAGTTGTATTAATATAGTAAACAGAACAAGGGAGATGTTACGCTATACCTAGAAGTGGTTAGCTTATGTCTGGAGTATTATTTTCAGTCTCAGTGCCATAATGCCCTGGAGGATGGGTTGAATTGAATTGTTGAATATGAGGAATTGTTGAAGGAACTAGAATAGACTTAGAAAGAAAAAATTGGGTTAGAGAGGGAAGAGGAGGATGGACGATCATATATTTAAAAAGTTTTATAGGAAAGAGTTTTATTTTTGGTGTAGCTTGTACCCTCTACCAAGCCACAGATGCTGTAGGAAGACAGATCTTGGCTCTGACTAACTGAAGAATAGTCTAACAATTAGAGTTATGAGACAGTGGAAGAATTACATTTTAAGTAATATTTGAAAATTTTTATAGGAAAGAGTTTTATTTTCTGTGCAGCTTCAGTTGTTGGGTACCTTCTACCAAGCCATAGTTGCTATAGGAAGATAGATCTTGGCTCTGACTAACCAAAGAATAGTTTAACAATTAGAGCTAGGAGTCATTTTAAGTAATGACTTCCCTATCATGAATAATGTGCAAACTGGATGACTAAGGCACCTTTGTCTTGCTTCAGTCTAATGTCAGAGCCTAAAAATAGACAGTAGAAATTTCTGATCTAAAGAAATATCTGATTGAAAAGAAAGTGATTTGGTAAGACTGAGAAATAATTGGCAAACCATCCATTCATTCATGTTGCATTGGCATATTCTCAGTGTATAAAGAAAATATGGAACCCCTTGAAAAATTTAAGGGGAAGGCATAGTCTCAGAATAAGCAGGCCTGGGGGTGGAGAGGGGAACACTCTATCATTGGAAAGAATATAGTCACATAAAAGGTCAAAGACTGACTTGAGTATTTGAAGAAAGGAGAGAAACAAGCATTTATTAAAGGCTTACAATGTGCCAGGCACTATACTAAAAACTGGGACCTGTCTTTATCTTCTAATGGAGGAAGACAGCATATAAAAAGGGATACCCAGGACGGAGTCATGGTTTTGAAGTCCAGAAATCAAGATCAGAACCAGAAGGGGAATAAAAGTTTGTTGGCCTGGGCCCCTCCAAAACTGGAGGCCCCAGGAGAAGCTCACCAGTGGAGGGGCCTGGCCTGGTAGAAGGATGTTCCAGAGTGACAAGGATACAGGCCTGGTTGGAAGTTTCAGAGCAGGGAGTATCCCAGCATTGAAGGGAAGTTCCAGGATGAAACAGGAGCTGAGATATGGTTTTAAACTCTAAAAGTCAAGGTTAGAGCTGGGAAGGAAAGTTCAGATTGAATAAGTTCACATTGTTCATTATTTTGTTGGTTTATCTTTTGAAAATAAAATAATATTTGGGGATGCTGGTTGATTATTGCAACCTCCTCTCCAAATGACTTAACTGTGCAAGATAGACTGAATTAGAAGATTTTGATTAAATGACCTCTGTTTTCTTAGAACAGAGAGATTGTAGAATGGATAGAACACTGGCCTGGGAGTCAGAAGGATCAGAGTTCAAATCTGGCTTCAGATCCTGGGCAAATCCTGTTTGCCTCAAGTTCTAAATCAGTAAAATGAGCCAGAAAAGGATATGGCAAACAACTCCAGTATCTTTGCCAAGAAAACCCCAAATAGGGTCACAAAGAGTCAAATATAAGTGAAATTGCTTAACAACAAAAGTTTCTGTCTTACATGAGAGTGCTATAATTCCATGCTGTGATTTCATTATGGGACAAACACTTTTTTACCTATTGTCACTGAATGCTCCTTCTTAATATTTTTTCCTTTTTGAACCAAATATACATTTCTTTGGCATAGGGAATTAAACGTCCCTTTACCACTGCAGATGGTCACCAGCTTTTCACTTTATGGTCAGTTCCTGGGTGCACCAAGTTCTTAAGTAACTTACTTGGATTAATTTAGGATACAATTTGAAATTAGGCCTTCCTAAGTCTGAGGACTACTTTTTATCCACTCTCCTTCATTCCTAACATTAAATATCCTTTTTTCTCCCTTTTGTGAAACCAGTTCCCTGTACCTTAGAAGCAGCGAGACTTTGTTTCATGGAAGACTTAACAGCCTATTCAGGGCAATTTCTTAGGGACAAAGGGTTTGAAAATAAGGTCAATTCTCTTCAGCAGGGGAACAGCCTGATAAATGCTTGCTACCAAAGTGCCAAAAACAGGCAGGAAGGTTTTTTTTCTTTTCTTTTTTTTTTTCTTTTAAATCTTCCACACTGCATTTGTTACAAAATATTAAATATGCTTGGGAAGGAGAATAGACTTAGCTTATTTTAAGTAAATTCATTTTCATGAAATTAACTTTTACAAATTCTGAAGTGATTTTCAGGCTGGACAAAATAATGTATTATTGGATTCTTTCTAGTGAATTGTGTTAATTTTTTGGAAAAGTTGGACTCGACGTCAGGAGATTTGTAAATTCCACTTTTGACATTTGAGATTCCACACTTGACATTTAACTTCTTCTTCATGGTTCACTTCACCTCTCTGAACCTCAGTTGTCCCATTAGTAAAATGATAATAATGATTTCTACTTCCCAAAGCTGTTGTCAAGGGATGTACTTGGTAAACTTTGAAGTTCTACATAAGTGAGTTGTTGTTACAGTGATGGATATTTTGAGTAATTATTCAGCCTTAGCCTTTTAGATACCTGTCTGGGTCCTTTTCCATGACCATAACCTCTCCATGACTTGGGTGATCTTTCAGAATTATACTGACTGAAAAATTCACAACTCAACAGTTAGTCTGATGATGATCTTCTCTGACCTTAGCTAAGCTGATGCTTATTCAAGAGGTAACCAGCTGCCAGGCCCACATTTGAAGTGTATCCATTTTGAGAGGACCTGCCAGGACTTTTTTGCTTACTAGAATAACCTTTTGGGAGCTCTGTTAGGCTTGTATATGGATTAATTTTTTTTTCTTTTTTTTCCTGGACTAGATAAGCTAATTTATTGGCAAGGGTAAATCCTAGGGAGTACATATTCAAAATTAGAAGTCAAATAGTGTGGCACAAATGGGACAGCATTTATTGAGTGTCTGTAATGTGCCAAACACTGTGCTGAGTGCTGGGGTATAAAGAAACTGAACCCAGATCTCATGGAGTTCACGAACAAATGGGAAAGATAACATGTAAATAGCTATGTAAAAAATAAGATATATATATATATGGGATAAATTGGAGATAATCTCAAAAAGGAGACTTTAAAGTTAAAGAATACTGGGGAAAAATCTTGCAGAAACAGAGACTTTAGCTGAGATGTAAAGGAAATCAGAAGGTGAAGATAAGGAAGGAGAGAATACTTGGCATAGGAGACAGCTCATAACAATGCCTGAATTCTGGACATGAGTGTTATTTGTGCAAGGAACAGCAAGAAAGTCTGTTCTGTTATATGAGAGGGGAGAAAGGAGAGGGACGACTGGAAAGATAGGAAAGCCCAATCGTGGATGCTATATTTCATCCTGGAGGAATTGGGAAGCCACAAAATTTTTCTTGTATTGGAAGAGGGTGATGTGGTTACATCCATGTTTCGGGAAGATAAATTTGACAGCTGTGTGGAGGATGTTTTGGAGTGGGGAGAGACTAGGGAGTGAGACCAATCAGAAGGTTTCTTGTTGAAGTTGATTGTTATAGTTATTTGTCCTTCGTTCTCGAGTAGGACATTGGGACTGCTAAATGAATTGGGTTTAAGTGAGGGAAAGCTGGGCAAAGTCATCAGCCTCACTTTCTCCTCCAGAAGCATCACAGTCCAGAGGCAAGACTGATCAAGCTGGCTGATGATGGCTCCAGGTGCAGTGAGAGATGCTGGCTTTTCCAAAGTAGGCCTTTCTCAGGTCTCAGGTTGTCTAAGGCAATGCCCATTCAGTAATTAAAGACTAGGTAATAGTTGAAGCAAAAGACTAGTTTGCCTTCACAAAAGCATCAGTCTGGGAGGGGAAGACCCTCAGAATTTTTGTCCATAACCAAATTGAAAGTTGAAGAGATTCATTGAGATGTATGGTCAGAATAAGATGAGGGCTGTGATCATGAATACCCAAGTTCTTGAGGTTCTTGACTGAGGCCTGGATGAGTGTAATGGTAAAGTCAGAAAGTTGAGAGCGTGACCTGAAGGTCAGTAGATGGTGAGACAAGAATAGAGAGAGGAAGGGGATGACATCAACAAATTTTATGTAGCTAAAAGAGGAAATGGTCATGAATTATAGGATTTTAGGACCAGGAAGGCCCCTTAGAAATCATTAAAATTTCTTCATTTTTACAGAGAGGAAACAAAGACACTTAGCGCAAAGTAAGTGATAGAACTAGGATTTGAACCCAATTAATTATTTTCTAAACCCAATGTTATTGTTATTTTAACTAGTGAATAGT
>JAJPUD010003159.1:190646-260347 GCA_023553655.1 Myrmecobius fasciatus | reverse complement strand
TTTCCTTTCCCTCCCCCCGCCCCCCACCCCTAGATGACAGGTAATCTAATACATGCTAGATAGGATAAATTATATGACGAAATACAATACATGTATACATATCTATACAGTTATCTTACTGCACAAGAAACATCAGATCTAGAAAGAGAAGAAGGAAAAAAAAACAACCTAAGAAGGAAAACAGAATGCATGGAAATATTCACAGAAAGCGTTAAAATGCTGTGTTGTGGTTCACTCTCAGTTTCCACAGGCCTCTCTCTGGATGTATATGACTATCTTCATCGCAGCACAACTGGTTTGAATCACATCATTGTTGAAGAGAACCATGTCCATCAAAATTGATCATCGTATAGTCTTGTTGCTGTGTATAATGTTCTCCTGGTTCTGCTGATTTCACTCAGCATCAGTTCATGCAAGTCTCTCCAATCCTCTCTGAAATCCTCCTGTTGGTCATTTCTTACAGAACAATAATATTCCATAACATTCATATACCATAATTTATTCAGCCATTCTCCAATTGATGGGCATCTTTTCAATTTCCAGTTTCTTGCCACTACAAAAAGGGCTGCCACAAACATTTTTGCACATGTGGGTCCCTTTCCCTCCTTAAAAATCTCTTTGGGATATAGGCCCAGTAGAAACACTGCTGGGTCAAAGGGTATGCACTGTTTGATAACTCTTTGAGCATAGCTCCAAATTGCTCTCCAGAATGGTTGGATCCGTTCACAGTTCCACCAACAATGTATCAGTGTCCCAGTTTTCCCACATCCCCTCCAACAGCTATCATTATCATTTCCTGTCATTTTAGCCAATCTGACAGGTGTGTAGTGGTATCTCAGAGTTGTCTTAATTTGCATTTCTCTGATCAATAGTGACTTGGAGCACCTTTTCATGTGACCGGAAATAGTTTCAATTTCTTCGTCTGAAAATTGTCTGTTCATATCTTTTGACCATTTGTCAATTGGAGAATGGCTTGAATTCTTATATATTTGAGGCAATTCTCTATATATTTTAGAAATGAGGCCTTTATCAGAACCTTTGGATGTAAAAATATTTTCCCAGTTTACTGCTACCCTTCTAATCTTGTCTGCATTCATTTTGTTTGTACAAAAACTTTTCAACTTGATATAGTCAAACTTATCTATTTTATGATTAATGATGACCTCTAGTTCTTCTTTGGTCACAAATTTCTTCCCCCTCCACAGGTCTGAGAGGTAAACCATCCTATATTGTTCTAATTTGTTTATAATATCATTCTTTATGCCTACATCATGAATCCATTTTGACCTTATCTTGGTATGTGGTGTTAGGTGTGGGTCAATGCCTAATTTCTTCCAGACTAGTTTCCAATTATCCCAGCAGTTTTTGTCAATTAGTGAGTTTTTATCCCAAAAACTGGGGTCTTTGGGTTTATCGAACACTAGATTACAATTGTCATTGAATATTTTGTTCTGTGAACCTAACCTATTCCACTGATCCACTACTCTATTTCTTATCCAGTACCAAATGGTTTTGGTGACCACTGCTTTATAATATAGTTTTAAATCTGGTGCAGCTAGGCCACCCTCATTTGCATTTTTTTTCATTAATTCCCTTGAAATTCTTGACCTTTTGTTTTTCCAGATGAATTTTGTTGTTATTTTTTCTAGGTCAGTTAAATAATCTCTTGGGAGTTTGATTGGTATAGCACTAAATAGATAGATTAGTTTAGGTAGTATTGCCATCTTTATTATATTCGCTCGACCTATCCAAGAGCACTTGATGTTTTTCCAATTGTTTAGATCTGACTTTATTTGTGTGGAGAGTGTTTTGTAGTTTTGCTCATATAGATCCTGACTTTCCCTTGGCAGATATATTCCCAAATATTTTATACTATCAATAGTTATTTTGAATGGAATTTCTCTTTGTATCTCTTGCTGTTGCATTTTGTTGGTGATGTATAAAAATGCTGATGATTTATGTGGATTTATTTTGTATCCTGCAACTTTGCTAAAGTTGTGGATTAATTCTAATAGTTTTTTAGTTGATTCTCTAGGGTTCTCTAAGTAGACCATCATATCATCTGCAAAGAGTGATAATTTGGTTTCCTCATGACCTACTCTAATTCCTTTAATCTCTTTTTCTTGTCTTATTGCCAAGGCTAGCATTTCTAATACAATATTGAACAGTAATGGTGATAGTGGACAACCTTGTTTCACCCCTGATCTTATTGGGAATGGTTCCAGTTTATCACCATTACATATGATGCGAGCTGATGGTTTTAAATAGATGCTACCGACTATTTTAAGGAAAAGTCCATTAATTCCTATACTCTCTAATGTTTTTAATAGGAATGGATGTTGGATTTTATCAAATGCTTTTTCTGCATCTATTGAGATTATCATATGGTTTTTGTTAGTTTGGTTATTAATATAGTCAATTATGTTAATAGTTTTCCTAATATTGAACCATCCCTGCATTCCTGGTATAAATCCTACTTGGTCATGGTGTATTATTCTAGGAATGATTTTCTGTAATCTCTTTGCTAATATTTTATTTAAGATTTTTGCATCAATATTCATTAAGGAGATTGGTCTATAATTTTCTTTCTCTGTTTTTGTTTTACCTGGCTTAGGTATCAGTACCATGTCTATATCATAAAAAGAGTTTGGTAGGAGTCCTTCATTCCCTATTTTTTCGAATAGTTTATATAATATTGGAGTTAACTGTTCTTTAAATGTTTGGTAGAATTCACATGTAAATCCATCTGGTCCTGGGGATTTTTTCTTAGGGAGTTGATTAATGACTTGTTCTATTTCTTTTTCTGAAATGGGACTATTTAAGTAATTTCTTTCCTCTTCTGTTAATCTGGGCAATCTATATTTTTGTAGATATTCCTCCATTTCACTTAGGTTATCAAATTTATTGGCATACAGTTGGGCGAAGTAACTCCTGATTATTTCTCTAATTTCCTCTTCATTGGTGGAAAGTTCTCCCTTTTCATTTTTGAGACTAACAATTTGATTTTCCTCTTTCCTTTTTCTAATTAAATTAACTAGAGGTTTATCTATTTTGTTGGTTTTTTCATAAAACCAACTTTTAGTTTTATTTATTAATTCAATAGTTTTTTTACTTTCAATTTTACTAATCTCTCCTTTTATTTTTAGGATTTCAAGTTTGGTATTTGATTGGGGGTTTTTCATTTGTTCTTTCTCTAGCTTTTTTAGTTGCAAGCCCAATTCATTGATTTTCTCTTTTTCTATTTTATGCAAATAAGCATCTAGAGATATAAAATTTCCCCTTATTACCGCTTTGGCTGTATCCCACAAATTTTGGTATGTGGTCTCATTATTGTCATTCTCTTGAATGAAATTAGTAATTGTGTCTGTAATTTGCTGTTTCACCCATTCATTCTTTAGGATAAAATTATTTAGTTTCCAATTGGTTTTTGGTCTATTTTCTCCTGGCCTTATATTGCATGTGATTTTTATTCCGTCATGATCTGAAAAAAATGCATTTATTATTTCTGCCTTCCTGCATTTGATTTTGAGGTTTTTGTGTCCTAGCACATGGTCAATTTTTGTGTAAGTTCCATGCACTGCTGAGAAAAAAGTAAACTCCTTTCTGTCTCCATTTAATTTCCTCCAAAGATCTATCATACCTAACTTTTCTAACATTTTGTTTACCTCCTTAACTTCTTTCTTATTTATTTTGTGGTTTGATTTATCAAGTTCTGAGAGAGGGAGGTTGAGATCCCCCACTATTATAGTTTTGCTGTCTATTTCTTCTTGCATCTCTCTGAACCTTTCCTCTAGGAATTTCCATGCTATACCACTTGGTGCATATATGTTTAGTATTGATATTGCTTCATCATCTATGGTACCCTTTAGGAAGATATAATTTCCTTCTTTGTCTCTTTTAATGAAGTCTATCTTTGCTTTTACTTGGTCTGAGATCAGGATTGCTACCCCTGCTTTTTTTTGTTCACCTGAAGCATAATAGATTCTGCTCCAGCCTTTTACCTTCACCCTGTATGTATCTCTATGTTTTAGATGTGTTTCTTGTATACAACATATTGTTGGATTCTGGTTTTTAATCCACTCTGCTATCTGCTTCTGCTTTAAGGGAGAGTTCATTCCATTCACATTCACAGTTAAAATAACTAATTCTGTATTTCCTGTCATCTTATTTACCCTAGCTTATGCTTTTCTCTTTCTTATCCCCTTTCCCTCCTCCCTACTATTTTGCTTTTGAAAACCACTTCCCTCAAACAATCCTTCCCCTTTAGAGCCCCACCCACCCCTTTTTTCCTCCCTTTCCCTCCAGTTTCCTTATAAGTACGTCTATTATTCCCTCTGAGTCAAATCTGATGAGATGGAGATTAACCCAATTCTCATTCCCCTCCCTTTTCTCCCCTCAATCATTATAGGTTTTCTTTGCCTCTACATGTGATGTAATTTCCCTTATTTTACCTCCTTTTCCTCTTCTTCCAGTGTTATCCCTTTTCTACCTCTAATTTCTTTTTCAGTTTATCATATCATAAGATTCATAAAATCACAATAAACATATAATAATAATCATAAAATCACAGTAATCATATGATAACAATCATAAAATCACAGTAATCATATCATAATCATAATGTAATAATTGATTCATAAAATCAACCCTCATTCTATAAGTATCTATAACATAAATATAGTTCTCAAGAGTTATTTTTTCTTGTTACCTTTTTATGTTTCTCTTGTGTTCTGTGTTTGTAGATCAAATTTTTTGTTCAGTTCTGGTCTTTTCAGTAGAAATAGGTGAAATTCTCCTATATCATTGAAAGACCATCTTCTTCCCTGGAAGATAATGCTCATTCTAGCTGGGTAACTTATTCTTGGCTGTAATCCAAGTTCCTTTGACCTTCAGAATATCTGATTCCAGGCCCTTCGATCCTTCAAAGTAGAAGCTGCTAGATCCTGTGTGATCCTAATTGTAGCTCCCCGATATTTAAATTGTTTCTTTCTGGCTTCTTGTAATATCTTTTCCTTGGTATGATAGTTCTGGAATTTAGCCACGATATTTCTGGGGGACTTAATTTTTGGGTTTCTTTCAGGAGGTGATCGGTGGATTGTTTCAAGGAGTATTTTGCCTTCTGGGTGTAAAATATCAGGGCAGTTTTCTTTTATGATTTCCTGGAAGATAGTATCCAGGTTCTTTTTTTCATCATGGCTTTCAGGAAGCCCTCTAATCCTTAGATTGTCTCTCCTAGATCTATTTTCCAGGTCAGTTGTTTTTCCTAGGAGATATTTCATGTTTTTCTCTATCTTTTCCTTTTTTTGTTTTTGTTCAACTGATTCTTGAAGTCTTGATGAGTCATTAATTTCCAATTGTTCGATTCTAATTTTTAATGTCTTATTTTCTTCAGTTACTGTTTTTAGTTCCTTTTGCAATTGACCAATTACATTTTTTTGTTCATTGCATTCTTTTTCCATTTTTTCTATTTTATTTTGCAGTGATCTCATTTCGTTTTCCCATGTTTCTTCTAACTCTCTTTTAAGATTTTTTATGCAATCTTCAAAGAAAGCCTTGTGACATGGAGACCAATTTATGTCTCTCTTTGGGGCTTTTTCTGGAGTTGCTTTACCTTTAGGGGCCTCAGGATTTGAGGTCTGTTCTTCCCTCTCTCCATAAAAGTTGTCTATGGTGAGAGCTCTTTTTGGTTTTTTATTCATTTTTTTTTAAAGGTGTGAGGTCTGTTTAGGGCAAAGGTGGGACAGCTGCTTTAATTTGCCCTGGGGCAGTTCTGCTGATTGAGTTATTTCAGGAACTGTGCAGTTCTGCTGATTGAATTATGTCAGGGGCTGGGCAGCTCCGCTGATTGAATTATTTCTGGTGCTTATCAGACCTGTTGTTTGATTGATTGCTTTAAGGTGCTGTGTAATGGCAGCTAGTTAAGATGCTCATCAGGGGTTCAGTGGTTCACAATCTATCCCCCTCAAAAGGCAGACCCTCCAAACCACCTGCCCACAATCAGGACAAATTGTTCCAAGAGGCTCGCAGAAGACTCCCAGGTGTGTGAAAAGCACAACACTCCCACTCTTCTTCTGACTCCTGTTACAGCTCCCTGCTCCAGCTCCCTGCCCGGGTCTCCCTGTGCTGCAATCTGGGTTCAGTAGGCCACCCCCTGCCCCATTAAAACAGACCTGTTTTGAGGTTCTTCCAGAGTATCTTCTTCTAGAATCGTGTTGTTCTCCGAATATTGTGGATTTTTTTGCTTCAGAATCAGTCTAGAGGCTTCATATTTTGTTGGTTTGAGGGGAGGTTAGAGGAGGTTACAGAGAATCCTGTCTGATCTCCGCCACCATGGCTCCACCCCCGGAAGGAAGTCTTTATTACCACAGTTAAAGCAGCCATAATGTGCCCAGACAGCCTTGAATGACATCTTTAAGGTACCTCTAAGATACCTATGATAGGAACTTCCCAGACTGTTTTATTAAGCCCTGATGGGAACCAAATTTTCCCAGAATATCTTGAAGACAATTACAATATCTGAAAATACATCCCTTATCTTCCCAATTCTTTCCTCGTACTTCCCTTTCTCTCCTGAGAAGCTCCCAAGGTTATATTTCCCCTATAAAAGATGTGCTTATAATGAAGATTTTTGCTAAGCCTTTTCAAGACAAAGCCCACTATGAGATCTTCTCTCCCTCCTCATAATTCTGGTTAATCTGCTAAACTCCTCTATGGATTTAACCTGCTAGTCAATAGAGCAGTTACAACTCATGGCATATTCCTTTAATGGCTTCTTCTAAAATCCTTTTCCATACTAACTCTATTTTCTCCAAATCTACTTTTTATTTACCACTCCTGTTGTCTATTTTACCTCTTCATTTTGTTTGTAACCTCCTCTCTTAAATAAAGGTACCTTTTGGCAAATAGAATGCCTTTGTGAATTTGTCATATGTGCCTTTTGCCTTATATTTTGAACTGAAAATTGCTACATCAAAGACGTAGGGACTTGACACAAATATATAAGAAGAAAAAAAACATTCCCAAATAGGTAATTTGCTGAAGAAAATGAGCAGGCAATTCTTAAAAGAGGGGCAAGTTCTTTTTTTCACTATTCTATTCTATTTTATTTTTGTTAAATTTTTTTCTTTATGCAACTTTTATTTTTTTAACTTTTCAAATAGTATTTTATTGTTCCAAATACATGAAAAGAATTTTCAATAATTTTTTGCAAAACCTTTTGTTTTGAATTTTTCTTCCCCTTTCTCTCCTCCTCCCCTTTTCAAGACAGCAATTAGACATGGGTTAAACATATGCAGTTCTTCTAAATATATTTCTATATTCACTATGCTACACAAGAAAAATCAGATCAAAGGGGGAAAAAACACAAGAAAAAAAAACACAGGCAAACATACAACAAAAAGGTGAAGATACTGTAGCTTTGGTCCATATTAAGTCTCCATAATTCTCTCTCTGGGTATGAATGGCACTTTCCAACCCAAGTCTATTGGAATTGCCTTCAATCACCACATTGTTGAAAAAAGCCAAGTCCATCACAATTGATCATCATATAATCTTGCTGTTACTGTGTACAATGTTCTCTTTGTTCTGTTCACTTCATGCAGCATCAGTTCATGTAAGCCTTTCCAGGCCTTTCTGAAATTATCCTGTTGGTCGTTTCTTACAGAACAATAATATTCCATGATATTCATATACTATAATTTATTCAGCCATTCTCCAGTTGATGGGCATCCACTCAATTTCCAGTTCTTTGCCACTACAAAAAGGGCTACTACAAACATTTTTGCACATGTGGGTAGAAAAGCAGGCTCTTAAGAAATCATATGATTACATTCTCTGAATCACTAACAATAATAAAAAAATACAAATTAAAACAATATGGAGATCCTCCTTCATATCCATAAAATTAGCAAATATGACAAAAAAAAGAAAAATGACAGTTATTGGAGGAGCCCTCACTACTGGTGGAACTGTGAAGTGATCCAAACATATTGAAAAGCAAATGTGGATTTATATCCCCAAAGTCATTAAATTATACATAACTCTTAGCTAATTGAACCATTATGAGGGGTCTAACCCTCATAGAGATAATAGAGGGAAAGAATCTATATGCACAAAATACTTGTAGCACTTTTTGTTATAATAAAAAACCAGAAATAAACTGGGTGCCTATCAACTGGAACATGAATAAACAAATCACAGTATCTGTATGTTATAGAATCTTATTGTACTATAAGAAATAGTAAATGGGATGAATACAGAGAAATCTGAAAGAACTTGTATGAATTGATACAGAGTTGAGTCGAAAGAACCAGGAGAACAATTCATAATTGAATATAACTTTGTAAAGAACGATAACTTGGGGAAACAAGAACTCTGACATAATGATTAACCCAGGCTCCAAAAGACTGATGATAAAGCATACATATATACTTGATTCCTAAGACAATAAACAAGCTGATATTAGAAAAGCCTGGAAAGATTTACATGAACTGATGCTAAGCAAAACAATCAGAACCAAGAATACATTGTACATAGCAATAGCAAAATTATGCAATTATCAACTCTGAAAGACTTAGGTCTTCTCATCCAAGGCAATCCCAATAAACTTTGGATAGAAAACACCATCTCTATCCAGAAAGAGAACTATGGAGATTGAATGTAAATCAACACATGCTATGTTCACTTTTTTTTCCTGTTTTTTTTTTGTTCTGATTTTTCTCTCCCACATGATTCATAAATAAACTTGATTCCTAAGGCAATGGGGTAGCCACTGGAGTTTATTGAACACCGAAATTACATTGTTAGGCTTATGCTCTTGGAATATCACTTTGGTCTCAGGATGGAGCAAGCATTCCAAAGGGGCGAGACTTGAGACTGATTTAAAGAATTTGTTGGTTTTATGTAATTATAAACAGGGCAGCTGGGTGGCACAGTGGGCCTACTCACTACATGACCCTGGGCAAGGCACATAGCTCTGTTTGCCTCAGTTTCTTCATCTGTAAAATGAACTGGAGAAGGAAACAGCAAACCATTCTAATATCTGATGGAGTCATAAAATTGAAAATAACAGAAATGACTGACCAGCTATTACAAGCAAGCTAATGCTAACAGATATACTAATTTAATTCCCAATGAAACACTGTGCTTCAGATTACAAAGGGGCAGCAAGACAGGGCCTGATAATCTTAAGTATGGAATAATAAAAGTAATAGCAACTAATGTTTATATAGCATTTAACTTTGTCCAGACTAGCACAGACTATGTACCAGGTAATGGGCTAAGCACATTACAATTATTCTCATTTTATTCTAACAACAGCTCTGGAAGGTCCGTGCTATTATTATCCCCATTTTAAGTGTCAGGGGCAAGATTCAAACTCAAGATTTCTGACTCCTCATCTTGTTATTCTTTCTTCTATGTTGTAAAAGAGCAGGAAGAATTCAGAAAGTAGAGAGATCACTCAAAGTTGGTGTGGTTAGACTTCCTGGAAGATGAGACAAACTGGGCCTTGATAGATGAATACAATTTGGACAGGAGCCCAATATGAAGTCAACCTCTTCCACAAACCTTAGACCATGTAGTTTAAAGATTCTAAACCTGGGGGCCATGACATACAGAAAAAAGGTTCGGAACCTCTGGCCTAATCCACTCAGTATCTGATCAGAAATGCCCTCTCCAACATCCTGAATGTCTCGTCATGTGGCTTCCTGAACATGTGCAGGGATGGGGAATTCCTGAGGCAAGCCATTCTATTTTTGAGCGACTCTGAATTAATGGGCTATCCCTTGCAATTTAGTAGTTAGGTAATTATATACTGTCTGGTATTGTTTGCTGCTGTTTCAGAGTATTAACCTTGTCTCCAGAATTATAATGAATTCCTTGAACATTCTTCAGTACAAGGATGGGCAGAGTTAAGTATTGAGTGTGATGACTGACTGAGGAGGTGGGGTGTGGAGCCATGAGCAAAGGCAGGAGGGTGTGGGTAACACACACACACACACACACACACACAGAGCATCAACTATGCAGCTGTGTTTACGCAGATGCTGGAACAGCTGTTTAGGACAGTCAGCAACAGGGGAAGAGATTTCTGAGAGGTCATAGAACTCATACCCCTGCCTTCAGGCAGGCAGAGATCTAAACTATCCCAGTCCAGTCTCAATTATTTGTATTAGTTTCCCTACGTCCAGTCTCTCCTTCCCTATCCCACAACTCCCATTTGTCTTTTACACAACTGCCAAAATAAAATATTCCTTCACAGATCTGAACATTCAACTCAACATTTATCAAAATCTATAATGTATAAAGCCCTGTGCTAGATGCTGGTGGCAGAAACAGAAATGAGATAGAATAAAAGCCTTCTTGAAGGAACAGCCTATTAGGGGACAGAACAAGTATTCAGGTAAGCAAACACAAAGTATAATGAAAGGGAGAAGATCCCCCAGAAATTGGGGGAGGAAGGAGAAATCAGGGGAAGCTTTACAGAGCTGAAATCTATGCTAAACCTTGAAGGAACATAAGAATTGGCAAAATAGAAAATGACAAGCAGATCCTTTTAGGCATGGCGTGTGGTAGCCAATTGAGTTTAGGGGACAGATAGTAATTGTTTAATGTGAGCATAGAGCACCTAAAAGGAAGTGAAGGGAAAAGAAAGGATGTGAGGGTAGGCAAAAACATGTCAGAAAGGAAGATGGGGAGTCTTTAGGAGTTAGGATTTTATCCCAAGGGTTATGGGAGAATTCCTGAAGTGTTTCAAGAAAGGAAGTAACACTTTCTGTTCCTCAGGAAGATTATTTGGCCAACTGTATGGAAGATAGATGGTAGAGGAGAAAAACCAAAACAGGAGATTATTACAATAGTCCAGGTGAGACGTTACAATACCTAAATTACAGCAATGGCTGAGCAGAGAAAAGGTGATGAAAGTGAGAAATTCCAGGGGAGAGGAATCAATAAGGCTTGGACACTGAATGTGATACATGATTAAGAAAGAAAAGTCATGGATCAATCATTCAATCTACCAGCATTTATTGTCTGTCAATAAATGTGTCAGTTACCCACACATATGTTATGCAAATAAAATTTAAAAATAACTAAATGTGTCAGGCATTCTTGGTGGAATTGTGAACGGATCCAACCATTCTGGAGAGCAATTTGGAGCTATGCTCAAAAAGTTATCAAACTGTGCATACCCTTTGACCCAGCAGTGTTTCTATTGGGCTTATATCCCAAAGAGATCTTAGAGGAGGGAAAGGGACCCACATATGCAAGAATGTTTGTGGCAGCCCTTTTTGTAGTGGGTACAAACTGGAAGTTGAATAGATGCCCTTCAATTGGAGAATGGCTGAATAAATTATGGTATATGAATGTTATAGAATATTATTGTTCTGTAAGAAATGACCAGCAGGATGATTTCAGAGAGGCCTGGAGAGACTTGCATGAACTGATGCTGAGTGAAATCAGCAGAACCAGGAGATCATTATATATGGCAATAACAATACTATATGATGATCAATTCTGATGGACATGGCTCTCTTCAACAATGAAATGTTTCAAACCAGTTCCAATTGTTCAGGGAAGAAAGCCATATACACCCAGAGAGAGGGATGTGAAATGTGGATCACAACATAACTTTTTCATGCTCTCTATTGATGTTTGCTTGCATTGTGTTTCCTTTCTCTGATTTTTCTTTCTTGTAGATAATGATTTTTCTTGCACAACAATGATACGTGTGGAAATATATATATATATACATATATTCGATTCGTCAAGTATTTTAACATAATTAACATGTAGTGGATATCCTGCCATCTAAGGGAGGGGTGGGGAGTAGGAAGGAAAAATTTGTAACAGAAAGCTTTGTAAGGGTCAATGTTGAAGAATTACCCATACATATGTTTTGCAAATAAAAAGCTTTAATAAAAAAATACAAAAAAAATAAAAAAATAAATGTGTCAGGCACTGTTCTGGACACTATATAAGTACGAGGTTACAAATTATGGGTGATTAGAAAGATATTGGTTTCCCTAATCCCAAATAGAAAGAGGAAAGCTTGGAGAAGGGGGAAGGGATTAAGGAGAGAAAGGTCTATTTTGAACATTGAATCAGAGATGCCAATACAGATGTGGATGTTCAAGTGCAATGGGAAATATAAGACTGAAGTTCAGGTATATAATTAGATCAAGCTCTACAGACCATGAGAATATACTACATCTAGATGATCACTGAATTCATGGAAATTTATGAAATCATCTAGAACAGATATTGGATGGACATTGGATAGACCCTCTAGCTGCTACATGTGACCCCAAACACTCCTGAATACAGGGAGAACCAAATTAAAATGTACCTGGGAAATATTTAATAAAATAAATAAGAATACAATAAAACAAATAATATTCCATTTTTAAAAATCTAAACCAATATGTAGGTTATTAGGATTCTTAAGTACAGATTAATGACCCCTGTTTCTATTTGACTTTGATACTAATGACCTAGAGAGAAGGAAAACAGGCCCAAGACAAAGACTTTGAGGATACCCAAGTTTTTTAAGTGGGATATTTATGATAATCCAGGAAAGGCTCCTGGAAAGGAATAACAGACAATAAATGAACCAGGATAACAAAGAATTAGAAATGGAAAGGCTGTCTATCCATTAAGGAATGGGTGAACAAGTTGTGGTATACAATTGTATGGATACTACTATGCTATAAGAAATGACAAGTAAGATAATTTCAGAAAAACCTGGGAAGATTTATATGAACTGATGCAAAGCAAAGCAAGTAGAACCAGGAGAACAATATACACCAACAGCAATATTGTATCATGATCAGCTGTAAAATGACAGTTACTTTAAGCAATACAGTGACCCAGAATAATTCCAAGAATCACGATGAAAAACACTATCCGCTTCCAGAGAAAGAACTGATGGAATCTGAATGCAAATTGAAGCATAAGGGTTTTATTTTACTTTATTTTTCTTGCTTTTTTTGTAATATGGTTATTGTGGAAATATATTCTGCATGATTTCATATGCATAATTGATATATCATTTGTATTCTCAATGTATGAGGAAGGGACTAGAGGGAGATAAAGAATATAGAATTCAAAAATATTTTTAAAGAATGTTAAAAATAAATAATACATGTATTAAAAAGCAATGAAACAGAATTCAACAAGGTAAAAGAAGTTGGTGCTCCTCCTTCAAGTCTTTCTCCATTCCAGACCCTCTCTGTCTTAGCTACCAATGTGATTTTTCTAAAGTGCAGGATGACACTGTCAATTCTCTCATTGAGCTCCAGTGATTCTCTATGATTTCTAGGATTCAGTAGAAACTCCCATGTTTGGCATATAAACCTCTTTTTAACAGTATTCTTCTTATACCTTATTTCCCTCCATGCACTCATTCATCTAATTCAATTATTCCTCAAAAATAGTACTCCTAGACAAACTAAAACCATTCCCAATAAGATCAGGAGTGAAACAAGGCTGCCCACTGTCACCATTACTATTTAATATTGTATTAGAAATGTTAGCTTTAGCAATAAGAGAAGAAAAAGAGATAAAAAGAATCAGAGTAGGTAATGAAGAAACCAAATTATCACTCTTTGCGGGTGACATGATGGTATACTTAGAGAACCCTAGAGACTCAACTAAAAAACTACTAGAAACAATTCACAACTTTAGCAAAGTGGCAGGATTCTAAATTAATCCACATAAATCATCAGCATTTTTATATATTACCAACAAAGTTCAGCAGCAGGAGATACAAAAAGAAATTCCATTCCAAATAGCAGATGATAGGATAAAATATTTGGGAATCTATCTGCCAAGGAAAAGTCAGAAACTATACGAACTAAACTACAAAACACTTTCCACACAAATAAAATCAGACCTAATCAATTGGAAAAATATTAAGTGCTCATGGGTAGGCAGAGCGAACATAATAAAAATGACAATACTACCCAAACTCATCTACTTATTTAGTGCCATACCAATCAAACTCCCAAGAAATTATTTTACAGATCTAGAAAAAAATAGTAGCAAAGTTCATTTGGAAGAACAAAAGGTCAAGGATTTCAAGGGGATTAATGAAAAAAAAGGCAGATGAAGGTGGCCTTGCTGTACCAGATCTAAAATTATATTATAAAGCAGCGGTCATCAAAACCGTTTGGTACTGGCTAAGAAATAGAGCAGTCGATCAGTGGCACAGGATAGGTTATCAGGACAACCTAGGCATTAACCTTAACAATCTAGTGTTCGATAAACCCAAAGACCACAGCTTTTGGGATAAATACCCTCTATTTGGCAAAAACTGCTGGGAAAATTGGAAACTAGTGTGGAAGAAATTAGGGCTTGACCCATACCTAACACCACATACCAAGATAAGATCTAAATGAGTTCATGATCTAGATATAAAGAGGGACTTTGTAAGCAAGTTAGAGGAACGTAATATAGTTTATCTCTCAGACCTGTGGAGATGGAACAAATTTATGTCCAAAGAAGACTTGGAACTCCTAATTGAACACCAGATGGATAATTTTGACTATATTAAGTTAAAAAGTTTCTATACAAACAAAACAAATGCAGACAAGATTAGGAGGGAAGCATCAAATTGGGAAATCATCTTTACATTTAATGGTTCTGATAAAGGCCTCATTTCTAAAATATATAGAGAATTGTCTCATATATATAAGAATTCAAGCCACTCTTCAATAGATAAGTGGTCAAGGGATATGAACAGACAATTTTCAGATGATGAAATTAAAACCATCTCTAGTCATATGAAAAGTTGCTCCAAATCACTATTGATCAGAGAAATGCAAATTAAGACAACTCTGAGATACCACTACACACCTGTCAGATTGGCTAAAATGACAGGAAAAGATAACGATGAATGTTGGAGGGGATGTGGGAGGACTGGGACACTAATACATTGTTGGTGGAACTGTGAATGGATCCAACCATTCTGGAGAGCAATTTGGAGCTATGCTCAAAAAGTTGTCAAACTGTGCATACCCTTTGACACAGCAGTGTTTCTACTGGGCCTATATCCCAAAGAGATCTTAGAGGAGGGAAAGGGACCCACATGTGCAAGAATGTTTGTGGCAGCCCTTTTTGTAGTGACTAGAAACTGGAAACTGAAGGGATGCCCATCAATTGGAGAGTGGCTGAATAAATTATGGTATATGAATGTTATGGAATATTATTGCTCTGTAAGAAACGACCAGCAGGACGATTTCAGAGAGGCCTGGAGAGACTTGCATGAACTGATGCTGAGTGAAATGAGCAGAACCAGATCATCATGCACAGCAACAACAGTATTACATGGTGATCAATTCTGATGATCATGGCTCTCTGCAATAAAGAACTGTCTCAAACCAGTTCCAATTGTTCACTGAAGAAAACCATATACACCCAGAAAGAGGGACATGAAATATGGACCACAACGTAACATTTTCATGATCTCTATTGACATTTGCTTGCATTGTGTTGCCTTTCTCTGATTCTTTTTTTTCTTGTAGATAGGATTTTTCTTGCATAACTTCTCAAGCATTTCAACATTATTAACATGTAGTGGACTTCCTGCCATCTAGGGGAGGGGAGGGGACTGGGGGTAAAATTTGTATTGGAAAGCTTTGTAAAGATCAATGTTGGGGAACTACCCATACATATGTTAAAAAAATAAAAAGCTTAAAAAAAATAGTACTCCTATCCCTAGATCCCCATACCTAGACTGATCTCCTAACTCACCTTCACCTCCTTTTTCCTGGCTTCCTTCAAGATGACATTCAAGAAAAAAAAATTAAAAATTAAAAATAAAAATAAGATGACATTCAAATCTCATAATCTGCAAAAGGTCTTGCCTGGTCCTAATTATTAGTGCCTTCACCTTTCAGACTACCTTCCATCTACTCTATACAGATCTTATACATACCTAGTTATTTCCATATCATTTCCCCTATTAAAATGTATGGTCCTTTGAGGTCAAGCATAGTGATATAAGCTTATATAGGCCCTGCTACTAAGGAAGACTGAGTTTGATAGATAGATTGAGCTCAGGAGTTATGAAGAACAGTAGGACTAAAATCTACTGAGTGTCCACACTGAGTCTGGTACAATTTAATGAGCCTTTGGGAAGATGGCCACCTACTTTGGGGAGTAGCCCAGACTATCTTCTAAGACTGAACTGGCCCAGATCAGAAAAAGGTCAGTATTGAGTTCAAGCCACTAGGACTATTGTATTTCCAGCCCCTTTGAGATGGGAATAATAATATTAATAATAATAATAATCAATAAACAAGCAAATAAATGAATGAATGAATAACTAGATTGATAAATACATGTATGAATAAACAGATGAATAAATGAGTAAATAAATCAATAGATTAACTGAATAAATGAATAAATAAATGAACGAAAGCAACCAAACAAAAAACCATTTCCTCATATTACCTATCTCCTTTCCTCACCTCCTGCACTCTGTAGCCTCTAGAGATAATTTCTTCTTGATCTGTCCTTCCTCACTTAAAACAACAACAACAATGCAAAATATTTGCATCCCTACTGATTTGTGACCTTGTATACTGTTATTCTAGCCTGAGTCTCTTTATGGGGTTGTAAAAGAGATTGTCACTAAAGCAAAAAGCTAAGGAACTCAAAGTAATTTTTTTTTGTCAGATCCAGTTAATTTAGCACAAGGAAAAAAATCTCTATTTAAGGATCACAAACTGACCCTAACCCTGGCCACAAGCCAAATCCTAACCCAATCCCCCAGCTCCAAGATAGGCCTGTTATCTAATCATTCTATCTTTCTCCTCTTTTTTATCTTAAGGCATCAAAATTAACCACCCTTTCTCACAATTATAAATAATGATATTTCAGAGGTGATGCTAAGCATAGAACACAAGCCCTCATAGTTGCTTCCTAGTATCAACACAGGAGACTCATGACCAATTCTCCCTCATCTCAGCCTCTCCAGTCATAAAAAACAGGACAAACAGCTCCTACAGGCATCCTCTGGAGTCTTGCCTGGACAGTTTGGAAAAGGTCTAGAAATGCCTGTGGGAGGAATTATGTACAAGTGTTAAGCCTAATTAGCACAAAGCACTGCCAGCTATTTAAAAGGATGATTGTCTTAATCAGCTGGAAAAGACCTTCATTTGTACCAGGCACAATTTATAGATCTAATTAGCATAGCCATGAACTCTTTGGTCCTGGTCCTTTGGAGAAAATGACTCAGTTCTCAGTTCTTAATCTTTGGATTAGTGAAGTCAGCACATGAATTGGGCTCAAGTGCTCACACGGAAAACACCCAACTACTGAAGTCAATGGCCTTGGTAATGTTAGCATCTTATGCTTTCCCAGGTCTTAGTTATTCTCCAGGAGTCCATCTGTGTTTACTTGTCCCAGACAAGGTGCTAATAGATGGAAGCCAACATTCTGGGTCTAATCCTGTCTAAGAAGCTCTGCTCTCTCTCCAGGAACATAAATTTCATTCCCAAATTGGACCAAATGATAAAAGGAAGCAAGAAGAGAGACTGTGGAGGAATTGGAGTAATTCATTTCTACTACCTGGGATAAAAATCCTTCAGAGAAGATATCTATTGAGATTAGGTTAGTAATGCCATCTTATAATAGCTGTTGATTTTCCAAGTCTGTTCCTCTAGATAACTCTTTTAGGTAGCTCATGAAAGTATTACTATCCCACAAAACTCAGAACTAGAAATGACTTCAGTGGGCAATTAGCCATAGGCTTCCTGATGAATCATTATCCCCTCTTTAATATTCCCAACCTAGCCACTACTTAAAGACATCCATCTTTAAACAGCTCTGATTATTGAACATCTTCTGTATCTGAAGCAAAAATTTGCTTTCTCTTCATTTCCCCTATTGCCCTTATGTTCTGTCCTTTAAAAATATCCCTTTGGATACTGGAGGGACAACTCCACATGTCCTTCCCTCTGGCTCCTATCAAATCTTCTCTTTATTAGGTTGTACATCCTTGGTTCCTTTATTTTATTTAGTAACAGTCTCTAAATTTTGTATCATTCTGGTTACCCCTCTCTGCATGAGCTCCAATTTGTTAGTATCCTTTCTAAAATAGAATAATAAAATTAAAAAACAGAACAACATTCCATTCTGTTATACTCAGTATGCCACATGTGCTCTGACCACAGCAGAGCAGAGGAGTTCTATCACTTCTCTTGTTTTGAACCCATTTAACAGATTAAAAAACAAACTCAGGGATAACAAGGTTCTAAAGTGGTGGCTACTGATTGTCACACCTGAGTACGAACCCCCACTCTAAGTCCAGTACTTCCCTCTAGTATACCATGTTTCCTCTACAGCAGAAGAGTCAATCATTAAACCAGAGGACTCTTGAGTTATGAACCAGATTAAAATAAAATATTTAACAAAAATAAATAAAAATATAATAGAACATAAATAATGCTAATGTGTGGTTTTCTAAGTCAGTAATGCCTCTGGCAGAAATATTTATGCACAGTTTAGTGGCTCCAGTTTCAATTTGAGTTCAATACTACTACTCTACAGGAAGTAGGGTATTTGATCACATTCCTTAATTCCTTCTCTAGCATTAAAAACCTGGCAGGTAATCTCATGTCTATAGGCCTGGAGGCAATAATTATTCCTAGAGAGGCAGTCACCCCACCAATTCTCAGTGATATACCAGAGAGATGGCTATCTGAAAATGAGGCATCATCCAAAGTTCTCCATGGAGGCAATAGTTGATATTCTTCACCATCCAGGACACACTCTTCCCCAAATCTCCCTCCTCTTCTCTAAAGGAGCTTTGGTTTCCCTGAGGAAGACATCTACAGGGGAACGGCCTTAAGCAAGCCTCATCCAAATCATAGAACCAACTATGGAACCAAACTGGAAGGACCTTGGAATCAGATGAAGCACTCTGCTTGAATGAGACCAGGTGAAGTTTTCTCCAAAAGTCTATGAGATGGAATAGGTCAGACCTCAGGTCTAAGTCACATGATCCCTATTCCCAGAGGTCTGCAGGCCTGGGTCAGGCCTTAGGCCCAGGTTGCAGGAAGTCTCCTTAGGTCTAGAGGTCTCTAGGAAGGTCAGAACCTAGATCTAAGCTTTAGGAAGTGACAGGAAGTGACGTGACCCACGGGAAGCAGACATTAGTGAACATTAATCAATAATGGTTACTTCCTTTTTAGTCCATCCAATGAAAAGACTTGGATCTTTTGCTATTTAACCAGCTTTACTATTTCTGGCTTGCCAGGTCAAGCACATGTTGGGAGCTAAGATGCTTCTCAGGTGTGCTTGGGCCTCTCCCTGTAGGGACTAAATAAATGCTTTCTCTTTCTATCTAAAGATGTCTTTGATAAATTTGGGTGAGGGGGTCTGGTACCCATTCCATACATGCTTTACAACCACAGGCCTGGAAGAGGTCTCAAAAGGATTTACAGTTATGTTATTTCCTTTCCTCTTTGAGAAAACTGAAACCAAGAGAGGTGAAATTATTTTGCCAAAGTCACAATGCCAAAAGGAGATCAGCACCTAAGTCTTCTGACTCCTATCAGATAATGGAAAATGTCAGAGCCAGTAAGACCTCACAGATAATATAGTTCAATTCCCTCACTTTAAAGAAAAAGGAAAGTGAAAAAAATAAAGGAAAAAAAATTTAAAAAGAAAGAAAAAAAGAAAAGGAAAGTGAGATCTGGAAATATGATATGATTTGTTCGAGACCACAAAGATAGCAACTTTCTCCCACCCTACCTATGAAGAGCATCTGAGCTTCATATCTTGTGCTACTGAACCTTTTTTTATTGGATAAAGACATAAATATTCTACCAGTCATATTTGTTTAACTGGTGGTTCTTTCTTTTCTTCATTGTTGTTGTTATAAAAGAAGGCATATTGAGAAACTCTGTGATTATTTTCTTTTAAAGACATCAGTAATTTTTCTTTTTTTCTTTTTTTATAAGAAGAAAGGTACTATAAAATACATCAAACTATTCCTAGATATCAAAAAAAAGGTCAGCCTCTGTTACTGAAACTACAGTGAAACTTGAGTTTACCTGCCTCATCTTCAGCAAAGGAAATGATGTACTGATAATAGTTGTTGATCATGCCTGGAAACATGCATGTCTGCCCACGCCCCATGCAGATCTCACTGTACTGCCACTGTCTGGTGACTTGGTTCTCCCTGAGTGACATCAAGCGCCTAAAGAGGAAAAGCAAATGTCATTAATACTAGTCACTGATGGCACAGTTTGGAACAGAGTAAAAGCCCTAACTAGGTGTGGAGCCCAGATCTATGTGACATCAACTCTTGATTGCCTCAAAAAGATTAAATTACTTGCCCAGGGTCATACAGCTAGTAAATGTCTGAGGCCAGATTTGCACACAGGTCTCCTGACTACAGCATCTGACTGCTCCGAAGGTGATGTTTCTAAAGCTTAGATGTGACCATATCATTTCCCTAATCCCTGAACCCCAATAGCTCCCCATTACCCAAAGAGTTAAACATAAATGCCTCTGTTGGACATTTAAAGATCTCCACAACTTGGCCCCCTTCTATCTTTCCAGTCTTTTAAGGAATGAGGTCCTGGGTCAGTAAGTGGGATTGGCAGAGAAAACCTGAAGAACTAAAAAGATTACTCCCTGAGGCAAGCAAGGAAGGGAACTGATGGGGATCAGGTCAAGTTAACAGGCCTATCCCCTGTGGAGGTCTTGGGTAACCCCACCTTACTGTACCCAAACAGTAAGCCAAGTTATATCAATTTCACCTATAAATCTGTCCATGGCCTATACCATCTTTTCCGAATCCCTTTTGGGTTAGCCTGGTGTCTATTTTACCTTTTCATTTGTCTGTAATCTCTTCTCCCAAATGAATATCCCTTTTGGTAAAGAGAATGGCCATTGTGAATTTGTCACAAGTTTATTTCAAACTAGAGATTGTTACCTTGATCTCATCTAAGGCTTTACTTCTCTTCACACACTCTAGGATTCAGTAACTCTGGCCTACCTTAAGTTCCTCAAAGAGATATTCCATCACCTACCTGCATACCTTCTCAATGGCTGTCTTCCATAACTGCAATGATCTCCATCCAGGGTTCCTAGTCTTCAAGACTAAATGTAAACCTCCCTTACTATAGTGGGTTAGTGCCTTCTTCTCTCAGATTACCATCCATCTGCGCTGTATACATATTGTATGCATATGTTGTCTCCCCTTATTTAAATGTAAGCTACTAGGGGACAGGAGTCTTTTTTTTTTTTTTTGCTATTCTTTGTATCCCAGAATTTAGCACACTGAATTAGCATTTAATAAATGCTTATTGACCACCTCCTTAGGGACTCTTAGTCAAAAAAAATGTAAATAAATGAATGAATGAAATCTTGGAGGGGGAGATCCTCGGAGTTTCTAGTCAAAGCCATCTGAGTCAATCAGAACCCAAACAATGACCAAATGGAACTTGGCCTAGGACCTGCTGGTGGCCAATTAGAATCAAATTGGTTTTTATTTAAGACCTGGTCCATTTAAGACTTTGGCTTAAAAAAGTTAAGGTCTCCCATTGCACCCAGGGCCATCTCCAGTCATCCTGATCTCTATCTTGCCACTGGACCTAGATGGCTCTGGAGGGGAAAGTCAGGCAGCCCTCCCTCACTTAAATCCAATTCATCTAATTGTCATGGCATCACTTCCCTGATATCATGGTCCTCTCTTCAAGAAAGAAGGACAGATAACAGGGTAAAGCACTGTGCTAGGCCATAGGGATATAAAAGCCAAAACAAAATAAAGAGCTTTTATTTATAGCTAGTTGGTAGCAGTAGTTGGAGAGCCAGGGCTGAAATCAAGAAGATCTGAGTTCAAATATGACTTCAGACACTTATTATCTGTATGATCATGGGCAAGTCACTTTACCGATGTTCGTTTCAGCTTTCTCATATGTAAAATGTGGATAATAATAACCCCTGCTTCCCATGGCTGTAGTGAGGATCAAATGAGATTATATTTGTAAAGCATTAGCACAGTGACACATAGTTGGTACTACATAGATGTTAACTGTTATATATAATATACAATATATTATTATGTATTATTATAATATTGTTATTATACTATAAGGATGAAACAGAGAATAAGTGAAAATAGGAGGAAAGGAGTCCTAACAATCTCAGAGATCAAGAAAGATCAGAGGTACCATTAGAGCTCAATTTTGAAGAAAGTCTGAGAAAATAGTAGGGACTGGTAAGAGATGTGAGCCAGACATGGGTGAGAGGCTATGTAAAGAGACAGGAAAGGAAATGTGAAATTTGAGGAAAGAATACCTGCTAGGCTATTTTGCCTGAAACATCAGGTTCATGTAAGGTAGCCATAGGAAATAAATTAAATCTACATGTTTAGGTACTAATAATTCTTTCCCTGTCTCCCTTTCAGGGCTACATGAAGACACATAAAAATAATTCATTTATATAGTACCAGAAGGTTCACAAAATACTTTCTTCACAACAATCCCTTGAGCAAGATGCACAAGTTTTATTATCTCCATTTTATACAGAGAGAAACTGAGGCGTAGAGAGAGTAAGTTGTGTATGTATGAACACTTAATACTGGCACATTTGTCTAATTCTCAAGTCTAAGACTCTTTCCCATCACAGAATAACAACCTCTCAGATGTAGATGTTCAGTCACAATCTGAATCAACCCATACTTGAAGAGGGATCCATTCATGTTGTACCATGGTGTTGTACAAGAAATATCTTTAAATGAAACATTATAGAAATATATATGGCTATTGTCTATCCAAGCCCTCCCTCGCCTTTAGAAAAAAAATTATTTTGAGCTTAAAAAATAAAACAAGCATTTCCAGAACATAGTAAAATAGAAAGAAAAAAGATTGTACATGAAACTACAAATCTTGCAGTTACTTGCAATTTTTAAATATATAATAGTTATCAAGTAAAGTTCTTTTTCCCCTTTTTTCTTCCTTCCTCTCTGCATCTCCTCAACCTAGAGATAGCTATCACTAAACACAAATATATATGTGTGTATGTATCCATATATATATATATATATATATGTATATACATATGAGTTTTACATATATGTAAAACTATTCTATTCCTACTTCCGTTTATTAATTCTTTCTCTGGATACAGACAGCACCTTACTTCATATGTCCTTTATAGGTAATTTGGATATTTATAATGCTCTCATTCCTACCCATGGTGTCCTCTGCTTCTCATTCCATTGTGCTCTCTGGAATCTCTACTCTTACCAAGCTATCCTTCATTCTGGTCCTTTCACCTTATATTCATTCCATCTTCTGATGCTCCAGAAAAACTATATCTATCATTGGTCACCCTTTCTAAACAAGTGAGTTTCTCCTTTCTTGCTCTGGAACCATGAGGAGTCATGCTACTTTTTATTGCCTATTGACTTTATAGATCCTCCCTTTGCAACCTCTTCTCTTTTGAGGTTTGCTTTATCTGTCTGTATCAGTCACAGTGTCTAGGTTCTTGTGACTATAATGCATTTCTCTCCAAATCATTCAAACTCTTTTTAAGGAGTTCAGTATTGGACTCATACCCTTGACCTCCACCTCATCCCCTGCCCTCTTTCTGGGGGGGGGGTTGTTTTGTGTATGATGGGATTAAAGAGGATAATTTGATCCTCACTTGAATATCCTGGCTTCCTAATTCATCAGCTTCCACAGCTTCCAAGACCTCCTTCTTCACTTGAGCTCAGTCATCTACGGGGATTTTCTCATGACCCATACCTATGCTACTGCCATGATTCTGACTCTTGTCCTCCCAATTTGCCCTCCATCTCACACTTCCCGAACCATTTTTCTCCTCACATGACCTCCAATGACAGTAATTATTCTTCTAATCCATTATGTGCTTTTGCCTCTCTTTTTTCCCTTCCTAGTCAACTTTAAACAGTTAAACTTTAAGCGTATCTTTGCTGCTTATCCTTCACTATTATTGTTCATACCCTGTAACATTCCCTATCTTCTCCCTTTCCATTCCTATGCTGTTAAATGTCATTGGAAGAAATCACACAGCAATGACTGCTGAGTGCTCCACAGAGTCAGACGACTTATACGAACTGATGCAGAGTGAGATGATGAGAACCAGGAGAACAATCTGTGCAGTGACAACAAACCTTTGGGACATAATTGACACAATGACCAACTACAATTCCAAAGGTCTCAGAACAAAACGTATTACCCATTGATTTGTTACAATGCTCGGATATAAGGGAATCCCTCTCAGGGGGACAGAGTTGTCCTATTGACTCTTGCTTTCTATAACTGCGTTCACAGGGTCGTACTCCCCCAGACTAGGTATGGCTGTCAATAGATTAAGTCCTTGTTCAGGACCCAGTTTCTGTCTAATGAAGGGCCTGTGGGTCACCCGGAGACATTGGGGAAAGCAACTCTTTTGTGAGCTTACGTGCTGAAACAAAAGGAGTCAGTTCAATGCAAAGCTTTATTGCAAGCAATAGGGAAGAGAGGACCTGACATACAACTATATGTATACACTAACGTGGAATATAATTCATGTAAGGGTAGTGCTGCACTGGGAATACAGATGGATCCATTCAGCAGAAAGGGAGAACTTTAAAGTGCCCTTCTGAGGGTAGGTCCTTATACTCTAATTTTGGATAAGCCCCCTGTGGCTGGCTGAATAACATATCAAAGATTAGGGAAAAACATTATTATGCAGTATTTGTTGTCAGGGAGGAAAAAAACCAAGCTGGTAGTAGACAAAATATTATTTGGGGGAGTTCATTATTAAGGAGAAAGACAAGCTGGTAGTAGACAAAATATTATTCGAGGGATACAGATATACTAATCTTTGAAAAATATTGTTCTCGATATTTTTCCATGAGTATGTTCTATAACTTTTTCAGCCTCCCTTAAGAAGAAGCTGTTATGCTGGCCTCAAAACCATCAGTTTTAATCTTACAAGAATGATTTCTATGTATAGATTCTATAAACTATGACCTATCTTAAAGGGAAACTGTTATGGTCACCTCAAGATCACCTTATCTTATAACACCTCTCCCCAACCCCATAGATAGGTGAGATAGGTAATTGACTCAGAGTATAGATCAAGATATATGGAGTTAGATATGGCCAATGTGGCAATTTGTTCTGTTTGACCATACCTGTTTGTAATAGGTTTTATTTTTCTTGAGGGGAAAAGAGGAAGAGAATGTGGATCTAAAAATAAATAAAATAAGATTAAACTTAAAATGTTTTTTAAGAATTTGTTCTTGCCAAGGTTATTAATCATCCATAAAATGTTAAATCTTATGGCCTTTTCTAAGTCCTCATATTCTTGACTTCCTTGTGACTTTTTCTTATTTGTAAAATAACACAAGCCATTTCCATAACATAGCAGAATTTTAAAAAATACAACTGCACATGAAACTGCAAATCTAGTATGTGCTACTTGCTATTCCTTTTAAATATAGAACAAAGTTATCAATAATCTTGTAATACTATTGACCAACCTCTCCTTCTTGGATATTCTCTATCCTTTGTTTTTTGCACTCATCTGCTCTCAATTCACAGAGCTAAAACATTCGTTCAGGCCCTTATATCTCAGCTAGACGCTGGCAATAACCTCTTTCTTCTAGTCTTCTCTCCCTAATCTATCCTCCATGCAGCTGTCAAAGGAATCTTCTTAAGACACAGGTTTTTATCATGAAATTCCCCACTGAAAAATCTGGGACAAAATACAAACTTCTCAGCCTAATGCTTAAGGTCCAACACAAATTGGTAATATCCTACCTTTCCAGATAAGCTTCCCTCCTATAGGAAGGGAATCCATTTGTTAAGTGCCTGCTATGTTCCAGGAACTGTGCTAAATGCTTTACAAATATTATCTCATTAATTCTCCAAACAATCCTCTGAGGTAGGTACTATTATGGTGTCCATTTTATGGTTGAGAAAACTGAGGCAAACAGAGGTTCTAAGTGCCTTGCCCAGGGTTAATATCAAAGGCCATATTTGAACTCACAGCTTCCTAACTCCATGGCCAAAGTTTTTATCCATTGTGTCACCTAGCTGCCTTCTTATCTATCCTACTTGTTAACCAAACTCAATTTCTCTGGTCCTCCAAAATAAACATTCCAATTACCACCTCCATACATTTGCCTAAACCATACCCCAGTCATAGAATGGAATTTCTTCCACTCTCTGACCATCCAAAGTCCTATCTTTTTCTTCAAGACCCAGTTAAAGTACCATTTCCTCCATGAAGCTTTCCCTGATTCTCCCTCCCCCCACCAGTTATTAATATTCCCCATTTTCAAATAAACTTACATTTATCTGCCTACATAATGTTGTATCCCCCTCCCTCCAGGTAGAATGTAAACTCCTTGAGGGCAGGAAATTTGTCAAGTTGTCTTGTTATCCCAGTATCTAGCTTTGTGACTAGTATATAGCAAACACTTGATAACCATTGAATTGTTGAAAAATCCTATAGGCTGCTTTGTGATTTGGGCATTTGGAAACATACCTAAGGCTGCCTTGCAAGCTCTTCTCCTTCCCATTCAGTAAATTATAACTCATACTAAGTATGGTTTGAAGCATACAGGGTTCCTTTTTATTACCACAGGCTATAGGCTATCCTAGCATGCTCTTAGGGCCTTTCCAAGTTTTAGAAGCCCAACTGTACAGAAAATAGCTTGAAATATATAGGTCATTTGCCTAGAGCTTACAAATATTTCAGTAATGTAAGTTTCTATAGAAATAGTTATCTCCTAGAATTAGGTCAAACAGATATTATATATATTTTATATTCAAGGATAGAAACAAGGAACTTTAGAATCTCAGAGTGGTGGTGCGTTTTAACAATTATCAAAACCTTAGAACAAAGGAAATATTGGTTCTTTTCCTTTTCAACCAGTCTCACTAAGCCAGGAAAAGATTGAAATTACAAGAGCCATTCACACTCTGAAGATCCTCAAGAAGGCATTCTGCTAACAGTGTCTTAATGATGAACTTCTGGCATTAGTTGGTTAGGGAGAAAGAACTATGGATGTTAGATCCTATGAAAGTCACCAAAAAAACCACCACATAAAGAAATCAAAATAATATCTCCAGTATTTATGAGAGTTATGATGAACACTGAATGTTAGACTTGGACAAAAACCAGCATGAGGCAACAGGTGAAACATGATATATACAAGCAGCATGTTTACTTACCCACTCATAAAATCCCCAAATATGTACAGCCCATTCAAATTAGGGGATTCACAGCCCCGGTAGACATAGCCTCCTGTGACTGATTTTCCCATCTTGTGCGGATATGCATAGATTGGAAGAACATCATCTGTAGGGGAAGACAAATGGCTTTTGTTTCTCTCATGTACTTGGCTACCAGCCTGATCTACACCCAGCTTAGAAGGTGGACCAGACAAAATGAATGGCTTGAAATATTGGGGGGGGGGCTATCACATGGGAAAAGAATTGCTCTGCTTATGCCCAGAAGATAGACTAGGAGTAATTAGTCAGAAGTTATATAAAAAAAGAAAATTTTGGCTCAGTGTAAGGATGTCTTAATTAAATTAGTCATTTAGCTAGCTTTTAGGTGCAACTAATTAAAAATGGAATGGACTATTTCAGTAGGCCGTGAGTTGCCATCAATAGTTTTCAAGCTAAGCATGAATGACCATTTGTCATGGATGCTGTGGTGGGGACTCCTGTTCTGATGCAGTTTGTCCTAAAAGAATACTGAAATGCCTTCTAACTATAAGATTCTCTTTATTTTATAATTAGCCACCTTATTGAATATCTTACATTTCAACTCTAATAGGATTTTCCTGAACATCACAATAAAGTGAATTTTTTAAAAAAGATAAACATCTTCATTTGAATATGATTTGCACATTATTTGTTTGTGGCCAAACATACCATATAATCTATTCTTAAACTCTTTTCAACATTTGAGGTTTCCATATCCTAATTTTTTGTTTCTACCAATTAATCTCACTGAACTAGGTATCTTCTCCGTGAATCAAGAAAAGGGAGAAAGAAGCTAGAAGAGTCACTCAAAGTCTTCCTTGAGTCATAATATAGAACTGGGGTTCTTAATCTTTTTGTGTGTCATGGATCCCTTTTAAACACTCTGGGGAAGCCTAACCCTTCTCAAACATTTAATTTTTTTCCAGCTTCATATCTTTTTTTTAATTAAAACTTTTTATTTGCAAAACATATGTATGGGTAATTCTTCAACATTAACCCTTACAAAGCTTCCTATTACAAATTTTTCCTCCCTACTTCCCACCCCTCCCCTAGATGGCAGGATATCCACTACATGTTAATTATATTAAAATACTTAACAAATCGAATAAATGTATGCATATTTCCACATTTATCATTTTTGTGCAAGAAAAATCATATATATAAGAAAAAAAGATCGGAGAAAGGAAACACAATGCAAGCAAACATCAATAGAGAGCATGAAAATATTATGTTGTGGTCCACATTTCATATCCCTCTCTCTGAGTGTATATGGCTTTCTCCACTGAACAATTGGAACTGGGTTTGAAACATTTCATTGTTGAAGAGAACCAAGACATTTAATTTAAAAAAAAATAAATAAAATCCCTGAGCAAGTCACTTAACTTCAATTGCCTAGCAAAAAAACAAACAAATAAACAAAATAGAATACAAAGAATCCCAAAGAAAACCAGCAATATATTAAAATACAGTGATCAAAAAAATTTTTTTTACAGTATAATGAACACAGGTTAAGAACTCTTGATTTAGAGAATTTTCAACTGAACCTTATCCTAACAAAAAGTATATGTCATTACAAATTGGGGACCAGGGTCATAGGTGAGGGAGAGAGAAAGAAAAAAAGAAAGGAAAGGAAGGAGGAAATATCTGAGAGGGGAAAAAAAAAGGAAAAGTAGTGCTGACATGACAATTACAATTGGGCAAAAAATTGAAAATAGGGGTTGGGATATAATAGTATTATTCTCTTGTAACTGCTATTATTCTCTCTGTTATTTCTTTCTTTAATTAGTGGCTAGTACATCATAACTCATCACCCTTGAATAAGGAAAGTGGGGATAGAAAGAAGGATTTTTTTCCTTGCCAAATCATAATTGCTAGGAAAGCTCCTAGTACCCAGTGGCTCAGTGCCTACAATAGGAGTATTATGTTTTGTTCTAGGTATCACAATTTTGAAAGGAGAATGACAAAGTAGAGAAGATCTAGAGGACAACCCAGGATGGTGAGATTAGAAGCCATGATATATAAGGATCTTTCAAAGTCACTGGGAATGATTAACCTCGAGAAGAAAAGACTTCTCAACCATATGATAGTTCTTTTCAATTGAAGTGACTATATAAAACTCTTAAAACTAAAAAACTAAAAGAAAGTATCTAGTCATGGTATCAACTAGCACACAGAGTTTCTTTATACCAAAGGTGACAAACATATTGGCAATACTCCCAAGCACCCTCAACCAGATTAAAATATAACTGGGAAATATTTAACATAAATAAATAAAAATACAATAGAACACTGATGATGTTAATATGCTTTCTAAGTCAATGTGCAGCCAGAAAAGATACTTATATACATTTCAGTGATCTCCCCCATTTGAATTTGATACTACCACATATCAAATTGTGTACTAAAATTTATCAAAGGTTCATTAATGGAACTTTATTTATTGAGACAAGATGAGTTCAACAAAAGAATTATCCCATGGAGGATTTGGAGATATTTAACCCATAATGAGAAGACTTGAGAGACATCTGATTTCTGTCTTTAAATATTTCACAGACTCACATAGTGCCAGAACTAGAGGGGACTTTAGTGATCCAATTTTCTCTTTTTAACAGATGAGAAAGATAAGGCCCAGAAAAGTAAAGTGACAAAATTCAAACCTGGGTTTTCTGATTCCAAATCCAGTTATCTTTCAATTGTACCACATCCAAATAAAACAAAGAGTAAATTTATCTTGCTAGGCCTCTTCGGGCACAACTACTAATGGGTAGAACCTAGAGAGTATCTAATTTAACCTTAAAATAAGGAAGAACTTAACAACAATAACTATACAACTTGGAGAATATTGCATTGGAAGGTGGTGACATCTCCATCACTGGAAGACATCAATCAGTGACATATAGGACTGAAAGAGACCATAGAATTTTAAAGCCAGAAGGAAAACAAAAAAGAGAAGAAAAAAAAGAGAGGAAAGTGGTACATAGTGGTTGGAGAGCTAACCTCAAAGCAAAAAAGAGCTGGGTTCAAGTCCTGCTTTAAGACATAATGACTCTGTGACTTTAGGTAAATCACAGCCTCCCAGGGTTCCTCTGGGTTGTGAAGATTTTGCAGAAAAGGTGCTGGCTCAGATTGGCAGAGGGAGCTTCTTCAACCAGGAGTTCCCCATACCATAAAACCACAGGTCTAGTCCCTATCCCTACTATAGAGGAGATCAATGTTTCAATTAGAAGATAGCTGTTGTCTGAAGGATCTCCCCACTGTGAGATGCTTTATGGGTCTAGGAATCATCCCTACTAAGGTACAGGGGATTAAGGATAGGAAAGGGGCAAGAGATAGAGTTGGCTTAAACAAGTTACCTAGTGAAGAATTGGCGCACAGTTTTTTGTCATAGCACTCAAAGCCTTCCCGGGCCCTCCATCCATAGTTCTTCCCTTTCTTGATGATGTCAACCTCTTCAAATTTGTTCTGGCCAACATCTCCACAGAAGAGCCTCCCCTGCCCTTCCTGGGTGATGGGGTCACCTCGGTCAAAGGAGCAACGCCACATGTTCCGCACACCATAGGCATAGACTTCTGGTCGGGCCGCCGGGTCGCCAACAAAAGGATTATCGGGAGGGATTCTATACAGAGGCCCTCGGTCATTGTGATTCACATCGATGCGCAATACTTTGCCAAGTAAGGATGACCTGGGTGCAATGAGAGGAGAGAAAACAGAATTCAACAAAAGGGAAACAGAGCTGTGATTTCATGGATACAGGGAACTCCCAGTGGGGAAAGTCCTTCTGCCAATGCAGACCAGCATTTGCTCTTTAATTTACCATGACAGAAATTCACTTGGCACATTGATAGTTCAAGTGATTTGTCCAAAGTCAAACAGGCAATATAGGTCTCAGGCAATATAGAAGCCAGGCCTTCCTAACTCCAAGGCCTCCAATTCTCAATCTGCTTTGCACACTTTCATATACACACACACACACACATATATATATATTTCTATTTATATATATACATACATACATATACATATATACTTATACATATATATAGCATACATATATATACATACATATGTTTTTAGTATTTACAAAGATGTTTCCTGACCACCACTTATGAATTCATAAGTTCAGGTAATTCATTCATTCAGCAGTTATGGTTATTGTCTACCTATCTGCTGTGCATTATTCTAGACCCTGGGAAGACAAAGATAAAATGAGCCAGGCCTTGTCTTCAAGGAGCTTACATTCTATTGGGGAGAAGCAATATGTACACAGTTTTAGATAATTAAAATCCACGCCAACTCATCTGGTCTAAAACTCCCATTTTATAGATCAGAAAACTGAGGCCCAGTTAGGTAAAAGGGTTTATTTAATAGTATACATGTAGTGAGTGGCAGGTAAGAATTAGATTTAAGCAAATACACATACCACACTAAAAACACCCCAAACTTTTCATTCAATTCAACTGAACAAACATTTATTTGTTCCAGATTGCCAATTATTTGCAATATCCTACTGGTTTTTCCTTAATCAAGTTTTTTAAATTTAATATTTATTTTTTAAATTTTGAGTTCCAAATTCTGTCTCCCCCTTTCATCCCTCCCCAATCCATTGAAAAGGTAAGCAATATAAAGCTCAATATGCATGTAAAACCCATTTCCATATTAGCCTGATAAGATCCTACTATGCTTGAAATAGGGGAAAAACATCAAGATAAATGAAGTGTGATCTCTGCATCCTTAGAACTTATAGTCTAAGAGGGTAATAAAACACAAGCACAAATAAGTGCAGTGCAAAGCCAAATGTGAAAGTACCTTAAGAGAGATATAAATGCTTTATTAGTTCAGAGGAAGGTGGAATTATTTCTGACCATCAAAATCAAGGAAGGCTGCAGAGAAGAAGCCATTTCTCAACAAACCTGGAAAAATAAACAAGATTCCAACTGGAAAAAATAGAAATGGGGAGGGGAAGGCATTTTAATTAACAGGAACAGATGAAGAAAACAGTTGTTATTCAGTCATGGCTGATTCTTCCTGACCCATTTGGGGTATTCTTGGCAATGATACTAAAGTCGTTTGCCATTTCCTTCTCCAGCTCATTTTACAGTTTAGGAACTGAAGCAGAATTATGTGACTTTCCCAGGTTCACTCAGCAAGTAATTGTCTGAAACCAGATATGACCTCATAAAGATGAATCTTCCTGATTCCAAGATCAATGCTCTATCTACTGTATAAGTAGCTGCCAAGAAAAAGACTAGAAGTGGGAAATAGTGAAGCATGTGAAGGTGATAATGGGTTTAATGGTTTGTCAGGAGCATAAGACAGATAAAAGGGCATAGTGGGAGATGATGAAATAGATCAAGAGTCAGGATACCCAAATCCTAACTAAGAATTTGCCATTTATTAACTGGATGATCTTGGTAAAGTCATCTTTACCTCTCTAGATCTCAGTTTCCTCATCTGTTAAACAGGAAAAACAACTGCACTGGCTTTTTCATAGGATTGTTTGTCAGATAACATACATTCAAAAGTCCTAGGTAAATCATAAAGTACCAATAGAATCCTGCACATTCTTTGGTGATTATTAGTATCGTCATCTTGAAGCTGGATAAGGAGCCTAAATTGAGATGAACCTTGTTTCAAATGCTCAGTTGAAGAAAATAGATAATTAGTTTTCAAAATTTTTTAGAGGATGAAGAGAACAAAAGAGATCTTTTTAATTCATTTGGAACTGAACCTCAGATATTGTTATACATAATTTCAGAGACTGTTTGTTATATACTACCCTCAACATAACTTTTGGTACATTTAAATAGTGAGATGATCCTTACATAATGTGAACAGTAGAGGTACAAAGCTAATATTCTTGTGTTGTCTTTTTTTTTTAAAATAAAGTTCTGCCCTGTCCACTATGAGTCCTTAAGTTTCTATTTTCTGATATTTTCCTTTAGTCATCTAAAAAATTAATGGGTTCAGAAGGTCCTTGCACTATACCGTATGAAAGCAAAAATCATTCATTGAGGTTTAATTATTATAATTTTTGCTTTGCCTTCTCAGAAAGATTTCTATAATTTCATTAAGGGAATCAAGCCAGCTGTTTTGAAAATCCAGAGTCCTTATTTACATTAACTAGATGCCAATTTTTTTTATATTTAGTAGATTTTTATGGACCACCTGTTTACTAAACTGGAAGAAATGAATAAAGTCAACTCTCAATTATCCAATGATGGGAACTCTGGAGAAGATGACATGTAATTAGAGGTCCTTGACAGCCAGGAATGACCCACTAATTCATCTTCTGGAAGGGACTTCTAAACTAAATTCAGATTTTCAGTAAATTATCCTCTTTGGATGCTAAAGTTAAGAAAATTTGTACCCAGAGAGAAATACACACACGCTCAACACTGCTTCTCCTTGATGCATGTTATTAACTAACATCACTCACAGTCAATTAGAAAAAAAGGAATAAAAGCAACCCTGATGTTCTAAGCCCAAAAAACCTGGTCATGAGCAGAACTTAGCAGAAAAAGTCCATCCCCTCCTTCCCACCACCTCCAGCAGGGGTGCGCTTGTATTATCCTAGCAAGGTGTCCTGTTTCAATGGGAACAAACCTCTTCTTTCCTGCAAGAAAAAGATTCTCTTACTTGTTTTGTGAGTTTCCAAACTTCCCGAATGGATCTCCTGCCATTCCTCCATCCCCAGTGAAGATGTAAAGATACCCATCATCTCCAAAGAGGAGTTGTCCGCCATTGTGGTTAGATGCTGGTTCTTCGATTTCCAAAATTATCCTAATTTAAAAAAAAAAATCTTCTCAAATCAGAATGTCACATTTGGATGGGATCACAGAAGGAAACAGCTGGAAGGAAGGACCCTAATACTATAACCCTGACATTCTATGTTATATGATTCTAATACAGACTGTGAAAGCTAGAAGGGGCCTTTGAGTCACAGAATTTAGCATGTCAAAGCAGGAAGAAACCACAGAGATTTTCTAAGCCCAACTTATTCATTTCACAAAGGTACTGAGGCCCAGAAGGGAGAAATGATTTAGCTAGCCTTACTTATTTCACTCAGCATCCTGATTGCATTCAACTCCATCCTAGTTCAATTAAACTGTCTGTATATCTCCTACCCATCAGTCTTGACCATCTCACTCCATCCTAGGGCCTCTCTCTCCTGTTGGTGAGTTTGTGGCTAGCACAGCCATATTTCTATCTCAACTCCATTCATTCTGTGGATTGCTCTATCTCCTCACCTAGCAACTTCTCCTGGCATGAGTCCATTTGACCTCTTCTTATCTCACCTTGTGCCCTCCCTTTTATGTTTTATTTTCTCCTTATTAAAATGTAATCCTATTGAGAGTAAGAATCATCTTGTTTTCTAGTATGTGTCTCCCCAGCACTTAGCACAATGCCTCCCATATAGTAAGTGCTTGAAAAATTTCTCTATCTACTGGACTACTTATTCCCTAATCTCATCCTGCCTTCCTTTCATGAAATTTTCAACATCCAACTCAAGTGTCAACTCCTTCTCAAAACTTCCTTTCCTGATGCTAAAAGTGATCTCTTCCTCCTCACGCTATGACACTTGACTTGGTTCTGTACTTTGTCCATAATACCTTCTATCATGGATCATAATAATTTACAAGGTAAGTAGTATAAGTATTACCTCCATATAAATATAGAAACAGGTATAGAAATAGAAGCTTACAAAATTAAATGATGTACTCAAAATGCTATTTTACTCTTACTTTATACACTGTACTAACAAACTTGGTAATCCAATTTTCCAGTTAGCATAAAGGAGAATGATTGTTGAAAATAAGCACATCAACAAGAGTGAAAAAATTGATAGCTGACAGTGAGGGGGAAATCTGAAAATTATTTTCAGCAATTTTAGAGTGGTGGAAGGACCGAATGAGAACTATGGGTTAGTAGAAGGAACACCGGATTTATAGACCAATATTTAAATACTATTCTTGCAAATTACAACCCAATTTTGTTGTTCAGTCATTTACAATTGTGTCTGACTCTTTGTAACCCCATTTGGGGTTTTCTTGGCAAAGGTTGGAATGGTTTGCTATTTCCTTCTCCAGCTCATTTTACAGATATGGAAACTGAGGCAAACAGGATGAAGTGACTTACCCAGCATCACATAGCTAGTAAGTACCTGAGATCAGGTTTGCACTCAGGAAAATGAGTCTTCCTGATTTCAAGCCCAACATTCTATCCATTGCACCACCTAGCTATCCCTTACAACCCAATGGGGAAGTTAATGACCCTCCATTCATAACCTGGCCCTTTTCTACCTCTCTGATGTTCTTACAACCTAGTTCTCTACAAATACTCTCTGATCCAGTGGCACTTGTCTCCTCACACATGACAGACACCTCATCTTCCAAACATGGGCATTTTCACTGGCTCTCCCCCATACCTGGAACTCTGTCCCTCTTAATCTCTGCTTCTGTTCAGAGTCCTATCTCCTTTAGGAAAACTTTCCCAGTCTTCCTTTATCTTCGTGCCTTCCCTCTGAAATTATCTCCAATTTATCCTGTATACATCTTTTTTATAAACAATTATTTGCATGTTACCTCCCCTTACCTCCCCATTAGACTGAGCTCCTTGAGAACAGGGTTTGTTTTTTTATGTTTTGTTTTTTTTTTTTGTTTATGTTTTTGCCTTTCTTTGTACTACCAGCACTTAGTGCCTTGACACATAGTAGGCACTTAATAAATATTTGTTGATTTAATAAATGTTTGCTGTTGACTTGACTCTACAGGCCTCAGTTTCTTCATCTGCAAAACAGACCAATCAACTAATCAGCAAGCATTATAAAGCTCCTATTATGCTCTAGTGACCATGCTGAAGGATGGGGATAAAAAGAATGAGTTAGATTAAAATGATTTCTTGTGTCCCTTCTGGTAACATATCATATGATCCTAGAGATCTCTAAGGTCACTTTGAATTTTAACATTCTATAATTCTGAACTTTGTTAGGATGTTAAAGGAATGGGTAAAATATATTCAATTTTTTTTAAAGTTTTGCTTCTCAAAAGATTGTATTTCCACTATCTAGAAAATGTAACAACCAAATCAGCCATTCCCAGAGGACTTCAGATAACCAAAGTCTTATTACACTTTTTTTTTCTTTGTCTTCCTCCCTCCCCTAGGAATTCTGGGTTAAATTCTTCCCAGAAGGCACTACCTTTCAGATCTGTGGTCCACCATATTCATGTCATCAGGGGAAATCCTGAACTCACTGATGCGGATCATTTCCTCATAATCCATCTCCACAGAGTAGTACACATAGACTTTCCCAGTATCTCTAAATTGAGGGTGGAAGACAATTCCAAGAAAGCCCCTCTCATCACCTTCCCAGGGAGAGGTGAGCACAGCCTCGCTGATGTTCAGAAATGGTTTCTCTAATCTTGAACGGTTGGGGAGGTAAGTCCAGACCAGCCCCACCTGTTCAGCCACAAAGAATCGGTGAGTGCCATCATTAGCATGCACCATGGCCACGGGGTTCCGGAGCCTGTTGGCCACCTCCACCAGGCAGAGCTCCAGGCAGCCTTTTGTGTCAGCCCTCACCTGGCCCAGGTTCACATTCAGATTCTCGTTGACCAGTAGGCGAGGGAAACAGTAGTCAGTATCATCAAGTGATAAGTAGCGGCAAAACTTGGCCCGATTAGTCTCTAGGGCCCATAACTCTGGGTCCGGGGAGAGATGACGGAATATAGTCCTGCAATTGTGCCATACATCTACACAGTAGTCCTTGCAGAGTCCAGGTACTGTCCGGAGAGGTGTGGATGGGTCCTCAGCATCAAACAGGTGGGCAGCATATGGAGAGCACTCCTACAGACACAGAGAGAAACTGGTCTTCATTTTTACCCCAAAGCCCTTGTAGCCAACAATTCTTCACATGTAAAAGAAAAAAAATTGTGTCCATTTCTCTCAGATGACAGCTATAATACCATTTTCTCCAAGAAGCCTTTCTGGACTATTCAAAAGAGAGATAATAACTACTAATGACACTTTAGACTATATAGGGACTGCACTTGTGATTTCATTGGTATAGGGAACCCCAAAATGATAAAGCTCTACCAATACAGGATGGAATCTCTCTTAAAAAAGGACATACAACTCTCTACAAGAATGCTGGGGAGTTAAGTGACTTGCTCAGGATCACACAGTCAGTGTTACATTAGTGGCAGGATTTGAATCTGGGTTTTCCTGGTATTGTTCTCCACCAAAAGATATCCCCACAATAATTATCCACATTTCTATGGAGTAAGTAAAATAAGCATTAGCACACCTATTTTATAGATGAAAAAAAAACTTAATTTCAGAGAATGACTTCATTTTATCTTAGAGAGTGACTTCATTTATTTATCCATTCATCCATGCATTCAACAAGCATTTATTAGAAGCCTAGTCATATCAGGCACTATGCTAATCATCAAGCATATAAAAACAAAAACAGAAGTCCCTGCCCTCAAGAAGCTTACTGTCTATCACAGAGACCTGGTAGATGCCAGAGTCAGGACATTCAAACCTTGATCTTTTACTCCAAGTTCAGTTCCATTTTTGCTATCCTTATGCTGCTCCCATGACTTTCCCATACTCATCTCCTCATTAATATACTGATGGTTTAGCTGTTTTTTGTTTTTTCTATTCCCAATACCTTGCACAGTGCCTGGCATACAATAGATACTTAATAAGTGCTTATCAAATTAAATTGATGAAGATAGTAAAAAAAAAAGTTATTTTGCTTATTGCCTACAAATATCCTATCCAGTTATTATCTGTGTATTATCTAGATGTGGCGGGGGATATATGTGTATATATACATATATAAAGAGGAGGGAGGAAAATGAAGAGGGAGAGAGGAAGGGAAAGAGGGAAGGAAAGAGCTTGAGGAGGGAAGAAGAGGTAGACGGGGGAGTGGAGAAAGAAAGAAAATTATGGCACGCTAGATAGAACTGGAAAGAATCCTAAGATCATTGCTTCTGAGAATGTCATAGTAAAAGGAAATCTAATAATGAACACACAACTATGGAGTGTTTAAGGTAAAAGGGACCTTAAAAATTATCTCTTCAATTTTATCAATAAGAAAACTGATACCTTGGCGAGGAAACATGACTTACCTAAAGTCACAAAGCAACTGAATCACAAACCAGTTTATTTTCATAAGTTTGACCAAAACAAAGAAGAAAAAGGCAGAGGTAGAAAAGAATAATAGAAAAGGAAGGTGAAAAGGAGGAAGAGGAAGAAGAGGAGGAGAAAAAGCAGAAGAAGGAAAAGGAAGAAGAAGAGGAGATAGAAGAGGAGGAGGAAAAGTGCTCACCCTGTGCTAAACACTTTACTCTATATGATCTCAGTTGATCCTCAAAGAAGCCCTGGAGGTAGATATTATTATTATCCCCATTTTATAAACTGACTTACTACAGAGGTATTAAGGTCTTTATTATAGCCCAAACCAAACTAAGATCAGGCCGTGTTCTAGAATAGTATACCAGATACTGTGTCAATGTTGTGAAAAAATACATGCATATCATCTGTCCAATTATCTAAAACCCACACTTATTACTGACTTTATACTTGAGGATATAATGGAAATTGCTGTGACCAAAACTTAGGAAGTTACCAACAATGAGCAAGAAATATCTCTGGAAATTCCCTAGAATTCTTTTCCTATAATCATAAGGCCATCTATTAATATTTCATTCAATACACTTCCCTTCCATCATCCCTGATGCTATGAAGGATAAAGAGATCTTCAGGACACAGTTCCTGTGCTTATCATCTCTGAAAAATGAAAAGATATAGACCTCTAAGTGTCAAAGGATAGATAAAAACCAATCCTCAGGGACCTTCTTGACTGTAGGAAAAATATGTAAAATCCTCAATCTATCATTTAAAGGCCTACACAATCTTTTTTCGCAATATTATTTCACATTGTCTCCCTTCACATACAGACTCTCCTATTTTAGTCAAATTTACCCTTCTGGTCATATGCATCATTATACCCCCTAACTCTACGACATGGTCCCCCATGTCTGAATTGCACTATCATGCTTCTGGCTTTATATTCCCACCATTCAGTACAGTGTCTCCCATACAGTAGGTGCTTTTAAAAGGTTCACTTTACAATTATGTTTTTTGTAAAAAGTGAGAAGATTCTGGGAAGATAGTGGACTAAGTCAGAAAACTTTTACCTTTCCAAATTTCTCCCACAGAGAAAGACTGAACATTGCCTCAGAAGGAATGTAGAACAGCAGAAATAAACAAAGTCAAGGTAAAGAAATTGTTCTCCTAAGACATCTAAAAAGATCCTAGGGAAGATGACCTCCAGGAACAGAAGTTCTACCTGAAAAGTGCAAACACCTCTAGTCCAACTGAAAATCACAAACAACAGGGTTGGGAGAAAGCCTCAGCCTTAGAAACTTACAGCCCATGGACAGTGTTGAGGTCTGATGGTGGAGTAGGAGAATATTGAAGGACCTTCCACTGCCAAGAGATGTCAAGCATAACTGTGCTGACCAGATGTGTCCCAGGCTGAGACATCTCTTCAAGGGAGGAGCTAGCACACACCTAGTGAGAGCAATAACAGAGGGTTGGGGATTCTGCTGGCTGTAAGTGCTTGCAGATGAGCAGAATCCCTGGTTTCAATTTCCAGGAAGAGAAGGCAACTGTAGTTTGCAGCCACCGTTAGGATCTCAGGGAACAGGATCATTTGCAGAATAGCATGACCATGATCAGAGGCTCTAACCCTGACAAGAAAAGGGAAAACCTAAGGTTGAGTCCCAGGACAGACCATAAAAAATAACAATAAGAAGAATCTGAGGTTTGGGGCATAATTCCCCATACTTCAGGACTAGAACTTCATCATACCAATTGCTGCTAAAAATAAAATAAAATAAATAAATAAAATGAGTAAGTAAAAGATAAAGAACCCAACCATACATGCCTACTATGGGGATACAAAAGATCCCATGGTTCATATTCAGAGGAAGGTAATGGAGTTTTTAAAGTCATTCCTTTTCCAATGAGAAATATCAGTGGTCCCAAACACAAAAAGATTTCTTAGGAAACTTTAAAAAGACTTTAAAATCAAATAAGAGAAATCAAGAAAAAATGGGGGGGGGGAAGAGTAATCCAAGAAAATTATGAAAAGAAAATCAACCAATGTGAATTAGAGAAACAAAAATTTAAGGAAGAAAATAATTGAAAACTAGAATTGGACAAAGGGAAACTAATGATGTTCTAAGACACAAAGAAATAATAAAACAAAATCAAAAGAATAAAAAAGTAGAAGAGAATGTTAAACATCTCATCAGAAAAACAACTAATCTGAAGAACAGACCGAGGAGAAATAATTTAAGAATAGTTGGGTAGCCTGAAAGTTATGATAAAAAAAACTCAATATAACAAGAAATTATTAAGGAAAATTTCCCTTAAGTTCTAAAACAAAAATGGAGAGCAGAAATAGAAAAATATCTATGGATCACCATCTGAAAGAGATCTTAGGTGGCAAACTTATAGGAATATTATAGCCAAATTTCAAAGCTTCCAGACTAAGGAGAAAATATTGGAAGAAGAAGAAAATAATTTAAATATAGTGGAGCTACAATAAGGGTTACACAAGACCAAACAGCGTAGAGCAAAAGAGCTGGGGTTCTGGCCAAAGATAACTTAACCAGCAAAGTTAGGTATAATCCTGAATGAAAAAAATGGACATTTAACAAACTGAAAGACTTTCAGATATTTGTGACAAAAATAGCAGAATTAGAAAGAAAATTTGACATATAAGATGCAGGAAAAATATAAAGTAAACAAAAAGTTAATTATAAGGGACTCAATAAAGTCAAATGTTTTACTTCTTATATATGAAAATATTATCAATTTATTTATGATTATCATTTTTATTTGGGTAGTTTGAAAGAAAGGCTTGGAATGAGCCGTATGATAAAGTGATTCATTCATCCACATATACATACACACATGCATACATACATACATACACACATACACAAAAACTATGTAGGGAGAGAAATAAGGAGCAAATATCTCATACAAATGAGGAGGGGAAAGGGAAAAATAAATACAAAAGAAGCTAGTAGGGGAGAGGGGAGGTAGTGCTGAAATCTTACTCTCATCAGGAATGGATCAAAGAAGGAATGTATGTGTGTGTGTGTGTGTGTGTGTGTGTGTGTGTGTGTGTGTGTGTGTCTAGAAGGGTATAAAAGTCTTCTAAATTCATAAAAAGTAAGAAATAGGATGGAGGAAGAGAATAGTGGAGGGGAAAGGAGGGTAATGAATAGGGTGGAGAAGTAAAGGATTCAGGAGGGATAGGGATAGGGTAAGAAGGATAGTGAGGAAAATAGGAAGAAAGAAAATAAACAAAGTAATTGTAGTTTGGAATGTGAATTGAATAAATTCACCCATAAAATGGAAACAGAGACCAGATTAAAAATTTGAACTCAACAATATGTTGCTTTCAGGAAACATTATAAAAGTGTGAGAAACACACCAACACCAAATAATGATCAGAAGTAGAATTTATTATGTAAAAAATAGCAGGGATAGTAATCATGATCTCAGACAAATTTAAAGTAGATTTAATCAAAAGAGGGAAAGCAATATTAATCAATATTACTTTAGATTATTTTAAATAACTAGACAGTATAAGCTTGGAATATTGCTATAGTATAGAAAATGATGGGCTGGTAGATTTAGAAAAATATGGAAAGATTGTATTTATGAAGAAGGATGCTATCCAACTTCAGAGAAAAAGAAGTCAAGTGGAAATATGCATAGGTGGTCTTACATATATTTGTATGAAAGCATATATGTTTATATATATATATATATATTTATTATATATTTTATTTATATATACATGTGTGTATGTATGATTATAGATATCTATGAAAATGGATGTATGTATATGTATATATATGTAAAATATCCACACTTAATTGTAGCCTTCTAGTGAAGTCAGGGGGAAAGAAGAAGGGGGGAAAATAAAGTAAAAAGTGCACAGCAAAGAACAAAAGACATCTTACAAAGAAACAAAGAAAAGATGGACAGATTTGAACATAAAGTGTAAGGTTTAGTACACAGATTTTCTTGAAATGGAAATTTATTGCTTTATATTATGAATTTTCTTTTATGTTCTACTGTATACATGGCAATGTTTTTCTCTTTTTTCTTATTTTGTATTTAAGTTGAAAATAAAATTTTTTAAAAGTGAATAGTCATAACCTTTATGACTTAGCCATGTCACTGCTAAATATAAATCCCAAAGGTATTAAAGACAATGATATCAAAATACATAATAATGTAGTCCAAAATATTCTTAGTAACACCTAACAGTAGTGGCAAAGTATTTGGTTGATTGTTGTCTTTCATTCTTGAAGAAGACCAAAATGACAGCATTATGTTGAAGTCAAGGTACAATGTGTCCAACCGATCAGTCCCCTAGAAGCTCTTAGGGCTCTAGTATTTCTCTAAATTATGTTTTCTTTGAGCTATTGCAATTCTGCTTTGCTCTTAGAGTACACCCCCTTTTTTTGACGCAGGCACCCCATGCTGGATAATCCTGTGCTAGTATCTTCCATGTATCACAATTGATTACAAAGTTCTTCAGAGAGACTATGAGACTCTCCTTCTGACCTCCATGTGGACATGAGCCTTGTATGAATTCTCCATAAAAATAGTCTTTTAGACAAATGTACTTTTGGCATTGGAACAATGTGGCCAGCCTTTGAAGTTATGCTCTCTGCACACTTTTTGGGGGGAACCTCCCAAACAATGAGCTAGCTCTGGCAATGTGTACATCAACCTCAGCATCTGTGTGGACAACGCTGGAAAGTATACTGCCAAGGTAAGTGAACTTACCAGAATCTCTCCATTTGCTAGAACCAATGGTTTCATATCAGGCATGGTATTGCCAGGTGAAGAACCTGTGTTTTTCTAATTTTAATTGTTGGGCCAAAATTAGCAGAAGCAGCAAAGAATCAATCCATACTTTATTGCATCTCATTTTCATAGGCTGCGTTGAGTGCACAATTATCTGTGAACAAAAAGTCACATACCAATTCTCCCTCCACATAATGTAGCCTTTTCAAGTTAAATAACTTACCATCAGTGTGATAGCTGAGTTTGATGTTATTTTTATCCTCATTCAAAGCATTCAACAACATCATTGAAGACATCATTCTAAAAAGCATGGGAGTAAGTATTCCAGAAGAAATACACATAATGGCCAGAATCATTATGGAGAAGATAAAAGAACTTCTCCTGCTTTACTCTATTGGTGACAGGAAGCATGAGAGGATCATCCATTATGTCATCATGAAACTAATATACAGTACAGGTGAACTTCTCCAGGAAACCAAATTTTGCCATAATTTCCTAGAGGTCTCACAACTGAATGTATCAAAGGCTTTGGTTAGATTAATAAGCATTGTGTATGGGCCTTTGTTCTGCTACTGGCATTTTTCCTGGAGTTGTGAAACAGCAAATACTATAGTAACTGTTCCTTGATTCTTTCTGAAGCCTCTCTCTCTCAGGTAGACCATTTTTCAGGTGAAGAATTAGCCTATTAAAGGGCACTCTGGTAAGAATCTTGCTGGCAATTACTCTATGATTGTCACAGGACAACCTATATTCCTTTCCTTTCCCGAGAAGGACAATAGATGTATCTTTGAACAAAAAAATAGTAGGCAAAGTAAGTGCCTATTGACTCAATAATGGCTAGACAAATCATGATATATGAATACAATGCAATATCCATAAAAAAACAAGTATAAAGAATTCAAAAAAGTGTCAGAAGACTTATCTAAACTGATTTGGAGTGCAATAAAATTAGGAAAACTAGGGATCTACAAGGCTATATATAAAAAACATATAAATGTATATATATAAAACTATTACATGTTAATATATAATGTTTTATATGTTATGTGTATTTATATGTACAAATATATTACATATACTTTATGGGTTTTGTTTCCATTCTTATTGTCTTTGTATATGAATTAACAACAATATAACATACTCATATGATGTATACATAGACATCACATATAACAATATACATGTAGTACAACATATTATGTATTCATATGACATATATATACATAATGACAATAATATAAACAGAAAAAATGTTTATTTAAACATAATACTCTGTAATTATAATGACCACACCTGGCTCCGGAAAAGAGTTAAGCAAATACACCTCCCACTCCTTTTTGCAGGGGTAGGGAGTTGTGATATGGAATAGTATACGTATTGTCAGAGAGAATGTCTTTGTTATAAGATATGGCTTATTAGATAAGAGAAGAGAAATGTGTTAGAAGTGAAGATGATAGGAAAATATAGCATATCAATAAAAAATAAGAAAAGAGTTTGTTGAATGAATATTTGCCATTCTTTGACAGGAAAGAGCTTTTGATTGGATTTTGTTTTTTCAAGACAAACTTATTTAACAACTGGTAGTTTTCAAAACAGAAAATACAATGAGGTATTCTAGTACATTAAAATTAATAATAACAGTTATGCTGTACATGCTGCACATTTTACATATTTTATGTCATTGTATTCTTACCCCTGCAAAGTAAATGATATTATTAACCGCTTTTTACAAATGAGAAAAATGAGGCAGAGAAAAAGTTAAATGACCAATTCAGGCTCACACAATTTAGAAAGTTTTTGGAGGATTCAAAGTCAGATCTTTCTATCTCCAACTCTAGCACTCTATCCACTTTGCTGCCTCTCTTGGGACCTAAGAAGATCCTGGTTCTCCTGCTTAGAGTGATCCTGGGCAAATAATTTAAATTTCTTCAGCCTCAGTTTCTTCATTTATAAAACAGCAAAATGAAGTAAGATTTCTTCTGGCTCTAAGTCCTATAATTCTATTCTTTTGTTTCTAAAAAATATATACTTGGTTTCTTCTGAGGAAAGTTCCCACAGTCAACCAATTTGTATTGAAGGAAACTCAGTTGCTGATCAATTCACCAGCCATTTCATCAGTGTTGCTCTGGAAGTGATACTCATCATGACTAGGATCATTATGGAGAAGCTAAAAGGAACTCCAGTTCCTTTCCAGTTATCTGAAATGGAATCCCCAGTATGAGTTGACAATACCCAGATTAACAAGCAAGGGATATAAGGAAGTTAGGTGACTTAACGAATAGACCACTAGACTTGGAGTCAGTGGGACCTCATTTTGACTCCCTCTTCAAATACCTACTGGCTATGTAACTCGAGACAAGTCAATCTCAGTTTGCTTGTTTGTAAAATGAGGATGAAATAGGACCATATACAGAAAAGACTTTGTAAACCTTAAATGTTAGCCATTGTTAATATATAAATGTTAGCTGTTCATACTGTTGTAATTATTGTTATAATTATATGTTATAATTAAAGGGAATTTCAGACTACCCAGATAACAGTTTGGATGAATGAAAGAACCCTGGAAACAAGAGAAAAATAATTCAAAAGATAGATTTATTTTTAAAATATTGTTGTTCAATTGTTTCTCAGTCATGTTTGATTCTTCATGATCCCATTTGGGGTTTCCTTGTCAAATACTAGAGTGGTTTACCATTTCCTTTTCCAACTTATTTTTACAGATGAGGAAACTGAGGCAAACAGGGGGAGGCTCTCTAGACCAAGCAGTGACAATAGAAGGCAGCACAGGATCTAACAAAGCTCCACAGCATTTGTAAACCAATAAGTGGCAGCAGAGAACAGCCCAGCACATATACTTTGAGGGGCATCGTAACCAAGGCTCTACACCTTGGCTATACTTATTTCCTACATTATGTCCCTTTGCATGTGTTCCCAAGCCAGAAGTATTCGTACATGTGTGCCCCGGAACATGGTACAGGATAGAGATTACTGAACTTGAAGTCACTGGAAATGAATTCAAATTACAGCCAGCAGTTGGGTAATTCATTCCAACTTTCTAAGTCTCTGTTTCCTCATCTGTGAAATGAGGGAATTGAACATGATGACCTCTTAGACCCTTTCTAGATTAGGGTCAAATCAATAACTGCCTATTAAGCATCTACTGTGTGCTAGACACTGTGCTAAATCTCTGTGCTTTGATTTCAGAAAACATATTCCCTGGTCACCCAAATTACCCAGCAATTTGTTTCCTCTTCACCACTAATCATAAGGTCATCTATAGAAGAGTATGTAGGGAAGCTTTCTAGTCATTTACTTTGTTTTGCTATTTGTCTTTTGTTTGAATGAATGTTTTTATTGTTTACTAAAAGAAACCCAAGGGAAAGGACTTTTATACTGTGGTTTTGCTGATGCTAAAAATATGTATAATATATCATATATTATATGAAATAATAAATTAAAGTATGGGGTATCTTTGAAGGGATCCAGGAGTGTGGGAGAGAGGAGAAAAGGGGAAAAAAGAGTGAGTAGAGTTGAGAAATTCCAAGGTGGAATTTGTTCATGAAACCTAGACTAAAAACACTCCATAACTTTTAATAACCTCAACATTGTGGAGCAAGAATCAGAAAATGTGGGTTTCATTGTTGGCTCCACTAGTTACTAGCCATCAAACCAGTGAGAAGTCAGTCTTGAGTCTTTGTGTATATCAGTATCCTTATCCATAAAATAAGAGGAATAACAGTAATTGATTCTTCCCCTCCTCACTACTCCCAGCAGTCACCCTGGTTACCTCAGGAGGCTGTTATAAGAAAGTTTTTTTTCAATAAAAATAAAATTTTTAAAAAGAATCCATCTCAATGGGTGGAGAAAGAAGGTTGAGAATTTGGAACTGAAAATTTAAATAAAATTTTTAAAATTCAGAGAAATTATGTGGTATTATAGAAAGAATACCATACTTTAGAAAGGAAGATTTATATTCAAATCCCATTTTGTCCTCATAAGCTCATGAAACTGAGAAAAGTAATCTGTCATAGCTTCAGCATTCTTTTACATAAAAGAAAAAGTCTAAATATTTTTTAAGATTCCAATCCAATTCTAGCACTCTCTGAGGGTTCTAGACTATTATCCTCAAGGCCCAGAAACCACATTACTTTAAAAATCTATTTGTTCTCTAATGCCTAAAACTAAGTTCTTCAAACAGGTGATGTTTGATAAATGCTCAGAAAAGTATCACAAATTGAAAACTGAAAGGATCTTTGACATCACCAAAACATTCATTTCACGGAGGAGGAATCTTAGCCCCAAAGACTGAGTGAGGTGCTCATGGACTAAAATGAAGAACTAAAATCTAAACCATGTCCTCTGATGAAAATAATTCTTTCCCTTATGATGAGCTGATGCTGAGTATATATATGCAGGGGTGTGCTGGAACCAGCTTCCAGCCAATTGTTTAATTTTAATTTAGGGCATTTATACTTTGAAAATCAGCAAATAAATCAGGGCTGGATTTATTGTTTTGCTGATTGCTTAGATTTAAGAAAGTGATGGGAAAATGTTAATAAAGCAGATTAAGCTTGAAATATGTTGTGCAGATATTTTTGTAAACCAATTGTTAAACACTTACCATAATACCCCTGAATTTATCCCATAATATTTTCCCTTATTATCGCTTTCTCTTAATATATTATGTAAAAAAGCAGAATCAGCCTGGTGTAAGTCATTTTGCACATGCCAATTTTCTGAATTTGAAAACGGACTTATAAAAACAATGCTTCATAGTAATGAGGACTGAGTGAGGGGAAAGATAGGATGTTCTCATCTGTGAGGATGGGAAAAGAAGAGTGAAGAGGATGGAAGTTCAGCACCAATTCAGAAGCCTGTTCCCGGCATTACTTGGTTTAATAATAAAAAAGACATTCTCTGGACATTTGTTCATCCATGGAAAACTGGCCAGTTGGCTCCAAGGCATAAACAATAGACACGATATCCATGGTGCACATGTTTAAAAGTCAGACGTTTAACTACCTCAACTTCATCAGATTTCTGCTTTGTGGCGTCACTGCCTATAATGCCAGCCCACTGTGTAAACACAGATATGCAGCCCCACTTTACTATCCAGTGAGTGATTCAGAAGGAGAATTCTTCTTACAGCACAGTAAATCTTTCACAAAGATGGGTAGCAGTTTAATATCCCAGAAGAATGGAGAGCTAAATTTGGAGGCTAGGGACTAGAATTTCAAAACTGGTTCTGCAACTTGCAACCTAGAACTTTAAGTCATTAAATTTCTCTGAGCTTCAGTTTCCTCAGCAAAATTAGAGGGTTAGACTAAATGGACATACCAGCTCCAAAACTTACATTTCTATAATATGCCAAGGGAAGAAAGTAATTTGTTTTGAGAGGTGGTAAGTTCCCCCTTAAAGTCTCTTTGAGCAAAAGCTGGACAATAATTTGTTGGGGATGCTATAAAAGGAGGTTCCAATTAGATACAGTCCAGTCTGTATCTGCAAATTCTGCAAACAGTGCAGCATAATTGCAAAAATAAGATAAATCAGCCTTGGATTTTATTAATTAAAAAGCATTGTATCTAGAAGAAGTAGGTGGTTCATTGGATAATGAGTTGGGGTTTGGAGTCAGAAAAATGCAACTTCCTGAGTTAAAATCTGACCTCAGACACCTCCTAGCTATGTGACCCTAGGGAAGTCACTTAACCCTGTTTGCTTATCTGTAAAACAAGCAAGAGACAGAAATGGAAAACCAGTCTGGCATCTTTGCCAAGAAAATCCCAAATTGGGTTATGACAAGTCAAGCATAACTGAAATCACTAAACAACTGGAACAAAAGAGATAATGACTTCTCTGTCTTCCATCCTAGTCAGATCTCCTCACCATTATATGGAATGGTATGTTCAGTTCTGAGATCCATTTTTTAAGGAAGTTAGGAGAGTGGTCAGGATGTTAAGGGGATGTCACATGAGGACTGGTTGAAGGAAGTGGGAATGACTAAGTCTTGAAGAAGCCTTAGTGAGGATATAATTGTTTTTAGCTATTTGAAGGCTCTCCTATTGACAAGGAATTAATCTTTTCTGCTCAGACTCAGAGGGAAGAAGTAGGAATAATGAATAGCAATTGCAAAAATGTAGATTTCATTTTGAAGAGAAAGCATTCCAAAAGTGAAAAGTGTTATCTCTTGTGACTACAACTAGAAAACACTCTTTATAGAAATAAAGTAAGACAAACAATTGGGAGATGTGTGTTGCTTACTTATTGGAGTGTGCTAATATAATAAAAATGATTGTATTTTTCTAAATTAAAAGATCTATTACTATACCAAACTAACAAAAGTTATATAATAAATAAATTAGAAAAGCAAATAAAGAGATATCTTTCACAATTATGTGTAAGGAAAGAGTTCTTAAGAAAACAAGGGAAATACTGATCAAAGATAAGATGAAAAATTGTGATTAGATAAAATTACAAAGCTTTGGCAAAAACAAAATCAATGTATACACGGCAACAACAATACTATATGATGATCAATTCTGATGGACATGGCTCTCTTCAACAATGAAATGTTTCAAACCAGTTCCAATTGTTCAGTGAAGAAGGCCATATACACCTAGAGAGAGGGATGTGAAATGTGGACTACAACATAACATTTTCATGCTCTATATTGATGTTTTCTTGCATTGGGTTTCCTTTTTCTGATTTTTTTTGTTCATGTAGATAGGATTTTTCTTGCACAGCAAGATAAGTATGGAAATATGTATCCATATCTTCAACTTGTCAAGTATTTTAATATAATTAACAAGTAGTGGACTTCCTGTCATCTAGGGGAGGGAAGGGGACTGGGGGGAAAATTTGTAAAGGAAAGCTTTGTAAGAATCAATGTTGAAGAACTACCCATACATGTGTTATGCAAATAAAAAGCTTAAAAAATCAATGTAATTTCTGAGGAAATCAGTTAACTTCCCAATTAACTAACTGGAGAGGAAGGGAATCTTTGTCCCAAAATTCCCTTGATAAAGATCTGTCATCTAGGATATATTAGGAAATGAAACAAATAACAAAAAACAAAGGTCAATTTTCAATAAATAAATAGTCTAATAGTTTTCAAGAGGAAAAAAACATGAGATACAGCCATGTAAAAATTATATTCCAAATCACTAGTAATAAGAAAACTGCAAATTAAAATAATCCTGACATTCTATCTCACAGCCATCCTCACATCCATGGCAAAGATGACAAGAATGATGATTGCTGTAGTGGTTGTGGGAAGACATGCACACTAATTGCACTCAGTGGAATCTGCAAATTGGTTCAATGTTTTGGAAGGCTATTTGGAACTATACTCAAATAGTTCCTAACTAATACTCTTTGGTCCAACAATATCTCTGCTAGGCACGTACTTCAAGAGATCAAAGACAAAGGGAAAGGACTTATATATAAAAATACAGCTAAAATAGGACTTTTGTGGTTGCAAAAAACTGGAAATAAAATAGGTGCCCAGCAACTGGGGAATGGGTAAACAAGTTGTCATAAATGTAATAGAAGATTATTGCGTTCTAAGAAATGATGAAGACAGAGAAACCTGGGAAAATATATATGAACTAAAGGGAAGCTAAGTGAGCAGAACTAGGAGAATAATCCATACAGTAGTTGACATAATGAAAAGGAAAACAATTCTAAAAGACTTAAGAACTCTGATCAGTGTAATGAATAATCATAATTTCAGCAGATGATGATAAAACATGTTTCCCATTTCTTAGTGGAGAGGTAATAGACTAGAAGTAAAGACTGAGGCATGCATTTGTAGACATTGCCTGGTTGCCTTGACTATACTTGTTATAAGGAGAGTTTTTATTTAAAGGGAGGAACAGATAAGTCATGACAAGGAGTAGATAAGTAGTGACATTTGATCCCAAAACAAAAGAAAGAAAAGAGTGTCTTAAAACATTTTTAAAATAACAGGAGAGAGCAAAAGGAAGCTCAGATATGTGAAATTTTGTCAAATTTAAAAAGCATTAAATTTTAAAATTTTTATTAAAAAATAAAACTGTACATTAAGAGTTCATAATTTCTTAAATAATTCTTTTTTAAAATTTGTATATTGTAACACTCATTTGTTGGTGTTTAAATTCATAATTTTAAAAATGTTTTGGGTTTTGGATTTTTTTATAATTTTAAAAATTTAAAGCAAAAAAAACCCCATGATCTAGGCAAAATGAGTATTATTATTCCAATGTAAAGATGAAGGAACTGAGATACTGAGGTACAATTACTTTTGCCCATAGTCAAATAGTGAGCAAATGTCAGAGTCAGTCCACAAATTCAAGTTTCTTTACTCCATGGCCAGTGTTTTTCCTACTATACCATAGTGACTCACTTGTTAGCACCTTTTCTCCTAAAAGCAGTAGCCATAGCAACCCCTTTTGATTGGGATGAGAATCTCTGCCAAGTCTTTCAACAGATGCTGCTGTTTCTTTCCACATCATGAGTGACACAGTGAAGATATGTGATTAAGCTATTGCGAAAAGTTGACCTTAATTTTCTCGTCAAAGGGCAAATCAAGATGGGCACTCAAAACAACTAACAATGTTATTACTAGACATATTTGCTCAACCATCCTGATAGAGTTTCTTTTTAAAAAATGGGCCAACTTCAACTTCACTTTCTTAAGGTAGGGTTTAAGTCATTGAATATATCCCAGCTGTTTTGTAAAAGTGAGTCCAGCAAGCACCCTCTAGAGATTGAAGTTCTTTTCTTCTGTGTTTTGATTTTTAATCTTTCCCCTTCACAAAACAAAGAGATGCTGTGACATAAATCAATTGGGACAAATGGAAATTGTTTGGTCCTATCTATAGATATTTCTCTTACTTGGTGGCAGTCTGTTTACACAGTTAGCCATTCTTCTCTGGGGCTAACTGGCAACAATGGAAGAACTAAGACTGAAAACTGCTGTTTTCACACACAAGAAACAGATTAGTTATGAAACTAGAAAGGGAGCAGTTGCTGCCCATAGTTATATCAATAGCACCAACCTTTTCTCCCCCTTAAAACAAAAACAGACAAACAAAAGAGCAGTCTACAAGTGGCAGTTAAAACTGGGAAGAATTCAATTATCTAGATTGGCATTTGATAGGCAGGTCCTTTTCACTTTTATTGCAAGGCAGCCAGAGGAAGAGAAAGACAGCAAGCCAGTGAAACCTCTGCTATAGAGCTTTATAAAGTTATAAAGTTATTAGCTTTCCATGTTTGACTTTGTTTTCCCCTGTGTTGTGTTTTCTCCTGGGAAAGTCTTGTCCTATAAGTTGCCTCAAACCTTGAGCTTGGAAGATAAAGAAAGATTTAACAAATGATGACATTGTCTAGGACAAGACTTTCTGAGTCTTCTTGAAGTGTTTCAAATGGGACTGAATTCAAGGTTAAGAAACCAACAAAAAAGACTTTAATACCCGACTATGACATTGATAATGAAAACATTCACCATAATGATATTTTTAAAAAAAAAACTTCTAAAAAGTTTTTAAAAAGGTCATTGGCAGAACTGAAGATATGACTAAGGAATTTGTGGAGGAAATAAAAGGTTGATCACCATGAAAATAGCTTAAAATCAATAAAAATCAAAGATTTACTTCAATGGAAGACAAGCATTGACAATAAGGGTGTAAAGGAGGCTCAAGGAAGGTCAGAAAATGATTCAATTTATAGCTGTTTTATTTGCAATAACAAAAACTTGGGAACAGCCTCTAAATTCAGTAATTTTGGGGAAAGAGGTGATAGTCTGAATCTGTAATTCCACCCATATGGGGAAACTCCCAGCTAAGGTTCTATTCCAGTATGGAAACTTCTTCCACCAATGCTAAGTAACTCATAGTCTTAAAGTGATGCCTGAGTATGGTTACAAATATAACAGATGAGAGACAGGACATTAACCTAATCTTCCTAATTTCATTTTTAATAAATTATGACATATAATATAATTGAATAGTGTAATGCTGTCAAAATTTTAACCTGAAGGATATAAAGACTGTGGAATTTCTACAATGATAATCAAAAACCAAGGGGCAGCTAGGTGGTACAGTGGATAGAGCACCAGCCCTGAAGTCAGTAAAACCTGAGTTCAAATCTGGCCTCAGACACTTAACACGTCCTAGCTGTGTGACCTTGGGCAAGTCACTTAATCCCAATTGCCTCAGCAAAAAAAAAAAAATATATATATATATATATATATACAACATATATATATACCTATATATAATACATACGTACACATATGCATATATTTTAAAAGCCACTAGTAATGGAAATCCAGGAGGAAACAGGAAGTAAACACATTTCTTTGATTAATTTGTTTCAATTTGTTAAAATATGGCACAGAGTTTACATATTACCAATTTTTCTAATTTTCTTAATTATCTGATTTCTTTGGTAGTTATTCATTTAACTTGAGGAAACACAATCAGGGGGTAAGGTGAAGTACCATTCCCTCTTCTGAGTCCACAGAGGTGGTTTGGAAGGAATTCAGTCCCTTCTAACAATCTGGCTTCTAATGATAAAGGATAGGTTTCCTTTTCACACACTCTACAATTCATTAAACTTCTGTTTTAAAGATGATTTCACTTTTAACTTAGGTTATGGCTCCTATTTAGGGTTTCTCCAAAAAGCAGAAATTAAACAAGTATTCAATATAAAAAACGAATCAGATATGAGACAGGAAATTTACTCCTGCACACAAAAGAAATGCTTTTAAATGCTTTAAAGTCTCAGTCCATATTAACCTAAAGACTTAAAACAAGATTCATTATCTTAACTTAGCTGTAATGTGACAATCTATTGCTAAGCTAATACTTAAATCCCATCAGAACATAAAAAAGTTGAAAGGATTGCTACTTACGTGTTACACATTTCACCTCAGCTCCTTACTATCTAATTAACTCAGTAGATTTCTTCTTGTAAAACAGCCACCCAGATTTGGGGTTTCATTGGCCATCTTCTGTGACACAGAAGCTTTTCAGGCCATTAGTTAGCTCCAACACAATAAAACTTTAAGTCTTCAGACTTCTCAAACTCACAATATTATCTCCAAACAAGTCAAACCCACCTTAAGAATGATTCTCAATCACCCACTAGAGAAATGAAATACAAAACTGAATAAAAAGGCAGGGTCCAGGTGCAAACTCACCCTGTTGATTCTATCAGCAGAGGCATAGGGAGAAATATAGCTGTTCATCTCCCCAAACTTTTTATTATGAAAAAAAGATTTCTCTATAAAGACTACATTGTTACATGGGAAGCAGCTAGACCCAAAACTGACTCTTCTTTTAACTCATACAGTTCTCCAGACTACATCACTTTTAAAGGGCTGAGAGAGGCAACTCAGGGCTTGATGTGTCATATTAAAATGGCAAGTCTTCTTGTATCCCATATGGCGGGAAATAGATTCCAAGGATTCTATCTGATTGATAGAACTGGGAAAGGCAATTCCAAGTATGTTCCATGGTATGGCACCTGATGCATCGTTTATTTATTTGTTTATTTTTTAAGCAGACAGACACAAGCAAAGCACAAGTACTCTAAAGGCTATTAATCATGGGGGCAAGCAAATGAAGGGACTCTTCTGGCACACAATATCCTGAGGAAGTTGAGGATCATCAGTCTGTAAGTACTTATTAAGTGCCTACTTTTTGCCAAACCCTGTGCTTAGGGGAGGGGACACAAAGATGAAATGGTCTCTTCCTTCAAGAAACTGATGTTCCATAAGAAACAAGGATGGGGCCTTTTGACAAGCTATATCATATCTCAAATCTATTTAGAAAAGAGTGAACTTAAATTTGGAATCAAGAAATCTCCACATCAGTTAGTTTCAGTGGAAGTCAGGATATAAGCTTTGCCCAATATTTCACAGTCTTTGAGTCATTCTTATGAGCAAGTACCACCCACATCTATTATCCATTCTCTACATCTGTATTGACAGTGAGGCACATCATTTCAATCCACACAATAAAATAACTGACATTTACATTGTGTTATAAAATTTGGATAACATTTTACTTATACTACTCATCCTTACAATAACCCTGTAAGGTAGGAAATATTAGCTCTGTTTAACAGATAAAGAAAGTTCCTCCCAAATAAGTTACATTAGTTTACTTAGGATTGCAAAATTAATAGGGATCACAGAGAACAGAACAGGACATTATTTTGGAACTGATGATCAAAAATATGGGTGAGGTTTTTCTTTCTGATTAGTCCAAAGAATTCAGATTAATTTGATTTTTGGTGCTTTCTCACTATAATCATGTTCCCCCAATGAGATGTTATGGACATTTTTCTTTGACAAGAAACTATATAATAATAGCTAGCATTTATATAGTTCTTTACAAAGCAGTTTACACATATTGTTTCATAGGATTCTCAAAGCAATTCTATGAAATGGATTTTAAAATTATTACAATTTTGCAGATGAGGAAAGTAAGTCTAGGAAAGGTCAGGTGACTTGCAAGAATTACACAGCTAATGAATATCTGAGACAAGATTTGAACTCTAATCTAGAGCTCTATCCACTATAGTTCCTAATTGAGCTATAATAAAATCCTGCATCCCAGTGTATTATTATTGACTTAAAGGTAGTAACCAGAATAGAAGTGAACATAGAGTACTAATGCAATAAAACAGTTGTGAGATTAAATGGAATTGACACAAATTCTGAGCTAAAAGATGGTGTATCCCTTCCAAAAAAGACTAAATAGGATTATTTTTCTCCCCTTCACGTCATTCCCCAATCCCATCGCCCATCCTTTCACTCAGTTGACCAGATACTTTTTTCTCCCTGCCCTGAACGAGACATTAGGTCACACTTTAAATATGTTCTTCCTGATTAAATGCCTTTCTGTGGATTAGCCTGTTACCAAGATTTATGAAAGGGAATTTGTCAAAAGGAAGCAAAATATAGAGTATTAAGGTGGAATGAAAGAACACAAATGAATTCCCCACCCATTCCCTATCCACACATATATTCTCTATAAAGAGCTTTTCTAATCTTTCTGATTCAATGCATTTCTTAAGTACTTCAAGAATATGTAATAAAGTCATCAAGGTCCCCCTGAAACTCAAAATCCTATATCCTTCTAAAGGATTTGTTCTATTGGCTTATTTGGTATGAGCATGATTTTCTCTACCAGAAAAAAAAAATAAACACAAAAAACCAAATTGATGTGACTACCAATTCAACTTCTCACAAAATACATGTCTTTTCCCTGCAAAATCTCAGTGCACGGTTCGTTTCTCATAATTGTTCATCTAGTTCATTAGTTGACTACATTGACATGTTTTAGAAACTATGAACAAACCTTCGGCCAATTAGGGATTGCCATCCCTTGCCTGGAGGCTTGATTTCTGCTTGAAATATCTCAAAGAAGAATTGGCATCCTTGTCAGCCTTCAGTGGGAACAAAAGGAACATGATATATGTGGTTTAACAAGAGAACAAAAAGGAGAGTAATGAATAAATACATTTGACTCTTGATGAAATAAAACAAAATGACATAACTCCAACATCGCTAAAAAATCTTCCATTTGTTGTGTATCTATTATAAGTAGGTGATACAAAGATGGAAAAAAATCCTTAAGTAACATAGAAAGTACTTTGAAGTCAGAAAACCTGGGTTCAAATCCTGCTTCTGTCATTTATTACTTGTCCTGGGATAAGTCTCATGAAGATAGACATATGACAGAATAGCAAAGTGTATCAACAGCTTTTTTCCAGGAGACTTGGATTCTTGATCTAACTCAGAAATTTACTATGTTGGTCTTAAGCTGGTCACCTCCCCTTTGGGCAATGGCAATGGTTTTTTTCCATTTGTAAAATGGGTGGATGATCTCTAAGATCCCCTTTCAGTTTTTATAATTTTTGACTATCATACTAATCAAAAGAATTTAAGGAACACTGAAAAAAGGGGAAACTGTGAAAAGAAATCAGGCAATGATTGCAGGTATTTTATATTAGGAACACTAGGTTTTGTCCATTAATGGATATCTGTAGAATCTTTTGAATGGTAGTGGGGGGCGGGGAGAGAAAGTATTCTCCATGAACAAATATAGAGCAAACTAATTCCCTGAATACTAAGAGGGATATTTCAAAAATTTCACAATAATATATAAATAAATGTTAGCTATTGTTTTGTTGAAATTGCCCCATCATTTCAGTCCTTTCTGACTTTTTGTAACCCCATTTGGGGGTTTTGTGGCATATATACTGGAGTATTTTGCCATTTCCTTCTCCAGCTCATTTTGTAGATGAAAAAACCAAGGCAAACCCAATGAAGTGATGTGCTTAGGATCAAATGGCCAGTAAGTTTTTGAGGTATTTTGAACTCAGAAAGTTGAGTCTTCCTGCTTCCACAACCAGTGCTTTATCCACTGTACCAACTAGCTGCTATTGTTATCCTCTCACTCCTTCTCTTCTCCCTCCCCTTCTTCCTTTCTTCTCTCTCTCCTCCTTCTCCTCTTTCTCTTTTTTCTCATCTTCCTCTTTCTCTTCTTCATCCTCTTCTTCCTCCTTCTTTCTCTTTTTATTCTTGTTCTCCTTTTTCCTCATCCTCTCCTTCCTCTTTCCTCCTTCTGTTCCTTTCTTTTTCTCTTCCTCTTCATCCTCTTCCTCTCCTTCTCCTTTTTCCTCTTCCTCTCTTCCTCTTTCCTCCTCCTCCTTTTTCTCCTTCTTTTCTTCTTCCTTCTTCTTTCTCTCCATCTGTGCCACTCAGGGAGAGGGAAGGGAATAAGCATTTATATAGTACTTGCTATGTGCTAGATACTATTCTAATTGCTTTTTATATTTATATCTCTATCTATCTATCATGTATGTATACTTCAGTTGGTCTGTTGACCATATTATATATTCCACCTTGTGTCAGAATTGTTTGTATTCTCAGCATCCCTACTTAATTGTGAATTCCTTAAAGAGCTGGATGATACTTTAGAGATCAATTCTCTCATTTCACAGGTGAGGAAAGTGAGGTTAAAAGACTTATCTCAGGTCAAGTAATAAGTGACAGAAGCAGGATTTGAACCCAGATCTTCCGACTTCAAAGTATATTCTATGTTGCCTCAGGATTTTTTCCATCTTTGTATCACCTACTTATAATAAACAGAATAAATGGGGTATTTTTCGGTGATGTTTTGAGTTTTGTCATTTTGTTTTATTTCATCAAGAGTCAACAATGTTGTGCTCCTTTTTGTTCTTTTCCTTCTCCAACTCATTTTACTGTGAGGAAACTGAAAGATAATAGGATTAGGTGATTTGCTCAGAATCACACAACTAATAAATGTCTGAGGTCAGATTTGAACTCAAGAACAGAATTTCCACCATATTTACCATGCTTCCTGCATGCCCCTCATTGATGTGCTACTTTATCTTTAATAGCTGCCAATTTCCCCCCACTGTTGGGAAGGCTTAAACTTCAGTTCTTTTCTAGTCCTCCTGGACTCACGAGGCAGAGCAGTTCTTAATTAGAGGTCATAAGCAGTTCTTCCAAAGATTGTTCTCTTTTCATCTTTGATTAGAAAGAAAGCAGTAAAAAATTCCAGTGACCTACATTGATATCCAGCACTAGATTAAGAGTCAGAGAACTTAGGTTCAAATTCTGAATTCTACTACTTTCTTATTGCTACATTTTTTTTGCTGAGACAATTGGGGTTAAGTGACTTGCCCAAGGTCACACAGCTAGGACATGTTAAGTGTCTGAGGCCAGATTTGAACTCAGATCCTCCTGACTTCAGAGATGGTGCTCTATCCACTGTGCCACCTACCTGCCCCATTGCTACATTTTTTATGTAACTTTGGACAAGTAGCTGAACCTCTTTGGGCCTCACTTATTTCATCTGTAAAATGGGACATCTTTAGGATTAGCTCTCAAAATTGAGTGGATGTCATCAGTTGGGGAATGGCCAAATAAAGTTATGGTATATGAATGCAATGGAATATTATTGTTCTTTAAAAAATGACGAGCAAGATGATTTCAGAAAAGCATGGAAAGACTTACATAAACTGATGCTGACTGAAGTGAGTAGAACCAAGAGAATATTGTATATAGTAACAACAAAATTATGTTATCATCAACTGTGATGGATTTGGCTTTTTTCAACAACGAGATGATTCAAGCTATTTCAACAGACTTATGATGGAAAGTGCCATCCACATCCAGAAAGAGCTATGGAGACTAAAGGTGGATCAAAGCATGGTATTTTCACCTTTTGTAGTTGTTTGTTTGGTTGGGTTTTTTTTCTTTCTCATATTTTTTTTTCCTTTTGATCTGATTTTTTTTACACTGAATGAGGAATATGGAAAGATATTTAGAAAAATTGCACATTTAACTGATATCAGATTTCTGGCTGTCTTGGAGAGAGGCAAAGAGGGAGGAGAGGGAGAAAAAAATTTGGAACACAAGGTTTTGCAAAAGTTAATGTCGAAAACTATCTTTACACGTATTTGGAAAAATAAAGTACAATTAAGAAAAAAAGATGTAGCTCTCAGTCTGTGATTCTATGATCCTAGCTACCACCTCCTATTGGTGAGAATAGGTGAATTTCCAGTTCTTCAGGAGCCTACTTTAGATAACCAGATATCCTGAAGATACAGATCCAAAGGAGCTTACTGGAGCTAAAATCGTGGTATTAGTCGACCAGCACCAGTTAGTTCTATGCTGCACTTCAGAAGGGGGTGTATTTAGCCTACATTAGTCTTTAAGAAGCAGCAGCAGTACTAGGAAACAAGGTGAAAATGATAAGTTAAGGTGCATGATAAGTATTTTTAGTTGCCAGTCCAGAATTCACAGATCCAAAGGGTTACACATATATTCCTCCCTAATTCTTTCCTAATCATGAGTCAATAGAATGGAGAGAACACTTTCAAACCACTCCTTTACAAAAATTTGAGGTCCATAGCTGCTACACATTTAATGAGGTTTTGAACTTTTTCAGTGGATTGAGTAGTTGTGCTGATTTTTCCTCTTTTCACTTTTTTTTGTCATTAAAATACTATTTGTAATAAAGGATAGCTCTATGGCAGAGGAAAAGGAAGGGATACTAGGAGAAATGATGATCATATGAAAAGACAAAAGACATCAATAAAAAGCATTGTGGGTTGTTTTTGTTTGTTTGTTTTTGAAGAGTAAATGGGATTCTTAAAAATAGCACTGAAGTAGGAGTCTAAACTCAAGCTCCGGACTCAGCTCTATCCTAACCAGCTATATGATTTTAGAAATTATTTAATCTCCCTTGATCTCACTTTCCTAAACTACAAAATGTAGAAGTTTCACTAAATTAGCTCAAAGGTCGTTTCCAACTGGAGGCTTATAAATTCTAAAACTCTCTCAAATAGGTTGTAATAACCACTAGGAAGAACATCTGGCTTACAGGAAACTCTTCCTTCCTCTCCTGATTCCAAAACAGTCCTTGGAGTCCAGCTCCAACCCAGGTTGACCTATGAATCATGTTTCAGAAAATTCTAATGACTTTTGGTCTAAGTTGGTTCTGCAATCACTTCTTCCTGACACCTTGCCCTACCCTACCACCTCAAACCACAAGATCCATTATTTTGAACTTTGAAATTCTGTCTAATCAAAATCTCCAGTTCTTGTTTCTCCCTCTGACTCATTCCTCCTAAACCTATTCATCTTTATCATGGCCACCAGTCTCTCCATCTATTCCTGTTTACCCAGATTATCAACCCTGCTCCTATCACACTTTCCTCTACAATCTTGACCCTGCAACTGATCAGAACACAACTGTATGCAATATCCAACACCACAAACCCCACTGTCTTACTGCTGTTCATTCTTTGTCAGTCCTCAATCCTAAATCACATTCCCCACCATCCATATTCTTCTCTGTTGACTTCCATGCTGCTGAAGAGCACTGGAGGTCATAGTACTATGCCAATTGGTATCATTACAAATTTAGGTTAATCATAATTAACATGTAGTGGATATCCTGCCATCTAGGGGAGGGGTGGGGAGTAGGGGGGAAAAATTGTAACAGAAAGCTTTGTAAGGGTTAATGTTGAAGAATTACCTATACATATGTTTTGCAAATAAAAAATATTAATAAAAAAATATGTACACAAACACACACAAAAAAACAAATTTAAGTTAATTAATCTCAGTGAGGAGGTAGCCTGGTTCAGTGGAGAGAGACAAAGCCTTGGCATCAGGAAGGCCTGGATTTAAGTCCTCCCTCTAACATACTAGTTGTGTGACCATAGGAAAGCTATTTAATATCTCAGTGACCCTGTGACAATGTTCTAAGATTGTAAGTGACTGCAAAGTTGCCCATTTATATCAGTGGAAGGAGTTTCTGCACTGGAAGTTCCCTACATCACATGAATGAAATCACACATTCTGATTTGTTTTAAAATCTCAATTGTACCTTCATTGCTGCACAAGGGGGGAAACCCCAAACATTTTTACTCTTTCAATTCAAAATTGCATACCTACTGTACGCAATGCACTCAGTAGACGTTCAAAAATTTTTCAAGGATCTCATTGGTTGGTTTGTTGCTTGGTTGTTGTCCTTCCCCTTTCTCAACAGATGTCCTCTTTTTTTAAAGAGGAATAAAAGCTATCCACTATGACCTCCCTTTTCTACTGGATTCCAAACGTTATAACTTCACTATGTCTTCAGCTAACCTCTCTTCTTTTGCTCATCCTTGAACTTTTCTCCTAAGGCCTGACTTCTCCCTCCATCTCATTCCCTCCCACATCTCCAAAGAACGTGATCCATCATTTCCTCCCTTATCTTTAATTTCTTCCCATCTCTTGGCTCTTTCTCAATCGCTCCCAAACATGCTTAGATGTATCTCAAGCTTTAAAAAGCTGAAACTGTCTCATGTACAATCATTTTTAACATTCTACAATGCTATTGTAGAAGACATATTAGGTCCCAGATTAGCTTCTGAAAATTTCTAATATAAACATTTTCTAAGATCACTAACAAAAGTATGTTTAAATTTGCTAGATCCACAGAAGGAACACTTGCCCCATAAGACGTTTCTCGAAACCAGGTAATCAAATTGCTGTTTTGACTAACTCTGTTTTTAACAGCTTAACAGTAGCTAAGCTACTGTCTGAAACAGATTTTGTTTTTTAGCAGCCTTAGTATTCCTAACATGACTTAGAGCCAAAATTATGATATATAAGCTTTCTTCTCCAAATTAGTTACCCATGCTACTTGGACTATTGCTTTTGCAAAATAAAGCTTTGACTTAAAGAAAATCCTGTGTCAGTGTTTTCACTCCAACCCTGAATCAAAAGCTCTCCCTCAGCACTGCTGAAATACTTATTTTATTTCTTAAGTTCAGAATAAAATAAGTAAAAAAAAACTGCAATAAACTCTGCCATCCACTTAAGTTATCACTCTTTGAAGATAATATAACTGTATATTTAGAACCTAAAAAATCAACTAAAAACTAGTAGACACAATTAGCAACTTTAGCAAAATTGCTGGATATAAAATAAATCCACATAAATCATCAGCATTTCTATGTGTTACCAACAAGCAATGAGATAGAAAAATCCTTCTTAAAATAACTGTAGAAAATATAAAATATTTGGAAGTCTACCTGCCAAGATAAATCTAAGAACCATATAAACACAATTATATAACACTTTTCACACAAATAAAGTTGGATCTAAACAACTGGAAGAATGACAATTCTACCTAAATCAGTCTACTTATCCAATGCAATAACTCAACTACCAAGAAATTTCTTTTGTAGTAATTTAAAATTATAATTTTAGAAAAAAATAACAAAATTCATCTGGAAGAACTTTTATTCTTCAAACAAAAGAATTACATAGAAATTAGTGAGAAAAAAAATCAAAGGAAGATGGCTTACCTGTACCAGACCTAAAGCTACATTATACAGTTGAGGTAATCAAAACCATTTGGCACTGGCTAAGAAATAGCCAACTACTAAAAGTAGTGGATCAGTGGAATAGTTAGGTTTACAAGACACAACAGTCAATCACTATAGTAATCTAGTTTTTGATAAAAAAAAAAAAGTCAGCTTCTGGGAAAAGAACTAATTATTTGATTTAAAAAAGTTGCTGGCAGAAACTAGACACTGATCTACATCTAACATCCTATATTAATAAAAAGTTGAATGGGTTCATGATTTAAACATAAAGAGTGATAACTATAAGCAAACTGGGAGAACAAGGGATAGTCTGCCCATCAGATCTTTAGAAAAGAGAAGAATTGGGGCAGCTAGGTGGTGCAGTGGATAGAGCACCAGCCCTGAAGTCAGGAGGACCTGAGTTCAAATCTGGTCTCAGACACTTCCTAGCTGTGTGACCCTGGGCAAGTCACTTAACCCCAATTGCCTTAGCAAAAAGCAAAAAAAAGAAAAAGAAAAAGAGAAGAATTTATGGTCAAAGGAGAACTAGAGAACATTAGGAAATACAAAAAATGGATAATTTTGATTGTATTAAATTAAAAGGGGTTTGCACAAACAAAGGGTTTGCCCCATAAGGCAGCCAAGATTAGAAGGGAAGCAGAAAGCTAAGAAAAAAAATTTTTACAACTAGTATTTCTGACAAAGGCCTCATTTCTAAAATATGTAGAGAAGCGACTCAAATTTATAAGAATACAAGCCATTCCCCAACTGACCAGTGATCAAAGGATATAAACTGACAATTTTCAGACAAATTAAAATCTCTAAGTCATATAAAAAATTGCTCTAAATCACTATTAATTAGAGAAATGCAGATTAAGATAACTCTGAGGTACCATTTCAAATCTCTCAGATGGCTAAGATGACAGGAAAATATAATAATAAATGTTGAAGGGGATGTAGGAAAACTGGGATACTAAGGCATTATTGGTGGAGTTGTGTAATGATCCAACCATTCTAGAAAGTAATTTGGAATCATGCCCAACAGGCTATAAAGCTGTACATACCCATTGGTCCAACAGTGTCTCTCCTGGGTGTGTATTCCAAAGAGATCATAAAATAGAGAAAAGGATCCACATGTACAAATGTGTTTGTAGCGGCCTTTTTTTTGGTGGTGGCAAGGAACTGGAAATTGAGTGGATGCCCATTAGTTGGAGAATGGCTGAATAAGTTATAGTATATGAAAGTAACAGGACATTATTATTCTATAAGAAATGATGAGCAGACTAATTTCAGAAAGGCCCAGAAAGACTTATATGAGCTGATGCTGAGTGAAATGAGCAGAACCAAAAGAACATTGTACACAGTAACAAGAAAATTATCAACTGTGATAGACTTCAGTCTTTTCAATAATGAGGTGATTCAAGGCAATTCCAATAGACGTGATGGAAAATACCATCTACATCCAGAAAGAGAACTATAGAAACTGAATGTGGATCAAAGCATAGTATTTTCACCTTTTGTTGTTTTGGTTGGTTTTTTTTTTCTTTCTTGTATTTTTACCTTTTGATCTGATGTTTTATTTTGTTACAATATGAGGAATATGGAAATATATTTAAAAGAATTGTACATGTATAACTGACATCAGATTGCTTGCTGTCTCAGGAAGTAGAATGGTAAGGGAGGGAGGGAGAAAATTTTGGAATACAAAGTCTTATGAATGTTAAAAACTATCTTTACCTGTATTTGGAAAAATAAAATACTATTTAAAAAAAAAAAAAGAACCACCCAACAGAAATTGTTCTCTCCAAGATTCCAATGGTGTCTTAACTGTTTAATCACATAGCCTTTTAACAGTCCTCATCCCCACTTAACTTCTTTCTGAATACTAAATACTGTAGACTAACCCCATCTTCTTAACAATCTCTCCTCCCTTTCCTTCTTTTATTCTATTTCATCTTGGCTTTCCTACATTTTCTGACCATAACTTCTCAGGTTTCTTTGTTTGGTCACCAAGTGCCCACTATGTGTCAGACATTGATCTAAGCACTGGGCACATAAAAAGAGGAGAAAGACAGTTGTGGTTTCAAGAAGCTTCAATCTAATATGGGAAGACAACATGCAAACAAAACTATTCAAAGCAAGCTACATACAGGATAAATGGGGGTGGAGGGGAATTAGCAGAGGGAAAGCAAACAGAATTGAAGTGTTGGAGAAGGCTTCCATTCATCCATCTCTCTCCAGGTCTCTGTCTGGGGTTCTATTCTTCTTTCCTCTCCTTTTTTTCTCCTCTCGTCTTTTTCTTTTTCTTTTGCGGAGATCTTTTTCAGTTTCCATAGTTTCAAATATAACCTCTATACTGAAAATGAAAAATTCATATATCCAGCCCTAATCTTTCTCAAATGCTAGTAATGTGTTGGTGGCTATCTCTTCTTTTTTGTCTCATGGGCCCCATAAACTCAATATATTCAAAACAGTTTTATCTTTGCCCCCCCAAAAAAAAAATTTCATTCCTCCTCCAAATTTTCATGTCATTTGAAGACAGTATCATCCTTGTCACAAGCTTGGAGTCATCTTCATCACTCTTTTCTTCCTCAATCTCCATGGCCAATTATGAGTGACATCTTTTCAATTCTACCTCCATAATATATCTCAGATCCTTCCTCTTTCCTTCACTTAAACAATTATCATCCCAGCTCAGTCCATTATCACTTCTAATCTCTAATCTATCCTTCATATAGCTGACAAGATAATGTTCTTAATGAATTTTATTAATCATCCAAACATTTATTAAGCACCTAGTATAAGCTAAGCACATTATTCTCCCCCTTCCCTCGAAAGAAAGAAACAAAGAAACAAAATCCTTCAGTAATTGTCTAATGCCTGTAAGATAAAACATAAACTCTTGGCCTGGCATTTAAGGCTCTCAATAAGTTGGCTCTTTTCCACTTTTCTTGCCTTACTCATATTACTACTCCCTTTCATGAATTCCATCTTTCAGCCAAAATGAACTGCTAATTGTTCTCTCTGAACCCTTAGCTCCAATCTCCCTGCTTTCTTATAAGCCATTCCCCATTCCTGGAATGTGCTTCCTACTTTGTATCTGTTTTCCAAAACCCCTGTCTTCTTTTAACTGTAGGAAGATGCCATCTCCTTCACGGAGCCTTCTCTGATGCCTTTCTGTGATCTCTTTCCTCAGTTTTCCTTATATCATCTTTCTTTGTGCACATGCTTTATCCCCTAGTAGAATGGATGCTCCGTGATAACGGGCCTTTTCAGTTATGACTCTGCATCGAGTGCCTGGCACAATGCTTTGTATATAGTAGGTGCCTTAAAACGAACCTTTTATTAAATTTAATTGAAACTTCCTGTGCCTCAAATGAATGCCAAAGGAGAACCGGATCCTCTGTCCCCCAACTTAGAACCATTGAACTGAAAATTGTTAGAATTAGGAAGAAAGAAAAAAAAAACCCTTAGAACCAAAGAAAGTGAAACAAACAAAAAAAAAAAAAAGTAGAAACTGTCTTGTCCAACCTCCTTATTCCACAGATGAGGAAATTAAAATTCGAGGGGTAGGAGGGAAGTAAGGAACTTCCAAGTTCACACAGTAAAGCAGCTGTGACCCAATCTAAAAAGGAAAGTATTTGTTCTGCCCATAGTAGGCACTTATTAAAATACCTGCAGAAGTGAAAGGTTTTCATTGTTGAATTTGTACTCAAAATTGCTAGATTCTAGTTCCAGCTCTGCTAGATATTCCTTTCAACTAAAATTGTTCATTTTGAGTTCCCCAAAGCACAGGTTATACCTTCGGATTCTTCTCTGGGCCTCATTTTCTCTACGGTAAAATGAGAGGATAGAAATGGAAGAAGTCTGGAGCCCCTTTTGAAGTCCGATATAGTATCGGTTTCAGAGACCCAAACATGCCAGTATCCCTTAGTGTCCCCAATAACCTTCTCCCTGGTGCTTACCACTTCATTTGCTCCAATCCACTTAACCACCCTCCCACAGCTGCAGGGGAACGACCACACCCTCCGCCACTTCCCTCAGCACAGCCCGGGCTATCAGCCCGAGGGGAAGGAAGGCGGGGTCCAGGTGGGCGTCTAGAGCCGATCCCGAAGCTCTGGCAGTCGCCCCTCACCTGGCACAGCAGGTCGCGCACGTAGGCGGCGCAGACCGCGAAGGTGTCGGGCTCCAAGCGGCTGGTCACAGCCCAGTAACGGCGGCTCAGTGCGGCATCCTGCTCTGCATCGCAGCAGCCGAAGGCCGAATATTGCTCGCAGAAGGGCAGCGGGCGCGGCGGCCGGAATGGGGGCTTGAAGTCTAGGCACTGAGGGTGCGCGCTCCCAGGGCCGGCCCGCAGAGGAGCCAGAGCGAGCGGCAGCAGCACTAACCGGGCCAGTGCCGCCCTGCAACCGGCCAGAGCCATGGGGGCGCTCCCCAGAGCGCGGTCCGGCCAGCCTGCTCCGGACTGCCCCTGCTCCTCACTTCTGTCCCGCCTCCACCTCTTCCTTCTGTCTTTCCCTCCTCTGCACTCTAGGCCCTCGCTTCCCTCTAGTCCCCAACTTGGCGAGTGCCGGGCTCCTCCTGCGCCTTCTCAGCTCCAGCTGTGCCCCCCTCCTCCCTTTAGGTTGCTTACAGCCCCGCCCTGCGGGGAGGGTAAGGGGACCCAGGAGAGTGGAGACGTTCCTCCCACCCTTCGAAAAGACTCCCCCTCCCTGACTGAGGGGGAGGAAAAGATGATTAGTCTTCTCCATAATAACTTCTCCCCACCCCACCCTTCACCCCCCAGCCCCTAATTGAGCTTTTCCTTCCCCGAACCCAGCGAGCCTGGAAGAATGTTTAAGGTCACTTCCAAGATCCCTCCAGCCCAAGATTCTGCCTCCGGGGAGACCTTGGGATTCCATCCACTGAAGGCAAAGTAGTGGGCCCAGAAGTCTTTCCCTTCGTGTTCTTTCCACAAACCACAAACCTTCATCAGATCCTGGAGGGAATTTTAATGTTCTTGCATAAGTCAGTACTCTCACTGGGCCTCACTAAAATCAACAAGTTTTTAACCTGGAGTCCAAAGACACGGAATTCAGGAGGTTCCGTGAAGTTAAATGGGAGAAAAGTTATACTTACATTAACTTCTGAATGAAATTTATCAGTTCCTTCAACTATTTAAAAACACTGTTTTGAGGAAGATCTATAGGCTTCTTTACCCTGTCAATTAAAACGGTATTCATGAAACCAAAAATGGTTAAAGATCCCTATTCTAGAGAGTCTAAGGCCCATACCAGTTCATATAATTTATGATATTAATATATCATCATGTTAAGATTCCTTCCAGGTCTGACGTTCCATCTCCTAAACATCTCTGGCTTAAGATGTTTTAATTGTAAAGTCTCATCAAACTTTAACATTCTATGGTTCTACATTTCTAAGATCCCTTCTTCATAGTTCTGGCATTCCCTTTCACTCTAATATGCCCTAGCTTCCCAAATTTTCTTCCTTTTTCTAATTCAACTTAGAGGTAGAAAGTTTAAAAGCTTTTCAGAAGAATACAAGAAATAGAAACATATTGTTGAGAAGGTAGTTCTGATTGCAGGATTCAAAATAAATCCACATAAATCATCAGCATTTTTATATATTACCAAGAAAGTTCAGCAGCAAGAGATAGAAAAAGAAATTCCATTCAGAATAACAGATGATAGCATAAAATATTTGGGAATCTATCTGCCAAGAAAATGTCAGAAACTATATGAACTAAACTACAAAACACTTTCCACACAAATAAAATCAGACCTAGTCAATTGGAACATTAAGTGCTCATGGATAGGCCAAGTGAATATAATAAAAATGACAATACTACCCAAACTAATTTACTTATTTAGTGCCATACCAATCAAACTCCCAAGAAATTATTTTACAGACCTAGAAAAAATAGTAGCAAAGTTCATTTGGAAGAACAAAAGGTCAAGAATTTCAAGGGAATTAATGGAAAAAAAAAAAAAGACAGATGAAGGTGGCCTTGCTGTACCAGATCTAAAACTATATTATAAAGCAGCGGTCATCAAAACCATTTGGTACTGGCTGAGAAATAGAGCAGTCGATCAGTGGCATGGGATAGGATATCAGGACAAGCTAGGTAATAATGTTAGCAATTTAGTGTTTGATAAACCCAAAGACCCCAGCTTTTGGGATAAGTACTCACTATTCGGCAAAAACTGTTGGGAAAATTGGAAACTAGTGTGGAAGAAATTAAGGCTGGACTCACACCTAACACTGAACACCAAGATAAGATCTAAATGGGTTCATGATCTAGATATAAAGAGTGATATTACAACCAAATTAGAGGAACATAGGATAGTTTATCTCTCAGACCTGTGGAGATGAAATAAATTTACGTCCAAAGAAGATCTGGAATTCTTAATTGAACACCAGATAGATAATTTTGATTATATTAAGTTAAAAAGTTTCTGTGCAAACAAAACTAATGCAGACAAGATTAGGAGGGAAGCATCAAATTGGGAAATCATCTTTACATTTAGGGGTTCTGATAAAGGTCTCATCTCTAAGATATATAGAGAATTGTCTCATATTTATAAGAATTCAAGCCATTCTCCAATTGATGAATGGTCAAAGGATATGAACAGACAATTTTCAGATGATGAAATTAAA
>JAJPUD010003159.1:177943-189740 GCA_023553655.1 Myrmecobius fasciatus | reverse complement strand
GAAGGTAGTTCTGAAATGCCCAGGCAAGAGAAAATACAGGGCAACCAAAATAATTGGATTTTAAGAGCATTTATTAGCTGGCTCGCGACTGAACCCCACCAGTGCAAGAATAGGGGGTCAGTCCCGAGGAGTTTTAGGGACATATATTTATGGGAGAAAATCACAAGAATGTTTAGAAACATTTATCACACTAAAAATTCCTTTCCCAGGCAGGCAATGAAGGTTAACAGGGAGGCAGCATTTCTTTAAGTTCTATATTCGTCAAGTGCTCAAGGTCTTTGGTCATAGATAAGGATAAGGCAGTACATCTGGAGGCCATATGGACCAGTGGTTAGAAACAGAGAATATCAACCATATCAGGGAGTGAAAAGCTGGCAACACAGTTCTAATTTCAGACAGAGTTTACACAGAGATAGCATTCTCACAGTCTCGTGAATGCTCAAGCAGTTTCAGGGACAGCATCCATTTTACTCACAGTGTCTATTTCAGTTCAATTCAGCAAGCATCAAGAATGCCTATGTGCTGGGCACTAAGACATAAAATAATTATTGACTAGGAGAATAATAGATTTCTGCAATTGTATCTGTGATTTTAGGCAAATGGCTATTTCCTCCAATGGTTCAAATAACAATTCATCCATACCCTTCATTCTATGCCATTTTTTTTATGTCCTCCTGTGCAAACCCTCAAATGGGAACCTACCCAAATGACTAGAAGTTGGAGCCCCTTCCTCATATTATCCTGTTATTATTTGGAACCATGCCCAAAGGGCTATAAAACTGTGCGTACCCTTTGATCCAGCAGTCTCACTACTGGGTCTGAACCCAAAGAGATTATAAAAGAGGGGAAAGGACCCACATGTGCAAAAATGTTTGTAGTGACTCTTTTTGTGGTGGCAAGGAATTGGAAATTAAGTAGATGCCATCAATTGGGGAATGGTTAAATAAGTTAGAGTATGTGAATGTAATAGAATATTGTTATTCTATTAAAAAAAATGATGAGCAGGCTGATTTCAGGAAAGCCTGGAAAGACTTACAGGAACTAATGTTGAGTGAAATGAGCAGAACCTGGAAAACATTGTACTCAGTAACAAGATTATGTGATGATCAGCTATGAAAGACACAGTTCCTCTCAGCAATGATCCAAGTCAATTCCAATAGACAAATGGAAAATGCTATTTGCAGAATGAACCATGGGGACTAAATATAAATCAAAGTATATTATTTTCACCTTTTTTGGTTTGTTTGCTTTTTCTTTCTTGGTTTTTTCTGTTTTGTTCTAATTTTTTCTTTCACAACATAACTAATATGGACATGTGTTTAAAATTATTGTATAACCTGATTGCTGTCTTCGGGTGAGAGAAGGGGAGGGAAAATGTGGAACTCAAAATCTTACAAAAATAAATGTTGAAAAGTATCTTTATACACAATTGAAAAATGAAATATTATTGAGGAGGAAAAAAAAAGAAGCATCCTGCTGTTTCCCAACTCACAGGGGAACAAAGAGCAGTAAAATACCCCAGGGAAATAAGAAATACACAAATAATTAAAATATAAATTAGAACTTAAATAGGCTTAGGAAAAGTTGGTGGGCCATGTTCTTTTTTCACTCTGTGGAATCCTACCTTATCAGAATCCGCTTGCTATCTCTTAAAACCATCTTTTAAATCTAGAGGAAAATTAATGTCCACCAGCCTGATGGTAGAGAAGGTGCTAATGACGGACTTTTGAGTCAAGAAAACTCTCCCTGAAGAAACATTAATATATAAGTCAATGAGCAGGTACTCTTCCTCTTTGGGGGAGGGGCAAAGACAAACCTGTAAATAAGAGGGTGACAAACTCCAGGAAAAAGTTTATTTGTGCTCAGTCCCTATACTCTGATACCTAATATTAATAATAGCTTTTTTTCCCTCAAAATGAATTTTAACAATTCCCAACATTAACTATTTAAAGAAAAAAAAAGAAGAAAAACAAAATAAAAAATATTATTTTAAATGATGGTAGATGTATTTTTTATTAAAGATTTTTATTTTCAAAACATATGCATAGATAATTTTTCAACATTGACCCCTTATGTTCCAAATTTTTCCCTCCTTCCCCCCTACCCTCTGTAGGCATTGTAATGGCAAGTAATCCAATATATATATGCATGGTAAAATATATGTTAAATCCAATATATGTATGCATATTCGTACAATTATCTTGCTGCACAAGAAAATCAGATCAAAAAGGAAAAAAATGAGAAAGAAAACAAGATACAAGCAAACAACAACAAAAAGAGTGATGAAACTATTTTGTGATCCCCACTCAGTTCTTACAGTTCTCTCTCTGGGTATAGATGGCTCTATCACAAAATCATTGGAACTGACCTCAATCATCTCATTGTTGGAAAGAGTCACATCATGATGGCAGATGTAACAAAATCTCCACTTATTAACAGTTTGTTGAACAAACAAAAAGATTTATAGACTAACTTTAACAAAAGTAACAAAATCAACTTTTTTGGTTTCTGTAACTTCTTTTGTACTTGCCTGGTTACTTATTTTGACTGATGTTATTGTCTCTTTTAGTTACTTGTTCTTTTGTCTCTTTTTTCTTCAACCTTGATCATTTCATATGTCTTCCCATATTTCTCTGAAAAAGCCATATCTGTCCTTTCTTATAATGCTATAATCAACCATTAAGTTCATATGCCAGAATTAGTATAGCCATTCTTTCATGATTGGAGGCATAGTTTGCAGTGTTGTCATTACAAATCTTATTGCTAGAAATAGTTGGATTTTTTAAAAACAGATCAGTCTCATTTTCCTGTCTGTGTCCCATTTAGCAGATAATCCTAGGGTGGGATCACTGGGTAACAGGGTATGGACATTTTTCTAACTCTTACTGCATAATTCCATAATGCTTTCCAAAAAGATGGAATAAATTCAGAGCTTCACAAGCAATGTTTTTCCAGAAGCATAAGTTTTGAATTTTATCTACTTTTACTATCTTTGCCAATTTGATGGGTATAATGTTGGGTGGAAAAGGATAGATATAATTTTGAAGTTCTTTTAATGTGTGACAAGGAACTTAGCCACTCAGTGTTCCTAAACATTTTAGAAATTACAGGGAATTATTGGTCTGCTTTAGCATAGGAAATTTCTACATTGCAAATTCCTAAATGGATGCAATGAATGAAAAAACACTTATTGAGCATTTATTATATGCCAAGCATTATGTTAAGTGTTAGAAATACACATTTTTGTTGTTGTCTATTCATTTCAGTGTCTGATTCTTCCTGATCCCATTTGGGGTTTTCCTGGCGGAGATATTGGGGTGGTTTGCCATTTACTTTTCCAGTTCATTTTTCAGATTTTTTTAAACTGAGGTAAACAGGGTTAAGTGGCTTACCCATTATCACATAGCTAGTATCTGAGGTTGGATTTAAACTCAAGAAGATGAGTGTTTCTGACTCCAGGCCCAGAACACTACCCCCAGAGATATAAAAACAAAAGCAAATCTCTACCTCAAGGATCTTTAATCTGACTAGAGGATAAAACATTAATAGGAGGGTAGGCCCAGTTGTTGCAATGAAATTACAGGTATGTGTGTATGTTTGAATATATGTATGTATATATGTGTATATATGTATGTGTATGTGTACAGTTACATTTCTAGCAATTGTGAAAATGTTTTTCAGTATAAGTACATGAGAAATGCTTTTCAATAATGACATTGTAAGACCTAGTAAATTCAACAAAATTCAAGTATTTAGAATGATTGTCTAATCTCTATTCCACTTTTAACAGATTTTAATTATATACAAAATTTATCTAAAGTGATCATTTATTTTAATTATATTGTAATCCTTAAGCCACATAGGTTAATATGATTCTTCACTATCAAAATAATTCATAGTTAATGTTTATTATATATTGACAATGAACAAGATACTATATAACTAATAAAATGGAATATTTTTTGGTATGGAATAATGGAAAGAGAATTAAGTTTAGTATCATGTTGCCTGATTTTATTTCCAGATCTGTTCTTTATTTTCTTTGTGATTGGCAAGCCACTTACTTCGGTGGATCTCAGTTTCCTCGTCTTTAAAATAAGATTGAATGGAATGATCCCTAACATTCTTTTCCAGCTCTTAATCTATGGTCTTGTGCTTCTTGAAAAAATTATTAAATAATGCAGAATTATCATCTTTGCTTTATTAGCTTGACCTATTTAAGCTTTTTTGTTTGTTTCTTCCTTCCCTCCTTCCTTTTCTCTCTCCTTCCTTCTTTCTCTCCTTCCTTCCTCTCTTTCTTTCTTCTTCTTTTTCCTTCCCTTCTTCCTCCCTTCTTTCTTTTCTCCCTCTCTTTTTTCCTTCCTTCCTTCCTTCCTTCTCTTCCTCTTTTCTTTCTTTCCTTCCTCTCTTCCTTCTCTCCCTTCTTCCTCTCCTTTCTTTTCTCTCTTCCTTCTTTCCCTCAATCTCTTCACCCTCTTCTTTTCCTTCTTCTTCCCTTCCTTTCCTCTTTCCTCTCTTCCTTTCCACTTTTTCCCCTCTTTTTTCCCTCCCTCTTTCCCTTCATTCCTCTTTTCTTCTTTCTCTCCCTCTCAAGAGATCTGCCAGCCCCAACCTCCCTAGTAGCAAAGTTTACAGTTGTGTGCCACTTCACCTGGTTTCTATGATTTTCATCTTAAGTATTTTAGTTATTCTTTCCCCTCATTGGGCAATTCTATTGTTCTTATTGCTGTAGTTGTTACTTTTGTTGTGAGAGGATCTGGTTTGACCACCAGTCATTCTAGACTCTTTCTGAAAATCATAGGTGACATCTCTATAGCATTTTATATCCATCATTCTATTGGAGTCTCACATCAACTCTGTGAAGGAGATAGGGAGGGATTAATATCCCTGTTAGACAGAAATGAATACTGTGGATTAGAGAAGTGAAAGACTTTCCAAAGGTGACCAGTAACTCCTGATGCTAAAGTAGCTAAGTGGCATAGTAAATAGTAGAGTCAGAAAGATCCAAATCCAAATACAGATACAGATACTTCATAGTTGTATGATCCTGAGCAAGTTACTTAATAGCTATCAGCCTCAGTTTCTTCATCTGTAAATTATGGATAATAATACCTACCTTTCAGAGTTATTAAGAAGGTCAAATGAGATAATATTTGTAAAGGGTTTATTTAGCCCAGGAGTTGGCACATAGTAGGCATTTTCCTCACTCTCTTCCTCTTTCCTCCATACTAGTTTGCTTCATCTGAGACAGCTTCTGTAAAAAGATCAAAAGCACCATAGAAATGGGAGCTATAATTGTAAACTCTGTTTTGTTTCTTTTCTGTGTCAACTTGACCAAGTTATCATGGCTTGTTATTTTGATAGTTGCACACAACATTCTTTTAAAACAGGATTCACAAATCAAACTATAAATAGAGTAGTAAAATACCTCTATGTTCTGCCAGACACTTTTGTTCCATCATCTGTAATTTTTTTGTTTGTTTGTTTGTTTATTAGTTATTGCTTTGGGAACAACAAGACCTAGGTAGAATGCTAGGAGAAAGGGGCAATTTTAAAAGCAAATAGCTTGTAAAAAGTAAAAATTTTAATCAGATATTATAGCAGAGATAGCTCAGGAATTCTGAGCTGCAGTAGGGCAAAAGATGATTGATGTCAGCACCAAGTTTGGCACCAATATGGTGAACCCTCAGGATCAGGGGCTACCAAACTTCCTAAAGTGGGACAGACTTGTCCAGGTCAACAACTGAGGAAGTCACAGCTTCCATAGTGACCAGAAATGGGATTGGGTCTGTGAATTTCCACTGACTGGTCAAGCTAGGCAGAACTAGTATTCCAAAAAAATAAGATCTTTGATAGTATCAGTTTTGTGGATTTATAATAATTTGTTGCATATGCAAATTAGAACACACTTCTTCAGAGCAGCCTCAGATCTCTTCAAGGATAAGAATTTACTGTGAGTTAGAGGACTGAGCATGGGAAAGAAGCTAAAGTACCTCAGTTCTCTAGAATATTCTACAGTCTGAGCAATTGTTGTTCTGTCATTTTTTTAGTCACATCTTTGTGACCCCATTTGGGGTTTTCTTGGCAAAGATCAGTATTTTTGTAGATAAGTAGTTTGCCATTTTCTACTTCAGCTTATTTTACAGATGAGGAAACTGAGGCAAACAGTTAAATGAGTTGCCCAGGATCACATAGCTAATAAGTGTTTGAGGCCAGATTTGAACTCAGGAACATGACTCTTCCTGGCACTGGGTCTGGCACTCTCTCCCCTAAGCAACTGAAGTCACTAAAAGACAGCCTGCTAAGGAATAGCTGGTCTTAATTTTTGTTTCCCTCTGAGTGACTAGCACTGGGTGGATAGCACATAATAGACAGATATTCAGAAAATGTTTGTTGAATGAATTTGTATAATTTTAATTTTAACTTTAAATTTAACATTTCATATCTGTTCTGTCATTTGATCTTCATAACGACCTCATTAGAAAGGTAGATTTGGTTCTGAGCTCTTTTACATAATTATCCCAATGACCTAGAGTACTCCCTCAGCCTTTTGAAAGCCCCAATTTCCTCATCCATAAAATCAGAGGGTTGGATTAGGTCATCTCCAACGACCCTTTCAGCTCTAAGTTCTATGTCCTTATGATTATTTCCTCTGCTTTACAGATGTGGAAAATTAGATCCCAACTTGGGAAATAAATTACTTACTCAAGGTCACATAGTAAGTCAGTGACAGACTCACAACTAGTTCTCATTTCTCTAGACTTTCCCCCTGTGCTATTTCCTCTGAGCTTTCATAGCCAACATCCAACAGAAACCAGTCTGTGCTTCCCTGATACATTTCAAAAAAAAAAAAAAGGTTTTGGAATGGAAAGAAAGAAAACAAAATGCTGAAATTACAAAGTCATTATTTTGAATCGGATGTAGTGTGAAACTTTAATAGAGAGAAAGCAATCAGGAGCATAAAAATATATGGATTCAGAAAACCTCAAGAGTTTTTCCCCCTTAAATATTTTCTCAATGCTGTTGAAAGATGATAAAAGCACATACAAAGGAGATTCTCTCTGAGGCAAAGACATAGGGTTGAGGATTTCCATAACTCTAAATGAACTCTTAGAATGGAAGTGTATAAATATCAAGCCTAGAATGACTGGAGGCCAATTAGTGAGAGAGAGAGGAAGCAAACCTAGATAGATCCTCAGAAACCTAGTTCAATGGTATTTCCACTATATCGTGCTAAGAATAGGGAAACTTGTTAAATTGGCAAGTTTTATTTTTGCAACCCTCACACCCCACCTATCAGTACCCCTCTGTCCTTGCCATACTTGCCTGAATCATTTAAATAGGAAGAGAACAGAATGTATTGCCTCTGGGAAACTTCAAAGCTCCTTAAATGATTCCCTAACTCCCTCTTTTCTTCCCTCCTTTTTTCTTTCCTTCCTCCTTTTCTTCCTTCCTTCCTTAATTTCTTCCTTTTTCTTTTTATAATATCTTGGAGAAAGGGAAACCACTACTGGGGACATCAAGCTAGACTGCTAGTAGGAAGTGACTCTGAAGCTGAACTTTAAAGAGAATTGGATTCTAAGAGGTTGAAAAGGGAAGACTTTTCAGGCTTGGGGTACAAACTCTGCAAAAGCACATATATGGAAGGTGGAAGAATAGTCTGCCTTAGAAGGTCATGAGTTTCTTCTCACCAGAAAGACCTTAAGATAGAAATTTGATAGTTAAGCATGGATCACTAAAATCTCTGACTTTAAAATGAATAACAGGAGAAGGAAGAAGCATATGAAGGGTGTGAGTAAGCTGCTTCCAAAACAAATTAGGAACTCTAACCACAATAACCAAAACTTTTTATGTTTATAAAACACATGCGTGTGTTTATGTACACATATCTATAACATATGTATTGTCTAATTTGATTTCCACAACAACTCCATAAGATAAATGTCACTATCATGCCCATTTTATAGATGAAGTAACTGAGGCTCCAAGAAGTTTAAATGAATTTTCCAGGGTCACACAGATATTATTTTCCTGAACTGAAGGCTTAAGTCTTCCTAAACCAAACCCAGCATGCTATTGACTATGTCATCTAGCTGCCTACATAAAGGAAAGATTATATTTCTGGGCCAAAGCTAGCCCAGATGTGGAAATGGAATATGATGAAATAATCATGAACCATCAAATTCAATAGATATGTTTACTTATAATAATACTTATAATAAAAAGGGAAATATACAATTCAATAAATGAAGACACTGCTCCCCTTCATCTCCACATTTGCCAAGGAAGCAAACCTGGGTCAGAAAGACCCAGGGAAGTAGTAGGAACTCTGCCAATGCTCTGGAATAACATCTCATAAGTTCTTGGGATCTTTATGCTTCAGGCAACAAGAAAGCTACACAGGGCTTCAAGCCTTAGTCTTCCAGAGCCAGATCAACAGAATCTGAAGGACAGGTTTCTTGCCTCTTACAGGGACAAACCCAGTCTATGGAAGCAGATTCTACTCTTACCACATCCCCCACTTTGGTGGCAGGGTCCTCCCAAATCCTCCAAAGCACCTTCAACTATTTAAATGGCCTTGAGACCCTTGACCAAACAACTCTGACCTCAAGAAGAAGCCTGGTAAAGGCAGCACTGGAGGAGAAACAATGCAAATGAGACACAAAAACATGAAACAATTTGTCTCTAAAAAAAAGTGCAGTTCATGCAATGGGAGTAATATCAGAAGGAGTTCATGACTCCTCATACAAAATGGTGATAATGAACAAGAGCAAAACCAGGAACATAAGGGTTACAGTGCCAGTGATGACACCTCAACTTAACCCCTCAACCATCCCACTTACTATCAGGGTTATCTTTAGAAAGGTAACAACAAGCCCATAAACTTCTTGCCTACAATCTCTTCCCAAGATTGTAGTCAATACTGGAACTTACTCTTTATCATCATCCACTGAATATTTCCCAAACCATCAGCTATAGCCTCCCCTACACAGGAGCCTCATCAAAGGGATGATACCAAATCCTTGCCCCTTAAATCACCTCTACTGAGGCTGGAAGAACTAGGTGATGCATTAGATAATAGTGCTGGCCCTGGAATCAGGAAGACTCATCTTCCTGAGTTCATATGTGACCTCAGAGACTTGCTAGCTATGTGGTCCTGGACAAATCGCTTAGTCCTGTTTGTCTGAGTTTCCTCATCTATAAAATGAACTGGAGAAGGAAATAGCAAACTACTTCAGTATCTTTGCCAAGAAAATCCCAAATGAAGTCACACAGTATCAGCACAATTGAACAACTGAGGAGCTATCTCCTCTTTATAAGGGGCTAGAAGAAGACCCTTCCTCACCTCCATCCAGAAACTCAGGAGATAGAGAATGACTTAAGTCGCTGAGTGAACCAAACAAAATAATTCTAATCCTTCTCTATATGAATTTTTAGCCACTCTGAGACAGCTATCATATCTCTTCTAACTTTCCTCCACTTTATTTCTTTGATCCTTGTTTGGTATTGTTTAGAGCAGAGCTTCTTAAAACTTTTTCCACTCACAACGCCTTTTTGCATGAGAAATATTTATGTGACCTCTTGGATACATGTATATAAAGCAAGCATTTACTGATAATAAATCATAAAGAAATTTATTTTAAAATAATTCTTTGATATACATATAATTTTACCATTTACTAAAATGACAGAAAATTTGCATACTAATGAGATGGATGTGCTTGTTTTATTTTTACATAAAGAATTAAATCTTGGCAGAATATTTGATACCTTTTGCTATTGACAATTTTTTCAAGACCCCCACATTCAGTTATATGATCCCATATGGGGTTGCAACTGACAATTTTAGAAGCTTTGATTTAGAGTTCTCTTTATTATCTTAATTCCCCTTCTCTGGATGATTTCCAGCCTATCTATCATAAAGTCTGAGGCTGATTGTTCTTTTATCTTCTTCCTTGGAGTTGTTACTATTCCAACCCCATGCAGGAGATAGAATAACTGTAGCAAATTAGATCCAAGTATTTAACACAAGTATTTGATAGTTTTACTTATTCTCTATATGGGACTTCACTAAGGGAGTGACCATGATCCCCAATTCAGCTCTGTTGATCCTTATACATAGCATTAAATACCATCCATAATTCAGTTCAACTCAATGAGCATTTATAAAGTATACACTGAGTACAAGTTAAGGCAAAAGAATTAGATATCGTCTCATATCTGCTTCAGCTCTGACTTGCTAACCTTCCTTCCTTCATTTCAAGTCCTTTTTCTCTCTTTATCTGAGTATCTGCCTTTGGCCAGGGAAAGCTCCTAATTCAGTTATCCTCTTATTTCATCTCTATTCCCTCCTTTCCTGTTGCACTTGCCCAGTGCATCTTCCCTCTTCTAGCTTACGCCACACCTATTTCTCATCAAGGTTCATTTCATCTCTAGGTGTCTTTGATATTAAGCTTCCCTTAGAGCTTGTAGTTCAGGGTCAATCCTTAAACATTATCAAGGGCATTTGATAGAACTCTAATGGAAAATTCCCTGTTTCCAATTTCCTTATGACCTCAGCCAGATATTAATATTGATCTACTAACTGCTTCGGCTGCCATCTGTTGACTATTACCAGACTCCAACTGTCAATGAGCTTAAGACATCTGCCTTATCTGATACAAACTTTCCCCTTGACAGTTGTCTGCCTTAGAGGACTTAATGGGACCTTTTCTGATTTCTTTCCTTCTGCATGATAGATAAGAAAAAGAATATAATCATAAGACACTGAGGTATTCTACTTCTGCTGCTTACTAGCTAGACAAATTTCTCACTTTTCTGAGTTTCAGTTAACTAAAGTAGAAACTGAAGAAAAAAATTATGGCATCACAGGTACAGTTGGAAAGATTTCTAGGTCTATGTCTAATACTGACATTGAATATGAACAAGTTGCTCAACCACTATGAGCCTCTATGAACTTGAGTTTTATCCTCTATAAAAAAGATAATTGAGACTTAGATGAAATAACTGATTAAAGAATTTTGTAAACTTTAAAATGTTTTTATAAGTATCAGTTTTTGCTATTATTCACAAGTAACTTGACTGACTTACATTGGTTTTTTTGTTTTGTTTTTATTAATAGCATTTCATTTTTCCAAATATATGCAAAGATAATTTTCAACATTCACCTTTGCAAAACATTGTGTTCCAAATTTTTCTCCTTTTCTTCCTCCTTCCCTTTCCCCAAGATAGCAAGCAATCCAATATAAGTTAAACATATGCTTTCCTTAAAATGATTAGTAGCATCTACTTAAAACCATCAGCAAGCATAATATGTAATGGAGACAAACTAGAACCATTCCCAATAAGATCAAGAGTGAAACAAGGCTGCCCACTGTCACCATTACTATTTAACATTGTATTAGAAATGTTAGCTTTGGCAATAAGAGAAGAAAAAGAGATAAAAGGAATTAGAGTAGGTAATGAAGAAACCAAATTATCACTCTTTGCAGATGACATGATGGTATACTTAGAGAACCCTAGAGACTCAACTAAAAAACTACTAGAAACAATTCACAACTTTAGTAAAGTTGTAGGATTCAAAATAAATCCACATAAATCATCAGCATTCTTATATATTACCAACAAAGTTCAGCAGCAAGAGATAGAAAAAGAAATTCCATTCAGAATAACAGATGATAGCATAAAATATTTGGGAATCTATCTGCCAAGAAAATGTCAGAAACTATACGAACTAAACTACAAAATACTTTCCACACAAATAAAATCAGACCTAGTCAATTGGAAAAACATTAAG
>JAJPUD010003159.1:157031-171779 GCA_023553655.1 Myrmecobius fasciatus | reverse complement strand
ATTTTTTTTTTTTTTTTTTTTTTTTTTTTTGCTTTTTTTGCTGAGGCAATTGGGGATGTGTTAAGTGTCTGAAGCCAGACTTGAACTCAGGTCTTCCTGACTTCAGGGCTGATGCTCTATCCAATGCGCCACCTAACTGCCCCACGGATGGCACTTTTCATTCCAAGTCTATTGGAATTGCCTTGAATCACCTTATTGTTGACAAGAGCCATCACTGTTGATCAGCACATAATCTTATTGTTACTGTATACAATGTTCTCTTGATTCTGCTTACTTCATTTATCAGCAGTTCTTTTTTTTGCTGAGGCAATTGGGGTTAAGTGCCTTGCCCAGGGTCACACAGCTAGGGAATGTTAAGTGTCTGAGATCATATTTGAACTCAGGTCCTCCTGACTTCAGGGCTGGTGCTCTATCCACTGCGCCACCTAGCTGCCCTATCATCAATTCTTGTAAGTCTTTCCAAACTTTTCTGAAATCGACTGGCTTAGCATTTCTTATAGAAAAATAATATTCTGTTACATTCAAATACCATAACTTATTCTGCCATTTCCCAACTGATGAGCATTCACTAAATTTCCAGTTCCTTTCCACTATCAAAAGGGCTGCTACAAACATTTTTTCACATGTGTGTCCTTTTCCCTCTTTTATGATCTCCTTGGCATACAGATCCAATATAGACACTGCTGGATCAAAGAGTATTATGCATAGAATTTTTTGTTTTGTTTTTGTTTTTGCTTGGTTGTTTTGCTGAGGCAATTGGGATTAAGTGACTTACCCAGGGTCACACAGTCAGGAAGTGTTACATGTCTGAGGCCAAATTTGAACTCGGGTCCTTCTGACTTCAGGGCTGGTGCTCTATCCACTACACCAAGAAAGATCAAGTATTTGAAAGTGAATACCAAAGATTGGTATGGTCCTGTGAAGTTCAGAATGAGAGGAGGTTTGCAGTGAATGATAAAGGATAGCAAAAAGAATGTTTAAAAAAATAAAAGAAGATCTATGGAGAGGTAATGGACAACAGAGAAAAAAAACCATTCAGTTCTCATTTTGTTTTTGCTTTCTGTACCAAAAAGGTTGATTTTAAGATTAGAAAAGATAGAGCAAAAATGTTTAACAAGAATTAAAGTCAATATAAGGCAGGCAGTGGTATAGGGAATATCTTATTACTTGTTATGAATTCAAGTCACCAAGTATGGATCAATGATGTCTTGGAATTTTGAACAAACTTACAATTGTGATTTAAAGCAACTATAAATAAACTTTGAAAACTGATGGGAAATGGGATAATCTAGAGTTAAGTAAATATTATCTAAGGAAGGGAGTGAGGGAGAAGAAAAAAAGAGAAGGAAGGGGAGGAGAGAATCTTTAAGCTATAGGCCAGGAAGCTTTAATTATTTTCCAAAATTCTGCATTTCTACTGGGGCAGCTAGGTGACACAGTGGATAAGAGTAGCTAGGTAGAGTCAGAAAGACCCATCTTTCTGAGTTCAAAACTGGCCTCAGACACTTACTAGTTGTATGACCTTGGGCAGGTCACTTAACACTGTTTGCTGTTGTTTCCTCACCTGTAAAATGAGCTAGAGAACTACATGGCAAACCAATTCAGTATCTTTTCCAAGAAAACCCTAAATCGGGTCACAGAAGTGTCAGACATGGCTATAACATTGAAAAACAAAAGTGGCCCAGTGTATAAAGCCCCAGATTTGGAGTCAGGAAGATCTGAGTTCAAATCTAGCACCAGACAGTTATTATTGTGACCCTGGGCAAGTCACTTAACTCTATTTCATTCAGTTTCCTCATTTGTAAAGTGGGAATTTTAAGGATCAATTAAAATAATAATTGTAAAGTGCTTATGTCTGACATCTGGTGAATATTATATAAAGTTAGCTATTAGCTATTATTGTAGCAAAGTGTTTAGCTATGCTTTGCCTCCACTGTCAGTCTAGACATCACTGGCACCCCAGTCTCTTCAGTGTTTTTCATATCATTATACATATACTTTATGGGCATAGCAATGTTTGAAAATTTTACCAAAAAAAGGCCAACCTAAAATAAGGACCATGGATGGAGCATGCTCTGGGCATGAAGATGGAAGCAAAGTATAAGTGTGACCCTTTCATCAATTAGACCTTATTAAGGTGATGATTTGTAAGTATTTAGAAAAGGAAGGAGTGTTCATTAAGAACAGATCAAACTTTTCCTTGTCTAGTAGATCAAAGGAATATTGTAGACATCAGGGAATCACAAAATATCAGAACTAGAAGATAATTTTACTGATCTATTTCAACTATCATTTTACAGATAAGAAAACTGGAACTCATAGGTATAAATGTCATGGCTACAAAGTTGTTATATAACAGAACTAAGACTTGAATTGTGGTCTCTAAGGCTTTCAATGCATTATTCTTTCCGCTATGACATGTAAGGAGATTATATTGAGGAAAGTAGCTAGACTTATTTAAATACATACGAAGAAGCCAAGGTTGGAGACTACACAAGTGTAAATGTACACACAGATCAATTTTCAAGATAACTAAAAATGGGGAAGATTCAAAAATAATAGAATGGTGGCTTCTGCTTTTATACTCAGCCCAAAAGAAAACTGAGAAGGTATCAGCAACTATAATAACAAGCCTTGTGTCTTTTTTAAAAGATATTTATCATTTTAAAGATAATTTTAATGAAACTTTTTGTTGCTATTCAGTCATGTTTAATTTTTTATTACCCAATTTGGGGTTGTTGTTGTTCAATCATTTTTCAGTCATGTCTGATTTTTCTGTGACCCCATTTGAGGTTTTCTTGTCAAAGATACTGGAATGGTTTGCCATTTCCTAGTCCAGCTCATTTTTCAGATGAGGAAAATGAAGCAAATAGTGTAAAGGGACTTTCCTAGGGTCACACATTAAGTGTTTGAGGTCAAATTTGTACTGAAAGATGAGTCTACTTCCTGACTCTGCTTCTAGCACTCTTATCATTTACACCCTCTAGCTATCCTATTAAAAACTTACTTGGACATTAATCCAACCAACCATTTAAATTTTGATTAATTAGTTTCAGTACATGAATTATCATATAAACAATTTAGTGACTTCTAAGTCCCTCTTGGAATATATTATTCATTCATTTTTTCTCTTCTTTAATCATAGTATATATTTCATTCTTCTGGTTCTGTTTTTTTTTTTAACTTTGGATTATCTCATAAAGATCTTTCCAGATTTTTTTATATTCCTTAAACTTATTAGTCTTAATTATAATATCCCTAATTAATTAATTATGATTTATAATTGTATCACAGTTTATTAATTAATCACAATTTATTTAACCTATTTGGGACACCCAAGTTGCTTCAAGTTATTAGGTTGTTATTGTTGTTTTTTGTTTGTTTCTTTATTTTGTTTTGCAATTACATAAAACACTGCAATGAAAATCTTAGAACAGATCATTCTTTTTTGGGGGGGGGTTAAAATATTTTCAGGATATATGCTCTCTAGAAAATCTTTTTTTGTTGTTTTTTTGTTTTTTGTTTTTTGAGGGTTTGTTATGTTTTGTTTTGTTTTTTTTTTTGCTGAGGCAATTGGGGTTAAGTGACTTGCCCAGGGTCACACAGCCAGGAAGTATTAAGTGACTGGGGTCACACTTGAACTCAGGTCGTCCTGACTTTAGGGTTGGTGCTGAATCTACTGCACCCTCTAGAAAATCTTAATGAATATAATCTATTTACTCATTAAGGGTTTCCCCGTAGAATAGATTTCAAAAAAGTATTTTGATCCTGACCTTACTATCTACAAAACTTTGGGCACATCATATAATTTCTTGACTCTAAGTCCTATGGTTTATGTAATTATGAAGAAATAATAGATGCATATTATGAAGTACCAGGTTGTAGGAGAGTGGTTTGAAATGAGGAGAATTCACAACAGGCATTTATCATAATTACAAAGGGTGTCCTATATTGATGTGAAAAGGCTCATAGACATAATCAAAATGATTAAGCAATAGGTTGTGGGTGAAATGAATTTTTAAAGGTTCAAAGGGAAGAGCGGCTGGAAGTACATCTACATGAGCAACTGCATAGTGAAACAGAAGAAAGTGGAGTATGCTTTTAGATATGATAACAAGAGAGTCTGAAGGATTCAGCTTTTGTGTTCGATGTGTATGATGGAAGAGATGATTAAAGTTCTGACAGGATGAACTGATTAAAGTTCCTGCTCCACATCAATTCTATAACCTTCAAAGTTTTTAAATGATATTCTTGAGAATAACATGGTCCTATGTAGAATAGATGTTGGTATATTTAGATGGACTTAGAGCTAGCTGATTGATAGGATTCAAAAATTGCATCAGTCTGCTGAGTGAAATGAGCAGAACCAGGAGATCATTATATACGACAACAACAATACTATATGAGGATCAGTTCTAAGGGACATGACTCTCTTCAACAATGAAATGCTTCAAACTAATTCCAATTGTTCAGTGAAGAAAGCCATATACACCCAGAGAGAGGGATGTGGAATGTGGACCACAACATAGCATTTTCATGTTCTCTATTGAGGTTTGCTTGCATTGTATTTCCTTTATCGGATTATTCTTTCTTGTAGATACAATTTCTCCTGAACAAAAAAAAATGATGTGTGGCAATAACTATACATATATTCGATTTCTTAAGTATTCTAACATAATTATCATGTAGTGGATATCCTGCTATCTAGGGGAGGGGTGGGGAGTAGGGGGGAAAAATTTGTAACAGAAAGCTTTGTAAGGGTTAATGTTTAGAAATTACCCATACATATGTTTTGCAAATAAAAAGTATTAATAAAAAAGAAAAAAGAAAAAAATTGCATCAGTCAATTGAATCCTCCTAAGTCTTCTCTTCTCCAGATTAAACATACCTGGTTATACTATCAGAAAAACCTGGGAAGTCCTCTATGAGCTCAACAAAGTGAAATGTACTGTGTATATAGTAAAAGGAAAGTTGTGGAATAATCAGCTGTGAATGACTTTGACATTCTCAGCCATACAATGATCCAACACTATTTTGAAGGATTTAGTGCTATCTATGCTATCTATACCCAGAGAAAGAACTGATTGTAGCTGAATACAGACTGAGACATGCTTTTTTTTAAAAACTTTTTTTTCTTTTTGAGGGTTTTTTTTTAATGGGGCAGATCTATGTTTTCTTTTGCAATATGACTTTTATGGGAAAAGTTTTGTAAACTTCATATGGGCCTTTTCAATTTTGGGAAAGGAAGGAGGAGAATCCTGAATTAAAAGTTTTAAAAACAAATGGAAAAATATTGCTTTACATGTAACCAAGGAAAACAAAATATTAAAACATAAACATGGCTGGTTTTTTCAATGAATTTTTGAGTAACATTATTTCTCATCCCCTAAACATTCTGGTTGCCTTCCTCTGGAGGCATTACAGTTTATTAAAGTCCTTCCCTAAATGCATAGCCCATAGTTAACCATAATGTTCCAGATGTGGATTAACCAAGAATGTAGTGAGACTGACACCTTCTTTATTCTGGACTATATTCTATGATTAATACAACTTATGACCACATTATCTTTTTATGATATCAATAAAGAACATACATATTCTCAGTGTCACATGGAACTTATGCAAAAGTTGATAATGTATTGGAACAGAGAGATATTGAAAACAAATTTAAAATGACAGAAATAACAAACAAATCTTTAACAGACCATAGTATGAAATTTTTAAATGTAACTAGTTCAGGGAACCCAAACAAGGGGCAACCCAAACCTGAAGATGTAACAATGAAACCTAAAAAATGAATGGATCAAAAATAAATAATAGAAAGTAATTATCTGAAAGAAAATGGTATTGCTGAAACAATAACATATTAAAATGTCCAGAATGCAGCTAAAGTAGTGCTGGGGAAAATTATGACTCTAAAACATATATTAATAAAATAGCAAAGAAGAAAATTAGTGAAGTTGATATGCATGTTTTTGAAAATAGAAAGCCAACAAATAAACAAGCATAAAATAAGCCTGAAAGGAGAGAGATTGACTACAAATAGATAAACTAAAACCAAAAAGACTTTAAAAACTTAAAATCTAGTCCTTTAAAAATGATCAGATAAACCTTAACCAACTTGATTAATAAGAACAGAGCAAAATATCAAACCAACAAAACAGCAAATGAACACAGTGGAATCACAATAAAATCAATAGAAATTAAAATAATTATTAGAATCTATTATGTATCATTGTATATTAACAAAACTGAGAACACAAAAGAAATAGAGGAATATCTTCAAAAAAATAAAATATATAAACCAATAGAAGATGAAATAAAAATCTTAAATAATCCAATCTCAGAAAAGGAAATAGAGTTAGCTACAAAGGAACTATCAAGGTGGTGGTGGTGGGGGAACAATTCCAAGTACTAATGGATTTACAGGAGAAATCTAACAAACTTTTAAAAGAAGAAAGGGAACAAGTATTTATTAAGCATTTACTATGTGCCCCCAAACTATTAAGTGCTTTACAACTTTTATCACATTTGATCCTTATAATAATCTAGGACATGGCTATTAAAGTCTCCATTTTATAGTTGAGAAAACTGAAGAAGACAGTGGTTGATCAATCATTCAACATTTATTTGGTTTTTTTTCCAGCATTTGTTAAGTGCTTATTTACTATGTGCCAGGTACTACTCTATGTGCCAGGGATGAAAGAAGAGTCAAAAGACAGTCCCTGCCCTCTAGGAATTGGCAATATAATAGGAGAGGTTAAGTAATTTACCTAGGGTCACATAGGTAGTAAGTATCTGAGGCTAGATATGAACTCAGGTCTTCCTGACTACAGGGTTGGTATTCTATCAACTGGATCACACAGTTTATAAAGAATAATTAATACCAATACTATATAAATTATTCTCAAAAACGGAGAAATAAAGCACTCTATCAGACCCCTTTTATGAGGCAAATATATTCCTAATACCTAAGCCTAGGAAGGGGAAAACAAATAGCAGAGACGTATAGATCAATACCATTAATGATCTATTGGATTATAGAAATTCATCAAGAAAACCATTCATTTTTTTATTTAATTTGGATATATATCAAGAATGCAAGGGTGGGGCAAACAATATAGCTAATAAAAACATCCAAAACTATAATTATCTTAATTAGATGTAGAAAAGACTTTGAAAAATACAGCAAAAGGACAGAGATAAAAAGATCTTTATATTAAAGCTCTCAGATAAGCATTTGCTATCCAACTAACAGACTATGTATTTGTGTATCTACAGGAACAAAAGTCATTCCCCAACTGGTAAACTGTCAAAGGATAGAAGCAACTTGATCTCAAAATAAAAATTTCAAATGATTAGCAATGGTAAGAAAGAATTCTTCAAATCACAAATAATAATAAGAGAAATGCAAATTAAAATAACTCTGAGGTTTCAATAAACAACTAGCAAATTGGCAAAGATGACAAAAGATGGGAATAGTCAATATTGCAGGAGTTATGGGAAGATAGCTATATTAATACATTCAAAATACTTCAATTAATACAACTGCTTTAAAAGGAAATTTCAAATTATGCAAATAAAGTGACTAAAATAACCATATACCTTGACACAAAGATTCCACCAGTAAGTTTTACCTCAAGAAGGTTTATTTATAAAAGAAAATCCCCATGTTCGGCCAATATTTGTAGTAGCCCTTCTTGTGGTAATAAAGAATTGGAAGCAAATAAATACCTACCCATGAGGGTATGGTTACAAAAATTATGTAAATGAATATAATAGTATACTACTGTTAAAAAATAACAAATATGGTGGATACAGAGAAATATAGAAAATATGATCTGATGCAGAGTGAAGTAAACAGAGACAAGAAAACAATATACACAATGACTATAACAATGTAAATTAAAAGAATAACCACAAAGCAATCAAAAGTGAATATTACAGCATTATAAAGAATAAGAATGACACAAAGGAAGAGATATGAGAAGACTGTCTCATCTCATTCTTTTGCAAAAGTGGGAGGTGTTTGAGTGTGATGTCTAGTAAATAATTTCAAACTTTTTCAAAGTATTGGGCAGTTTTACTGATTGGGGGAAGAGAGGACTCTTCCTTTTCTTTTTTTTTCCTTAAAGAATATTATTTGCTATTGGGATAGCTCTCTGGGGAAAAAAGGAAGAGAAAAACTGAGAAAATCCTGATATTGTAAAAAACAAAAAAAAAAAATTTAAATGAATGAGTAAAAAAACATTTATTAAATGCCCACTATGTAATAGGAACTCTGCTAAATGCTGAGGATGATATAAAAAAGTGAAATATTTTCTGCCTTTAAGTAACTTACATTTTTTCATTTTTACTTTTTAATTCCGAATTCTTCCCTTTCCATACTCCATTATATATATGAAGTCATTCAAAACATTTCCATAATAGCCATGTTGCAGAAAGAAAGAAAGAAAGAAAGAAAGAAAGAAAGAAAGAAAGAAAGAAAGAAAGAAAGAAAGAAAGAAAGAAAGAAAGAAAGAAAGAAAGAAAGAAAGAAAGAAACTTAAGTAAAAAAAATGTATATATATATATATATATATATATATATATATACATTTTTTATATATATATATGTATATTTCAACCTGGATTCAAACATCATCAGTTGTCTCTCTGGAGGTGGAGGGCATTTTTCATCCCAGAATCTTTCAGAATTGTCTTAGATCCTTGTTTGATCTGACAAGTAAGTCTTTCACAGTTGATTACTAGTAATTTATCTAATAATGGAAGACAACAGTCAAATATTTGAGTATAGGCCAGTAAAGGTCATTTTGTTCTTAGCAGTCACAGTAGTGAATCTGTAAGGCATTTGACTGCCATACCCTTTCCAAATGCAATGATAGCATTGATTTAACTAATGTCCCCTGAGCAGGCAGAAGGAAGAAAGTTGGGGGTGAAGAGGATGCAGGGGAGAGAGGAAGAGGAATATGGCAAAATATCCAATGTAGGCTGCTAGTTGGAATATTGTGAATAATCTTCTAGGGATGATTTAATACAACAGCTTAAGTGAGTTTTAAAGAAGTTTTATATTCATCAAAGTAGTTCAGCCTGTAAAATGAGGTCTAAATCTGAGTGGATTAACCAGCAGGGGAATGCCAGATCTGCAGGGCTACAGAAGAATGAGGAAGGTATGGCTAGGTGGACCAGGGTATAGAGTACTGGAAATCAGGAAGTCTCATCTTTCTGGTGTCAGGATGACTTATCTTCCTGTGTTCAAATCTGACATCAGACACACACTAGCTGCATGATCCTCAGCAAGTTACTTAATCCTGTTTGCCTCAGTTTCCCCATCTGTAAAAATGAGCTGGAAAAGGAAATGGCAAACCACTCCAGTATCTGCTAAGAAAACTCCAAACAGGGTCACAGAAGAGTCAGACATGACTGAAAAATAACTGAACAACAAATTACTTTGATGTGAATGGTCCTTTCATCATAATTCCTCCATGCCTTGGTGAATAGTTCTTGTAACAGTTGAAGAATAATAATTACCACCTTTAGCCTTCCTTCTAGTGATGTTACTCTCAGTTTAGCTGCTCAGAACCCCCAAAGACAGACCTCTGTTTTCAAAGACTTTATAGCTGCTGAGAACCCAGGATTACTCCACACTACAATGAAGCATTGTAATAGGACTTTAGTAAAGGATTTTATTACAATTATTATAATGATTATTATAAATTATATTTGCCATATACTTAATGATTCATCCCACCAGTGGTAGAGCCCCAAACTGTTTGTCTATCCACTTCCTGGCTCCCAAAATTCATATGCATTTAGAATTTTGACTTATTTTCTTATTCACAGATTCCCTGCTTCACCTAAACTTCCAACTTTGTTTTTTTTTTCTTTTTCCTTCTAATACTGGTTCCTTAGCAATAATGCCAACACTGACAGGCATTCGGCGTATTTAGGAGGGCCCAAGGCAGAGGGCTATGGAGCTGCCCCTGTTCCAATACAGTTCTCACTTCAATCTTGTAGCTCACCCAACCAGGTTTCCTAGGGAATGGTATAACCTAGAAGGACATGTGAAACCAAGGCTACAGACCCTCCTTTATTGTGGAAGGCAACCAGCATCTCTTTCGTGTAGTAAAAAGGTCAGAATGGGTGATCTATGGCAGGGGTCCTTAACCTTTTTTTTCTCAACAGTCTGGTAAAGTCTAGGACCTCCTTCTTAGAATAATGTGGGCTTTAAAAAAATCTTTTAAATTGGAGGAATTGCTGAATTTCTGTTAGAGGTTAGTGAAAATGATGGTGTTAATTGTTTCTTATCCAAATTTGTGATCTCCCTGAAATCTATGTATGGATTGAAGGGTCCATGGATACCAGGTTAGGAATCCCTAATCTATGAAGTTCTTTTCTGTTCTGTCCTTTTACTGAGTCTATAATTCTTAAGTCCCTTCTGGCTCTGACTTTTTATGGGTCAATTATTCTACAAGGTCCTTTGTAGAACTAAGATCCAATTCATCTCAACAAATATTTATTAAATGTTTACTATGTATAAAGCCTTGAGCTTGCATACAAAGATATGGAAGTCATGTTCTCAAAGAGTTTAGAATCTAATGGAGAGAAATATGTGTACATAAAAGACTTCCCCAAGGGGAAATGAAACAAGTGGAAAGAAGATGTTCAGAAAAGTAGTATGAAAAAGCTAAAGAGAAAAAAAAATTAATTCATCTCAGCAGGTTAGGGAAAGTGTCATGGGCTGGTCTGTGAGGGGGGAGAATGATGACTTACTTCAACAGATAAAATAGGATCAGAAGGGAGCCCACTACAGGTAGGATAGACAGCATGAACAAAATAAGACAGTTCAGTTTGACTAGAGTGTCCAGTGCATAAATATAAGACTGGGAAGGTAAAGCTGGTAAAAGTAATTTGGAACTAAGTTGGAAAGGTCTTTGAATGTTGAACTGAAACCTCTTGGCTTCTATTCCCAGGATTCCTTCTGCAATTTCTGTTAGGGCAGCTGGGTGACATAGTGATAGAGCCTGAAGTTAAGAAGACATCTTCCTGAGTTCAAATATAGTCTCAGACACTTAGTAGTTGTATGATCCTGGGCAAGTCATTTAACTCTGTTTGCCTCAGTCTCTCATCTGTGAAAGGAGCTGGAGAGGGAAATACAAATCACTCCAGTATCTTTGCCAAGAAAATTCTAAATGGGGTCATGAAGGGTCAGACACTACTGAAAAAGGCTGAATTAATGTAGTCTTACATATGTTCCAGATTCTCAGACTTATATGTCCCCAAGCAAGGAACAAATAAAGACCTCAAGATCTATATAGCTCTAAGAGATCAGTACCAAGTCAATTTGGAGTTTAATCCTACGCCCTGGTTCTAACAAATTCCTTTGTCTTGTACTTTGAGACCAACTCTGTCTCTACCTCTTATATTTATTTATTTATTTATTTATTTATTAAGTGCCTATCATGTACCCTATGTAACCACAGATGAAAATTTATACAGTGTCTTTCTCTAAGGATTTTATAGTTATAGAGATGAACGAGATCTGTATAAGCACAATGCCTTCACATAGTAGGTATTTAATATTTTAATTGATTTTTATTTATATTGATTATGATTTATATTATTTGAAATTTATTAACTTGAATTAAAATAAAAATAATACACATTGGAAAATGTAAGTTCATAGGAAAAGTCAAACAGAGATAGATGGTTTAAAGTCAGAGGTCCTGGGCCTGAATCCCAATCCTGATATTTGTCACTTGTGTGACCTCGGGCTAGCTACTTAACACCTCATTTTGATGTCAGTCTTTTCATCTATAAAATGAGAGTTGAACCTGAAGACTTCCAAGATCCCTTCTCATCTCTGAATCTATGAGGGACTTAATCTCTTATAATTCTATGAGACATTTGGGCAGAAGAGGAACACTTCTAGCTGGAGAGATAAGGAAAGATTTCACTGAGATGACATTAAAGGGAATCCATTTCAGCTGCCTCCTGACTCAGCTCCCAGATTCCCCTTCTTCCATTGAGGAGTTTTTTCTGGAACTTCCATTTTGGGGATGGGCCCAAGATCTGCTATCTTTGAATCTCTAGATTTAACCACTACTTTCCCATGCTTGTACCTCTTTTTCTTTCCCCAACGTGTTTTCAGCTCCCCTTTTATGGATTGCCTTCCCCCATTAGAGTGAAGCTCCTTGAAGAAAGGTCTATCTGGGGCAGCTAGGTGTCACAACGGATAGAGCACCAGTCTTTAAGTCAGGAGGACCTGAGTTCAAATTTGGCCTCAGACACTTAACACTTCCTAGCTGTGTGATCCTGGGCAAGTCACTTAACCCCAATTGCCTCAGGAGAAAAAAGGAAGAAGAAAGGGCTATCTTTCATTTTGCTGGTATTTGTATCCCTGATGCTTATTAGAGTCCCTGAAACACAATTGTTGTTATTGTACATCCTTCATTTTCTAAGAAGAGCAATGGCATCACAGGATGATGTCTTGAATTGTGTATGAATTGGATTTAAAAGAGGTAGAGTTGCACAAAATCTCTTCCAGAGTGATTTAAGGCCAGTTGCAAGACAAAAGTCAAGAGGATTGTTAATGGCCTCAGATGCAGTACATGACCCAAGACCTAAATTCTCTATAGGACCTGCTTCACCTTAGTGTTCATTTGAACAAATCATTCTCATTCATACATTCCACTAGGGAATTCATGCTTGGGATAGACTAACTCACTCTGTCAGTTATCTTTAACCTCGTTTAACCATCTGCCAACATGGTTTTACTGGGTTTTGGCTGCTGTACATGCTATAGTTTCTTGGAACCATAGATGAGAGTTAGATGATAAATGGACATCAGAGATGGATGAACAACCCTGAAAAGGGCTCAGCAAGCCATTACAACAGATGGGCTAGTCCTCTTTAAATACCCCATACATCCCAATATTGTAAGAACTTAATAAATGCTTGTTAACTCCTGAAAGATATGACAGATTCCATGTATAAATACATGGATATGGTGAAAGACATGGCCAGACTTGGGAATGGCTATCAATCCTTTTCTCTGCTCACCTTTATCAAAAACATTCTTTCATACACATCTGTAAACCATTGATGACCCTCATTTGTATTGGAGCTTAGAATGTGTGAATTAATAAATACATATATAGTAAATGCCTACTACGTGCCAGAAGCTAAGTGGTATAATGGATGGAACTGAGCTTGGAGTCAGGAAGAACTGAGTTCAAATCTGGCCTTAGATACTTAATAGGTTCTGTATGACCCTGGACAAGTCACTTAACCCTATTTGCTTCAGTTTCCTTATCTAAAAATAAGCCAGAGAAGGAAATGGCATATTATTCTGGTATCTTTATCAAGAAAACTCCAAAGACAGTCATGAAGAGTCAGACATGACTAAACAACAATAACTATCACATACCACATACTAGAGATATAAATTTAAAAATGAAACGAGTCTACTCTCATTGAACTTACATTCTATAAAAGGGGAAATGTGATTTAAAACTGCAAAGGTAGCTTAGATTCCAGTTGTGAAAGTCAAATCCTCTCATTCCAAGTAAGGGCATTTATATTTTATTTGGAAGACAGTGGATAGCCACTAAACATTCTTGAGCAGAGAGAATGGCATAGGATTCCAGTAAACTGGGCCTTTACCTTATTTTCACTCACCATCCTGCAGAATAAAATTCTGTCTATAAACTGTAGACCTTGTATTTATTTATTTCCTTATAACCTGATGCCAGACCTCCCTAAACTTATCATCTTTTTGCATGGAACTTTACTTCTTGCCTTCTGCCCAGTCCCTGTGAGGCTCCTACCCCTCCTAATATCTATTTCTGGGATGTTGCCAGATACTGACCCTACTCCAGAAAGGCCTGTCCAATTTCTATCTTTGATCTGTTCTTTATACCTCCTATCTAGTCACAGAGCTGACATTCTTCATTAGTAGACCATACTGATTTAAAAAAATGTTTTTGGAACAGCCAGAGCCTTGACAAAAGGATAGGAAAGTTGAAAAGCAATGCCAAAGTTCTTTTAACAAGAGATGAATTTCCAGCATTTATTTCAAGGTGATCTGTCAAGTTATAAATTAATTCTTTATTTTCCCATTGCACATGGATTCTTTCTGAAATTTTCCCTGGGTTTATGCAGACAATGCTAGAGTCCCATAGCAAGCTCCAATGAGCACAGCAATAATCACTTTGTTGTGCCAGCAAAAGGACTCTGATTACTTAAAATTAACAATAAATAATGATTCATCAGTGACTTCCTCTTTCAATGTTTCTTCATGGCAGAGAAAGGACTCTTAGCTTTTACAAGTCATACCAACAGAGCATAAATAGTAGTAGTTCCTATCAAACAGGCAAGACTTCATGGAGGAGTCAGAGGGGTGTGGATGAAAAAATTCTGATTTTGGAGTTAGAGGACCTGGGTTCAAATCTTACCTCAGATACTTACTATCATGGTCATATCACTTTATATCCCTGGCCCTTTTTCCTCATGTGTAAAATGCTGTAAGGTTGAGTTGTACTAGATGGTACTGAGATTTTCCCATTCTAAATCTGATAATTTTTTTTTCTTTTTTGCAAGGCAATTGGGGTTGAGTGACTTGCCCAGGGTCACACAGCTAGTACAATTCTAAATTTATGTACTTCTAAGCAGAAAAAAAGAAAGGAAGGAAGGAAGGAAGGAAGTAAGGAAGGAAGGAAGGAAGGAAGGAAGGAAGGAAGGAAGGCA
>JAJPUD010003159.1:126009-156631 GCA_023553655.1 Myrmecobius fasciatus | reverse complement strand
AAGGAAGGAAGGAAGGAAGGAAGGAAGGAAGGAAGGAAGGAAGGAAGGAAGGAAGGAAGGAAGGAAGGAAGGAAGGATGTATTTTTTTAACATGGCCAAAGGTGAAAATTTGTTTTGGTTGGTTATACATTTTTTAATAGAGATTTGTTTTTCTTTCTTTCTCATTGAGAAATGGGATGAGTACAAATTTTTGTTGATTAAGAAAATTTTTAAAAAGAAAGGAAAAAGAGACAGAGACAGACAGACAGACAAACCTCGGGGCTAGCAGATATTAGAAACAAAGAAAGAGAGAGAAAGTATATGTGTATATAGTTCCCTAAACTTGAATATTTTGAATGTATATATATGTATGTGTATGTATATACATATGTGTGTGTGTGTATGATGTGTGTGTATACACACATACTGAGTGAACTTCAAGGAGAAGGAAGATCTGGAACTAGAAGTGAGCAACAAGAAGTATTGAGAGGAAGAAATATACAACAAGATGAAATCTTTAAATAATAGAATAAGAGTTCCCCAAAGCATGAGGGAAGGGATAGATAGAGCACATTAATAACTTCGAAGGTGTAGGTCTTCAGTAGAAGAGAATGATAGATCAATGAGTGATAGCAAGAGCAAGAAGTTTAGCCTAAGCAACAAGTGGCTTTGAATCACAAAGATCTAGGAAGGAAGTATGGAAGTTTGCTAGCCATGGGACATTTAATTGGTATTTCTACCCTCAAGGTCTCTGCAATGATGAGAGCATTAGTTTTTCCTCTCTCTCCAGAGCATATAGGTCAATAAATACTTGGTGATTGGGTCCCCAGAAGCCTGAATAAATTTAATATCAGTGCCAATTCCTCATTCCAACATGGCAAGGCCGGGAGATGAATGATGCATTGTCAGAAGATTCCTGAATTTGTGGTTTTTAGTCAATCCTGGATTCTGAAACTTTTTCCCCCTAGATAATGCCCTGGTGGTAAGAGAGAGGTATAATTTTTAATACTGTTGTTCCTCTCAAAAGGTTCAATGAAGAGTACTAATTTGATAGAAGAGACTTTTTTTACCCTATCATTTGAGGAAGAAAGTACATTGAATAGAAGTAATTACAAATCTCACTCCTACCTAGAGAATAAACAGTTCTATCTTCTTCTCCCTGACCCTTCTCCTCCTTCTCTCAGAGAGATGGAGTACTAGACTAGAATTACACTCTTGAAGATGAAAAGTGGTAGATTCCCTATATCCTGAGCAAAAATTTGTAAGTCTGGCATGAGTAGTGAAAAAGAAAAATAGATTTATAAATAGGGGCCCCTCGTCTGGTTCTTCTGGTACTAAATCTGAATCACAGAAAGAACTATATCTTCTATAAGATTAGAACACTCTGTCTCCCTTTTGTGGTAGAAGAGATTCTACTAAAGAATTGGGGCAAGGTCAAGAGGGAGAAAAGGGTGGCTTATCTATGAACAGCACCAGTGTGGTCCATCTGGAACTGCATTAAATTATAAAATGGGGATTAATGCCAGCCTGATGCAAGCTAAGCAACCTATAGGTCAATGAATAGTGGATGAATAGTGATGGATAGTGACAAATGGTCTAGCCTGCTGGGAGCAGGAAGAGGAATCATGATGAACAATGCTTGTTTCTACTGGAGCTGCAAAGGAACTGCAGGAATTAGGGACCCTGCCAAAACCATAGTGGTAATTGACACTATCTAAAGATCTTTGGGATCAGCTTGCTCAGAAGATCTTCATTTGCTGCAGTTTAATAAGAAATACCTTGTTTATTTTCCCCTTGTCAATATAACTCATTTCTGTTACTTTGAAAAGTTGGGGGGGAATGTTGCAAGTAAAAAGCTATTCTCTATACTTTAGGGGCTGAGGCTTACTTTTTTCAGGGTTTCATGGATGTAAAAAGAGTGCAAAAATCCCTCCAACTGTGCTTGGTCTCTTTGATCATGAGAGTCTCTTAGACAAACAACTTAACTGTTTTCTCATACCACTGATGCATAGTCAAGATTCCCTGAATTGTGGTTTTTAGTTAATCATGGTTCTTCCCAAATGAATGTTTATGGTCCTCTAGCAAACAAGTCAGCTGAATGAATGAAAAAAAATTAAACACCTACTACGCACCAGGTACTGTACTAGTTGAAGGGTCTACCTCATGGCCAGCAGCCTCACTCCATGATACACATCATTTATCAGGACAACCCATCTCCACAACTCTCATCTCTGACATGCCATAGAGTTCTTCATTTAGCATTTGAGCCTACAGGGAGGTTTTGACAGCAAATGCTTCCTCTATTGATCTTCAGATTTCTCTTGTGCTTTTTCTAGTAAATCATAGACATCTAACACTTTAGGAAGGGGGAAAAGAGAAGTTTGAGAGTTGATGTCAACAAGGGGGAAAAGGATAGAGCTGCTGTCAAAGAGAAAAGGACACATTGCTGCTGCTGCTTCTACCATTGGTGAACAAAAGTAACATGGAAGAAAGGAGAATGTGAAATGGAAATGGGAAAAAATAATTGCAGCTGGACTTGGGAGCAGATAAAGAGAAGCTATAGTCATCTGTTTCCAAAAGAACAAAACAAGAGCTTTCTTTCCTCCATCATTCTGACTTGCCCAGTGGGCCTATATCCCCAATCCTTGTTTGCTATTTCATTGTGTTTTTTAATGCAACAATGTTAGGAAAACTATCCCCAACATATAGCATAGGGGTATCATTGTGTGGCTTAAATAGAAATGGAATAAATAGTTCTATCTCCTTCTCCCTGACCCTTCTCCTCTTCTCAGAGAGATGGGGTACTAGACTAGAATTACATCTATCTATTCCATTAAATATTATTAGTCTGGGGGATGTGATTTTCAGGTACAAGCTAACTTCTGATCACTGTTTCATTAAGAAAGATAAGAAGGACCTCAAACTTTATAGCCAAGACTTGACTCCTTTTCTACAGTACACTAGTTTCACAATGAACACATATATAGCAAATGGTAAAGAACAGAAATTAGAGAAAGTATGTTTATGAGAGGGCAGCTTAGCTTAGCAATGGATAGAGCACCTGGCCTAGAGTCAGGAAAATTGAATTTATATCCAACCTCAAACTCATACTAACTGTTTGACTCTGGGCAAGTCACTTAACTGTCTTTGACTCAGTATTCTCATTTGTAAAATGAACTGGGGAAAGAAATAGCAAACTACTCCAGTATCTTTGCCAAGAAAACCCCCAAATAGGGTCACAAAGAGTTAGACACAACTGAAGAACAAGAAAGTATATATGAGAGTATATACCAGATAATGTAGAGTGAAAGAGCTCTCCCATTAGGATGGAGGTAAGTGAGAGAGACAGAGACAGAAAAGGAGGCAGACAGACAGAGAGCAAGGGAGGGAGGGAGGGAGAGAAGAAGAGAGGGAAAGAGGAAAGGAAGGAAGGAGGGAGAGATAGAGAAATAGATGGGGGAGGGGCAGGGGGAGAGAAAGAATCCTAGAGCTCACCCAAAAGAAAGTTACCCAATTGATTTCCAAGTACCCCACCACCACCACCACCAGTCACAGTAAAGAATATATGGATGCAAATTCCCCTGGTCAAAGAAACCTGAGATTAGCAGTCCTGCTCAGGATAAAGGGGAGAATGTTGGAGTTTGCTCTTTGGAAAAGATTGCCTTATGTGCCTTTGATTTTTCCCATGGTTCTGTTCCCTAGGGAAATTTAAGGAAGCCACTCTCCCATAGGGGAAAGCCTGGGGCAATGACTAAAGAGAAAGTCACTCCTGAAGGGAAGCTTTTGGAACAAGGGAAACTATCCATATGAGCACCAAAGCCAGAGAGAATAACCATTCATCTAACCAGACTTTTCCCTTTATCCCATATACCACTAGAAGCATACTTCAATCATGTCTAGACTTTCAACAAGATTTGTGTTGAGTAATATGTCTACGTGTGAATTGGAGTTATTTTGCTCCAAATTTTCTGCAGCAGAACATAACAGTCTACTCATAATCACTGTCATTAATATTACCTGTGTAATTCTCAGTAGGGAGATACCTTCACCTTGATGTTTATTCCTCTGTAGCTTACACATTAGATCTCACAGGGTTGTGATGGGACAATGTGGGCAAACACTTTATAATCCTCAAACACTAAGTAAATAAAAGCCAATATCACTGTATCTTAAATCTGTCATATGCAGCCTTAGTAAAGAAAAACTAGGTTCAAAGCTGATCTCTGACACATAATGACTGTGTCATCTCAGGCAGGTCATGTTTAGTATCTTAGACAATTCTCCAAGACTCTAAATCACAGTAGTTCTCAATCTACACTGGTGGAGAAAGTTTTCCTGCTAGAAATTCCCAACACCAACAAAGTTCCAGGACTGATTGAATCCAAAATCTGGCACAAATACTGACACTAATTCTTGCTGCATGAACTTGACAAGGTCACCTCACTTTTTCAAGACCCAGTCTTCTCTATAAAATGGATGGAAATATTAACATTTGCATAATCTATCTTATCAAGTGAAGACATGGATGTGAAAATACTTCATAGTGAAAGGTTAGAACCTTCCTTTGTATTAGCTATCAGGAAACTTATTGTTTCTGACTGTACTTTAAGAGAGTAATTAGAGGAATTGTCTATTGTATGCAAAAAAAGAGAGAATCAATATTTTTTTAAATCACTTGGTAATTGAGAAGTGAATCAATTACACATATTTATTAAACTCCTAATGTGCTAGTGCTAGGGATACAGAGAAAGCTAAAAGATACTACCTGTCCTTAAGGAGCTCAGATAAAAAGCAAACCATGAACAAATAAGCCCCACACAGGATAAATTGGAAATAATCAACAGAGAGAAGGTATTGGAAGTAAAAAGAGATGGAAACAGGGACAGCTAGGTGGCATTTTGCAAACCTTAAATAAAACTTTATGTAAATACTAGGGCAATTACCTGGTGCAGTGGATAAAACATTAGGCCTAGAGTCAGAAAGATCTAAATTCAAATCCAGCCTCAGATGATTCTTAGCTGTGAGACCCTGGGCAAATCACTTAACTCTGTTTGCCTCAGTTTCCTCTTCTGTAAAATTATCTGAGAAGGAAATGGCAAGTCACTCCTGTATTGTTGCCCCAAAAGAACCCAAAAGGGGTAGTGATGAGTCAGACACAACTGAACAACAACAGATATTAGCTATTATTATCCAAATGGTCTCTGACCAAAGCAAAGGACAACAGGATTTTGGCATCCCTCAATCCAGGCTTTAAACTTCTATTATTATGTTTCTTCCTCTGTGAAATGGACATACTTATATTACCAACTCCACAGGACTTATGAATCTAAAAATGCTTTGCCAAGTACTATAGAAATGGGACTTGATGTTAGTAGTCGTAATCTGGAGAACATTACACACCTTCAGCCCCAGCAAAGACTGGTACAGTTCAATGGGGCCCCCCAAGACAAACGGTTTTAAGCTATAAAGCTTATGTAGACAAACACATTGCAAAACTCTGAGATCAGCTACCCACGGGGCCTCCAACTATGAAATCATCACATGCTAAATATGGAAATGCAGCAGCAGCCCAGCACCTCAGCCTCTTCTTTCCCTTACATTTTGCTTAGCAATTCTAGCCACGTGGGCTAATTACCAGATGAATTAGTTTTGTTGGATTTTTCCCCTACTAACTTGCTTTTTCTTTACTTGCCTTCTTGTTCTCAGACCTACAGTGAAGTTGTAGAATTATAATTTGAATAACACAGATCATTCAGCAGGAATCAAAATACATTCACCACAAATCTTAACCATTCTTTTGCCAATCCCCCAGCTCCTCAAGGGAAAGAAAATTTGTTCTATTGTAGAAGAACAAATATAGGACCAGGAGTCAAAAGGCCTACTTTCTGGTCCCATTTCTGCTACTAATAAACTGGGGTTTTAGGCATTCTCAATTAATGAACTTCAGTTTCCTCAACTGTAAAATAAAGAAGTTGGATTAGGTGACTTCACAGGTCCCTTTCAGCTATGTCCTAGGCAGAAGACAAAAGAAGAAAAAGATTGTAAGGAAGCAGAGGAGGGGAAGAGTAGGGAAAAGTTCAATCATAGTATACACCTACTGAGAATGTGAATACTTTATGTTGTTGTTGAGTTGTTTCATGACCCAACTCAACAAAGATATTCTTGGCAAAGATATTTCTCCAGATTTTTACAGGATTAAGTGATTAGCCAGGGGTCACACAACTAGAAAGTGTCTGAGGTCATATTTGAGTCCAGGAAGAGGGTTCTTGATACCAGGCTCAATTCTCTATTCACTGCACCACTATCTGTAAAAACACTTCATAAAGAGAATAAAATTTTAAGGGAGATTTTAGGATTACAAAACCTAGATTATCAGAGTCAGAAGAGATCTCTGATCAAAAGATTAAAGAATGTCAAAAGTAGAAAGAAGTCATCTCAGTCTAGCACCATCATTTGACGAGGAAACAAGCATGGAGAGGTCAAATGATTTTCCTAAATTCATTAACATTGATCTGGGGGAAACAAGGTCCTTGTATTAATGGGGACAATCAGTGTAATAAACAAAGGTTTCAGGGCAACACATAAACTACTCTGGAATCTGCTTATCACTGATTACATCTGGAGGGGATAGTGTATATGATGAGGAGGGAAAGAAATAATTATAGTCAACATATATGTAATGGGGGGTGAGGATTGAGAGAGATGATTCAGGCTCCCCCAACCCTTTGGTATAATCAAAAGTTAAAAGAGAAGTAAAAGAGACTGTGTTAATGTCTTCACTGAAGTATAAAGAAGAGTTTTCTCTGATATCCCTTTATGAGGTATAAAGATGGAAATAGAGGACAATTAGCCATTACCTTGAAGGAGCTTCCACATTGTCCCTTATGGTCCTTAAAAAAAAAGTCTTTAAGGAAATGGAAAAGAAAGCCAACTATAGAGAAAAAGAGAGAGATTTTAGCAGTCCTAAATTAAGTTGCAGAGGGGAGAAGGCCCAGATAGCCTAACTTGCCTACAAGAGACACAAAATGGGGGAGAGGAGGAAGAATGGTAGAATGAGTAGCATGAGGATACTATAAGAAAAGGACCCTGTAACTCCAAATGAATGAATTGCCTTGGTCAAATATCTCCTATATGTATAATTCATTATCACTGTACCCACGCTTCCAACAGATGCTTTGTATATTTTGGGAGAATTAAATCACCCATATGAAGGTTTTAATTATTTTATAACTATTGCTCTTACAATGCCATCTCAGTAAATGACTTTGTCATTGAGCTAATTGTGTCTACTGGGAAATTATATCAGTGAGGACTCATGAACATCCTTTTGGGAGCATATAACTTACAGAGTACTTGAACCCTAGAATAGTTGCTCCTATGAAAACCAGCCTGCAATCTGCAAGTACCAAATTAGAAGGTAGTCCCAGAAGTAGTGCTACTATGTAGCATATATACATATATGTGTGTGTATTGTGTGTGTATACTGTGCTAAAACAACTTAATTGGGGAACTAAGCATGGAACAGCAGAAAGATGTATGGAATTAGGGGATCTGGATTCAAATTCCATCTTTCACAGTTGTTGCCTATGTGACATTGAACAAGCTCTCTCACCTCCATAGCCTCTGTTTGTAGTCTGTAGACTAGAAGGTTTAGACTTGATGACTTCTTAAATTTATTCCCAGCTCAAGATTTATGATTTTATAATCCTAAATTTGATCCTAAGTAATTTTCCTCAAAGTTACACAGCAAAACAATTAGTAGAATTAGGACTAAAACACTCATCTTCAGCACTACAAAGTGTTCTGAGAATCTTTTCTTCAGTTATAATAAGCCCTCCCAATTTAAATTAATTAGAGGAATATAATTTAGTATAAGTCAAGAATATGAGATTCCATTGTCTATCAGTTATAATATTGATTGTTACCTCAATTTTCTATAAGTTGACTGATTTATTAAAGCTGTACTTATTAAAACACAAAATAGTGATTGCAGACCAGTTACATTAGCTCTGCTAAGACATATAACAGTGCTATTTAGCAGCAATGCTTTAGGGACTTTTCCTGGATTCTGATTTATGATCGAGGCCATGGTAGTATCCTTTCCTGTGCCCTTATTACTTTTTGTCACTGACCTCAATTTATTTGCAAAAACAGTTTTAAACTCTTGCTTCATCTCTTTTAGGAATTCTAGTTCAATTTGTATCCAAGTTGTGTTTAACTCAGATGCTTTATTTTTAGATGTCTTGGAGTCATTCTCTCCTTTTAAGTTTATGTCTTGTGTGGGACATTATATGGGAATTGAGTGAACCACACTAAACTCCATCTTGTGACTCAATTCTGAAGCTAATACAATTTCTTTCTTGTGAAAAAACTTTATTCAATTATGGGAATTGTGAAAAAAAAACTTTATTACATTGTTTGAACCCAGCCCTACAAAGCTGAGAAGCTGGACTACCTCTAATTGTTGTTTAGAGACCCTTTAGGGACCTAGGTTTTACTGACCAAAAACTCAGGAGTTTTCTCATAATTGTACAATCAAGCAACCCATATATTTCATCTGAAAACAGACTGTCTAATCAATCAATTATTGCTTCCAAGTTCCCTTGATTATTTACATACACTTGGGGAGAATGAGATTCCTCTTCTGATTTCAGAGAATTGCATCTGTTTGCTGTCCCCCTTCCAACTTAAAAAGCCTTAATCTTTTCTTCAATTAGAAATAAGATTATCTAATTTTATACCTTATTAGTTGTTTTCTTTTAATTTATTGGTCTTATTTGATTGTTTTTAATATATAAAAATCTGTCTCATTTAGGATCTTTGGATTGACCAGGAAGTCCATCAACCCATTTATTATGCTATCATTGACTCAGAAGGTGAACTTGGGCAAAGCTGCCACTTTCTGAGCTGCAGTTTTCTCATTTGTGTGACTTAGAAAATAGCAACTTGCACCCCCAGATTCAGAGTAGGAAATTTTAAAAGAAGAACCTAGAGTCTAAACAAGGAGTAATGGGGAAGGGAGGGTTCCAGATGGGAGTGGGGGGGACTTGGGAAAGAAACAATATACATGAGTCAATTCATTCTTTTTTTTCCCTGCAGTTTGCCTTGAAGGGGACTCAAATACGTGTAGTAGGAACAATATCCCATAGGCCTATTCCAGAAAAATTAGACTAGGTTTCTTTTTTTTTTTTCTTAAAAGGTATTTTGAAGATTAATTGGCCTTCGGAATTAAAGCTTGGGCCATCCTTAAACCATTAACCATCAGCTTCCTAGTGTCCTAAGTACAAAAAGCCAGCACAAAAAGAGTATAATTTCTCCCCCTGGCTTTTGATCAGGAAACCAACATGGCCAATTTAGAGACAGGGAATCTGTGCCCATCTGAATCAATGCTGCATCTTGCTAAATAGCCTTTCCCTACTAAATCTAGATAAACAACCTTTGTCCTCAAGAGTCTTATGTTTGTTTTGTTTCCAAACCTGAAGTACCAGGCTAGCCTAAATCATGATGGCTTAGCCTACAACACCAGGCACTACAACTTTCCTGTAGTTGTTTTTCTAGTGCAGAAAGGACTGGGATATAGATGTATATACATACCTGTTGCCTTAAGCTATCTATTCATCTAAAGCAAGGAGAAGAAGAAACTGTTGTTAGAGACATAGAAAGCAAAAATGCCTTCTGCTTCCTCTGTCACTCCTGTCGCATTCAGGAAAAGACACAGTTTCCCTAGGATTCCTACATTTAGTAGCATAGTCTGAGCTACCAATCAATTTACCAGTGAAAAACTTTTACTCATTTCCCATATGGGAGTAGTTGAGAACTGAAATTCCACGGTTTTGCTTAGGGGGCTGGAGCAGATGGAATGAAACATGTGGTCTGGGATGTGCCTGAGGTTATTTTCTTCATGGTTTTATTAGAGGCAGCATGAAATAGTGGATAAAATATCAAGTCTTGGAGTCAGGGCAACTTGAGTTCAAGACCTCCCTCAAGTTCAAGATGCATATTCATTGGTTAAGATCCTTAACTTCTCAGCACCAAAGACAACTTGTTAACATCATAAATTGCAAAATAATTATTGATCTACACTGATAAAGGGAATTTTACCAACATCAATGAAGTTACAACTCCTAATCCCTCCCCCAAAAAAATTTTTATTAGTAGTTTGATTACACACTTTCTAAAGAAATGACTTTGAGAAAAAGAAATAAGCAAAGCAAAAATGAAATCATTAGAAAAAGAATGCTCTGTATGCCACTAAAATGATTTTCCTAAAGTGCAAGTTCAATCATGTGATGCACACTCCTTCCTCTCACTCAAAAACTTCAATTGCTCCTTTTTACCTCCAGGATCAAATACAAAATGTTGTATTTGGCATTCACAATCCATCATAGCTTTGCCCCCTCCTACTTTTCCTGTCTTCCTACCTTACTCTCTCTCAAGCATTTTTCAGTCTAGTGATATTGGTCTCCTGTTTTTTCCATAAGCAAGATACTCCATCTCTTGGTTCTAGGTATTTTCTCTGACTTTTTGCTATGCCTGGAATGCTCTCTCTCCTTCCCTTTGATGAGTGCCTCCTTGGGCTTCCTTTAAATCCCAACTAAAATCCCATCTTTTATTGGAAGCCTTCCTCAACTCTTTCTGATTCTAGTGCCTTTCCTTTATTATTTATTACCTATTTATTCAGCATATAGTTTACTTTTTATGTTATTTGCATATTGCTTTCCCCATTAGATTTTAGGCTCCTTGAGGATAGGAACTGTCTTTTGCCTTTTTTTGTATTCCCAATGCTTAGCACAGTGCCTGGCACATAGTACTTAATAAATGTTTATTGATTGATTGATTGTGTGTGTGTGTGTGTAACCAAGAGATTTTTATTAGAAAATAGGTGAACCTCATAGACACAAATGTCAGAACTCAGCCCATTTAGGAATCAAATCGATACAATCATCACTATAAATTGCCTGATTGGCTTACCATCCCTAAGACTTCCCAGACCAAAACACCCTTCTCTGGCCACCATTCCCCCTATATGTTATCTTTTCCCATTAGGATGTAAGCTTCTTCCAGTAAAAACTGTCTTTTCTTTTTGTATCTGTATCCCTAGCACTTAGCTCAATGCCTGACACATAGTAAGCACTTAATAAAAAGCTTTTTTAAATCTATCCATTCATTCATTCATTAACTGGGCAGGGTTTAACAATGAGAAATGTCCCAGTAGCCTGAGAACAGGAAGCTTATGCTGATATTCACTATGCCATCTGGTGGCAGGTGGTCATAACAAAATGCAAGAAGTGGCCTGGATTTTTCAGTCTTCTAATCCCAATTTTTTTTAATTCTAAAATGTCTTCCAACTCCAAAGTTCTATGCCTTGCTATTTCATCTATGACCCATGGGATCATGACTAAGTTTCTTTAATCAATATGATGCCCTGTGTATAGCATCATTTCATTTTAATCCAATAGCTTTCATCCTTTTCAAATAAAGGACTTTTTTTTTGCACCTAATTCAATGTCTTGACCAATCAGTTGATTAAAATAAGGATAGTGTGAGATAGCCTTTTGCTAATCACTTTCATTTGGGATGAAGTGATTAATTCACTTGACCCCAGCCTTTACATTTTGCCCTCAGTTTGATATTTATTATCTTTAGAAAATCTACTGGATTGTATTTAGCAAAGTCCATAGTTACAAATTCAGGATGGTGATCTAGTGATTTGGGAAGGAAGACCATTTTCCCTTTTGAATGCCTTCTTCAGTGCCTTACTAAATAGTAAGCAACAGTATCAGAACATTACTATTCCAATATCTTGAGATTGCCTCTAGCTCCTTGTGGGAGAAGTAGCTAGCTTGGCCAGGGACAAGAGTGAGCCAACCCTAAAGCCTATATTGTAGAATAGCTAGTAACCAAACCACAAGCCGTTAAAATCTCACTCTTCCATCAGGCTCTTGGACTTTCTGCACCCAGACTAACTTCATATCTGCCATCTTTTGCCACATTATTTCCTATTGCCAGATATATCATCCCCTGCAAATCTGAAATCAATCATTTTCTCCCCAGCTGCCCTCAAAGTAGAAATCTTTCTCTGCAGGCACTAGCACCTGTGTCTCTCACCTTTCCAGCTTTGTATTATTCTTATCTCCTAACAATATGCATCTAAGTATCTCTATGGGTATGTATGTGTTTCTGCAACCATTCTAAGAGACTTGGCAATCGATACTTGGAGCTCTATAGAGCATGAATTTACAGGCTGCTCGTCTGAAAGTCTACTATTTGTTAGCCTGAGAGATGGACTCCATTCATTCATTCATTTAATCATAGAGGTAGTATGGCTGTGGAAAAATTGCTGGACTTGGAATCAGGAAATAACTGAGTTTATATCCTAGTTCTGTTATTCACCTTGGAAATTGTTTAATTTCTCCACACTTCAGTTTTCTCATCTGTAAAATGGGAACTTGAACAGTGTTGTTGAGAAGATAAAATGAGATTTAAAGTGTTGCTTTTATTGTTATATTGTTTGTCAGTCTTTGTGACGCTATTTGGGATTTTTTTGGGCAAAGATTCTTTAGTCGTTTGCCATTTCCTTCCCTAGATCATTTTACAGGTGAAGAAATTAAGGCAAATAGGGTTAAGTGACTTGCCCAGGGTAGTAAGCATCTGAGACCTGATTTGTTATTGTGAAAATGAGTCTTCCTAACTTCAGACCAATAGTCTATCCACTTTGCCACCTACTGCTCATTTAAAACTGCTATGTGTCAGTTATTGTTATTATTTATTAATTCATTCAACAAGCATCTCTATATAGCTCTTCCTAGAAGTTAAGTCCAGTGAATAGTACTAGGAAGAATAAGGGAAGGAGACACAGTCCCAATGATTTTGATTTAAATGAAGAGAAAGGCTAGAGCTTCCAGGTGAGCCCACTTCTCTCCAAGAGAGCCAGCACACTGGGAACTGGGCAAGGTTCCCAACCACAAGCAGTCTTTCTGCCTTTCTGTTTATTGTTCCTAAGGTTTGTGGCTTGGCCGCTTCTTCTGTGCCAGGAAAATGGTAACAACCCATCACTGACTCACAAGGAAACTGCACAGAGAGCAGCCTAGTAAAACCAATCTCTATGAATAATGACACTTCACATTGATGTGGTGTTGTACAGTACACAAAGCATTTTAACCCTTACTTCGCAGAAGTATTAGGAAGATCACATTCAAGTTCATTGTAAATAGCAATGAATTCAGTAAAAATATAAAAAAAATTAGCAAATTGTAGCAGATTATTGGTTGCTGTGCATGATATTTCTCTCTTAAAAGCTGATCAGGGAATCCTGATTAATTTGGAGCACTCATTAGGTTCCAGATACATGAGGTTTGACTACTTATCCTCCACTGTTTGAAAATCTGAGATCCATCTCCTGGACAACAGTCATAACAAGAACCCAGTGTGCAAGGAACCAAAGAATATCAGCTGGAAAGAACCTTAGAATCAGTCTAACAGAGGTGATCAGGGATGTGTGTCCAGTTCTAGGAGAGGTGCCGATCCAGCAAGTTAGTGGGGCTCCTTAATCACCCCAGTAACACTAGAACATAGAATGGTAGAACTGGGAAGATTCTTAGAATCATAAAACATAGAATGTCAGACCTAGGAGGGACCCTAAGAGTATTCAGTTCAACCCCTTATTTTATAAAAGAGGAAAGGAACATTCCATACTTGGAACATATACCCACATACATATATTATTATTATTACCTAGAAAAACCTACAAAGAATATATGAGAATACATACCATGTATTTTAGACTTAATTTTATATGTGTGTGTATGTATGTATGTATGTGCACAAATTTGTCTATATAGACATATATGAATGCATATACAAAGTATATGTATTAAGTAATTTTCCCATTTTGTCCTCCTTCCCCCTTGACTCCCCCACACACACACATACACAGATACATACTGGGAAGGATGGGTGTAAATAACTGGAAAGTAGGTCAAATTCTTAAATGTAACCAGACAGGCTGATGAGGCATCTGCTGGCCTCAGGCTCTGGGCAAGGTGACATATGTCCAGAGTAAAGCTCTTGGTGGAGCTCCAGCTCCCCAGGCAGACCAATCAAGCATCTCTACCAAGTGACACAGAATAACTCACCAATATGAAGAATTACAGTTTCCACTTTACTCAGGCTATTTGGACTAGGCCTGTATCTACCTAAATAAATTAAAGAGACTGGGGAAGGGGATAGGGGAAGTGCTCATGAGCATTTAGCCAGCAAATGTGATCAGAAAGGATAACATAGCTGGAGAATCAAAGATTTCTTAATCTTTTGAACTGAATTCTTCAGTGAATTACCTAATCATCTTCATTGTTTATAATGAAGAGATTCTTGGCATCTGAGGTTTTTCCCTTTTTTGAAGTCTCCTATAGTGAAACAAAGACCTTACACAAGGCATTTTTTGCCCTCTATTCAGTTTCCTGTAAAATGGGATCAATAATCTCTACCATGCCTTTGTCACAGAGGCATGTTGTTATGGAATGTAAAAGAGAGATATTGGATAAGTACTAAACTAGAGTAAACTACTTTGTAAATAATAGGGAACTATTCAAATATGGTAGATTTATATTATCGTATTGCTCATGTCTAAGCATAAGACTGAATTTAAATGAAAAAGTACAAAAGACATGTTATCCTTTTCTCCAAGGGTATGGTTTTAAAAGTTTAACAACCAACTCTGGGGGAGAAATGTATGCAAGGGACACTTTTGAGCTTAATCTTCATTAACATTTTCTCCATCATTTTCTTAAGTCTAGAAAATCAATAAAGCAATAAATCATGTCCTAACTGGTAGTTTGCCAATGTTTGAAATAAAAGTGCTCACACTGAAAACTTAATAATTGGCTCATAAGGTCTCCAGCACTTCTTTGCATCTATGAAGGCCCAGATACAGACATGTGTTGTAATGAGAGCTAAAGAAAGGCTCATTCCTTTATGAAATAGAAGAATCTTTTAAACAACCTCCCAGCTCCCCCTTCTGCCTATTCCCCCCCCCATCTTTGACTCCTTTTCTCCTCTCTTCTCCTCTCACCCAACCAAGCACACACCCCTAAGTGGCCAGGATGTATATAGGGGATCTTCATTCAGAGAACAATGTAACTGATAAACACTCAACCTGGGTGATGGCTTTTCCTTCTCCAAAGGAAGATCTACATTTCAAAAACAAGATACCTTGGAAAGAGCAATTCTTTTTTTCCCCCAAATTTATTTATTTGAAGAAACAGAATAAGCAAAAAGAAAAACAGAAAAGCAATACAAAACAAAAAGGATTCAAAATATATAACAACTAATATCAATTAAGAAAGCATATATATTAGTAGAAAAATTATATTCATCAGTGTGTCTTTACTTTCTTGTAAATTGTTTTGTTCTCTGCTAAGCATCTTATTTACTTTATTCTTTTTTCCGTTTCATCCTCCCCCAACTCCAAGCAGGTTATAGTTAGGAAAGGATATTTTTTTATCTATACATACATTCACATTCACACATAAACACACACATATCTCCTTTTCATCTCCCCACTACCCTCAAGCAAGTTATAGTTAAGAAAGAATATATTTATGTATACATATCTATGTGTGTATATGTATGTATATATACATACATGCATACACATATCATACACATGCTCACACACCCACATAACCCACATACACACATGTCTTTCCTATCCCTGCTGACTCTTTCATTAAATTCTGCTCCATAACTTGGCTTAGTATTACTTAACCTCTCCCCACCCAGAAATCCCTCTCTTGTCTTCTTCCCTCACCCTTTGCTTCTCCACCCACCTATCCCTCCCCCCTTATTTCTTTATAGATTTTGAAGGGTGCTATAATCTTCATGGTGTATACATGTAGTATTGCCTATTGAACCCATTCCTGATGTGAATAGTTTTTCAGAACCATGAGACCTGCTCCCCCCTCTAATGCCTCCTTGTCTATTCTTCCTTTGTACCTCATTTGTATAACATGATTACTTTTTTTAGCTTTAATCTTCCAATCTTTCTTTTGAGCTTACCCTATTGTTGATGTATGTCTTAAACATAAAGTATAATTTCCCATGTTAAAAAACATAAACAATTTGTCCATGTTTAGTTCCTTAAATTGCTTTTTTTTTTCCTGAGGCAATTGGGGTTAAGGGACTCTTGCCTAGGGTCACACAGCTAGGGCATGTTTAGTGTCTGAGGCCAGATTTGAACTCAGGTCCTCCTGATTTCAGGGCTGATGCTCTATCCACTGAGCCACCTAGCTGCCCCTAAAATTATTCCTTCATATTGGCTCTCTTATATGTTAAATTTTCTAAGTTTGGATTGGTTGATAGGAAATCCTAAAAATCTGCAAGTTCTTTGAATATCCATTTTTCCTCATTCAAAATTACAGATAATTTTGCTGAATATGATATTTTTTTTTGGCTTAGGCAATTGAAGTTAAGTGACTTGCCCAGGGTCACTTAGCTAGGGAATGTTATGTGTCTGAGGCCAGATTTGAACTCAGGTCCTCCTGACTTTAGGGCTGGTGTTTGAGCCACCTAGCTGCCCCTGAACATGGTATTTTTGACTCCAGGCCTAGTTCTTTTGTTTGTCTGTTGATATGATTCCAAGACCTGTGGTCTTTTATTATAGCTGCTGATAAGTCTTGTACAATTCTAATTATAGCTGCAGCATATTTGAATTGCTTTTTTTTCCTTGTTTCTTGCAAAATTTTCTCTTTGATCTGGGGGTTTTAAAATTTGGCAATAATATTCCTCTTTGTTTTCCACAAAGGATCTCTTTGAGGTGGTGATCTGTGAATTTTTTTCAATTTCTTTTCCCCTCATATTCTATCACTCTAGACAATTTTCTAGAATTATTTCCTGCTTTATTGTGCCAAGGTTATTTTTTTGGTCACAACTTTCTGGCAGTCTAATTATTCTTACATTTTCTCTTCTTGATCTGTTCTCCAAATCTGTCATTTTTCTTATGAGATGTTTCACATTATATTCTATTTTCTCATTCTTTATATTCTGTTTTATTTCTTGGTCTCTCATAGCTTCACTGGCTTTCTCTTGCCTGATTCTAATTTTCAAAGAACTATTTTCATCTTTGAGACTCTGTACCTCCTTTTCTAATTGTTTAACTTTTTTTTATAACATTCTTGTTTTTCTTAGATTGTTTTAATTTTTTTTTAGTTTTTCCTCAATGTCTTTCATTTGAGTTTTGAATTCTTCTATAAATTCTCTCTGGGCAGGGAGCCATTTCATATTACTCTTTGGGGTAAAAGTTTTTTTTTTTTTTTTTTTTTTTTACTAAAGTGTCCTCCTCTGAAGATCAATCCCAGTCTTACTTATTCCCATAATATGTTTCAATGATAGGGTTCTTTTTTCTTTGCCGGTTCATTTTTTTAAATAAGAGGTATTACTGTAAGCACCTCTAATGGGGTGGGGGGATGGTGCCTCAAGCTTCCCTTCAGCACTCCACTCTTAACCAGGAACTCCAAACCAAGAGCTTCACTCTCCTGCAAGTGTCCACAGCCAGCAGTGTCCTTGCCCTGCTGCTTCTGCACTCACCATTCCTTTGAATCAAGAAGCACATCTGGGCCTGGCATTCCCAATCAACTGAGGTTCACTCTGTCTTCCCAGCTCAAACACTTCCAGGACTTGACAAATAGTCCAGGAGGTGCAAGTCTCTATGTTTCCTGCTGAGGTTCCTGCCAAACCCAGCTAGCTATTTATTTACAGAATCCACTCTTGATGTTTCTGTGGACCTAGTCAGAAGGTGTTTGTACTTCAGACAGGTTAAACCCAGCCCAGGGCTGCTTGGATCAGTTGATCTGTTTTGTGGGGTGTAAGTATGGTATAGTGGAAAGAACATTTTACTTAGAATAAGAGGAACTAGGTTCAAACCCCAACATACCAAGAACATACCAAGAAAACACAGATAAGTAGGACTTGTTATATAAAATATAACTATAATACAAAATAAAACTCAAAAAGGGGTAGCATGTGAAATGATGAGTCTCTACTATATATAGTTTCAGGGGTTAGCACTGTCTTTTTAATAGCTTTTTTTATTTTCAAAATATATGCAAAGTATCTGGGGAGGAGTGGGGGGAAGGGAGGGAGAAAAATTGGATAGCAAGGTTTTGCAAGAGTGAATGTTGAAAACTATATATGTATGTATTTTGAAAATAAAAAGCTTTAAAAAAATCCTGCTCTAGAGAATAGAATCCTTTGTTGGAAATTATTGGAAAGCATATATTTATATAAATATCAGGGATAACTTTGTAATAATTAGATAATGGAATAAATTTAAAATATGCATATATATGAAAAGATAGTTTTCAACATTCACCCTTGCAAAACCTTGTTTTCTAAATTTTTTTATTCCTCCCTTTTCCCCAACCTTTCCCTAGACAGCAAGTAATCCAATATATGTTAAACATGTGCAATTCTTTTAAACACACATTTCCACATTTGTCATGCTGCACAAGAAAAATTAGATCAAAAAGGGGGGGAATCAGAAAGAAAACAAAAAGCCAGCAAACAACAACAAAAAAAAGATGAAATTACTATGTGGTGATCCACATTCAATGCCCACAGTCCTCTTTCTGGATGCAAATGACTCCATCACAAGTCTATTATAATTGTTTTGAATCACCTCATAGTTGAAAACAACCAAGTCCATCATAGTTGATCATCACATAATCTTGTTATTTGCTATGTACAATGTTCTCTTGGTTCTACTCATTTCATTTAGCATCAGTTCCTGCAAGTCTCTTCAGGTCTCTTTGAAATCATCCTGCTGAACGTTTCTTATAGAACAATAATATTCCATAACATTCACATACCATAAGTTATTCAAGCCATTCCCCAACTGATGGGCATCCACACCGTTTCCAGTTCCTTGCTACCACAAAAAGGGCTGCCACAAACATTTTCAGCACTGTCTTTATAAGTAGAAATACATGATATATTAGGGCAGCTAGATGGTACAGTGGAGAGAGCACCAGGCCTGGCGTCAAAAATACCTAAGTCTGATCATTTCTTTTGTTTTACCCAGAAGATGGTTATTACAGCCTTTTGTGCTCAAAAAGACAATGCCTGTTAAAGGATGAGTTAGGTGGGTGTCCTTTGCCAAAATGACTCATTCCTAGAAGTCCAAGAAATTTCCCTAATTTTAATCAGTCACATTTAAATATCTGGGTTGAGACTAAATGCCAGCCCTGGGGCAGATACAAAGTCATTGCCAAGCATAACTATCAATAGAATTCTAAAAGGTCCTTCCAAACAAATAGAATCATTGAGAAGAGTATTCAGGGAACGGGGGTGAAGTTGTGCATAACTGAGCCACCATTTTAAAGAGTCCCTCCCTTTGGAGGACCAGAGAAGCCTCATTTGAAGCCCTCCACAATCCAGATTCAACTGAGCTACCCCTCCTCATCTCTCACTACTTCTCTGCTTCTCAACCTATATTCCTAACTCACAGATGAATTTACTATTCCTCAAGTCAGTCTTTTTTTTTTTATTTCTGCCTAACTAAATTGCATGCATCCTTCAAGGTCTAGCTCAAATTCATTCAGTGAATATCTATTAAGGACCTACCCTGTCCTAGACATTAAGGATACAAAGATATATATAACATGTGTTTTTCAATAATGATTCATCATTCCATATTTGTTGAGCAATGCAGAATTGAATTAGCCCCCCAAAAAAAACACAATATGCACAAAATTAGAGAAGTTATCCGAAATGTTCATATGGATTATTAGTCTCAACCTGTGGCAGAGCATTCCAAGCTCGTATTGATCGGATCAGCCACAGTAACTTGACTCTAACATAGTGATATCATTTTGGTCCTCTTCAAGAACAAAGGATAACAACCACCATCACCAGAAGTTTACAGAATACTTTCCTCATGACTACTCTGAAAAATAGATAATAGTTCAAATATTATTTTCCCAATTTTATATTTGGAGAAACTGAAGCAAATATAAGTTAAATAACTTGTTCAATGTGATAGAGCTAGTGACAAAGCAGAACCAAAACTCAAGTCTTCAGATTCTAAGATCAATATTCTTCCCTTTATACTAAGTATGCTTTTTAGACTGTAAGTTCAATGAGGGATGGTCAGATATGTCTGTCATATGTAGGTCGAGTCAGATACACTCATAAGTGCACAATATTTATATATATATATATATACATATATATGATAGATATGCCTCATTTGGATTATTATTCTTGGATTCTGGGGGTAACCCTGTAGAGTTATACTCATACTATGAAAACTCATAAATTCCCACTAGCTTGCTTCTCATTTAGTCAGCCAGTAGATTTAATTAGCCCTTAGCAAAGGCATTTACCCAGATGGTATAACAAAAGCAATAGTTACAAAACATTTCCCCACAAACCTGGGACAGAATCTCCCACAAGCACATGGGAAAAATTTGTTAAAATTATAGTATACATATGTGGCAAAAGTATCTTATAAGTGTTGATACTACAGGATCTGAAAATCTTTTTTTTTCTCTCTATAAAGTCCTTATGCAATTTCCCTTCAGCATAGTGTCTCTTCAGGTTGGATTTCTCATGAGTTCTCAGGATCTGCTCTTGGCCAAGGATCATGCTTCTTGATGGTATTTCTTCCATTTTGGTATCAGTGTCTGCGTGTCTCTGCTCCTAACTTTCTCTTATTGACCCTTCATACCCAATGATAAAAAGCAATAAGGGAAGAATACAGAAATTCTATTTTCCTCTTCCTTCTCCTTTGTCCCTCTATGGGTCTCCATAAGTAGATTATGACTTAAAAATTTTTTCTCTACTCTTAAACTGATGAAATTCTGCCTGGGGCTTAGTTGTTTTATTGTCCTCTTTTTGACTTGACCTGGGAGGTGTTTGTACCTCATAAATGGATCAAGACTTAGATATATCTTCGAAGTTAACTTAACACATCATTAACACCTTGTGATTATATTCTGGAGCTTCTGGTTCTACGTCAACTAAGTGGAGGGGGAACACCCTCCCTTACATATAACTTTAATATAGGAGAAAGTGAGGTAAGTGCAAAGAAGTGTTACAAGCAAAGTTCTATGAGAAATTTCAGGGGAAGTAACAGAAGAGAAATTGAGTGAAAAAGGATAAGAATCAGAGAAAGCTTCAAGGAGTAGGGGGTATCTGAGCTGGGCCTTGAAGAAATAGAGAATGGTCATTACATTGAGATGTGTAGAGACTCCATTCCAGACATGGAAGAATAATGGGAACAGAAGCATGGACATGGGAAAGATAGGAATAAGAATGGGGGAATAGGATCACAAAATGTTAAAATAGAAAGATACCTTACAGAAGAAAAATGAAACACACAGTCATATGTGACCCATAATACTCTTGAATGCTGCCTGAACCATATTAACATGTAATTGGGAAATAAAAATACAACAAAACACAGATAATATTAACATATGGTTTTCTAAGTCAATATGTATCCTGCAGGGATCCTTATAAATAAGTTTAGTGACTCCCATTTCTATCTGATGCCTTAGAGGAATTCTAGTTCAAATTATATCTGACAAGAGTCCAGCCCTCAGCATTCTGAACAATGGCCATTCAGCCTTCAATGGAATACTTCTAGTATTCATACTACTTCCAGAGCCAGCTGACAGAAGTGGCCTATGGTATAGTGAATAGACCTCTGTTCCTGGAGGAAGATTTGAGTTCAAAAATAGACTCAGGTACTAACTGTGTTACTCCAAGCTGTCACTTAACCTCTGTTTTGCCTTAGTTTCCTCAACTATAAAATGACTTTCTTAATAACACCTAACTCAGGATTATTGTGAGGATGAAATGAAATGAATGAATACTTTTATAAAATGAAAATGAAAAGTAAAATGAAAAATTTGAAATATGAAAAATGAAATAAAATAAAAAATAAAATGAAATATTTGTAAAAATGAAATGAAAAAATATTTGTAAAAAAAGTACTTAGCATGGTGCCTGGCATATAAAAGGCAACATATAAATTCTTATTCCTTTACCCTAGCCCATTTCACTCTTAGATAGGACTATTTGCTAAGAAGCATTTTTATTCCTTATAATGACCTGAAATCAGCCTCCCAGAAACTTAACCCCATGCTGTCCTCTTGAATAAATCTAATTCCTACTCCATATGTCAGTCCTTCAAATACTATAACTTAATTTAAATAGATTCTGCTTAATTCAATTCAACAGACATTTATTAAGCGCCTACTTATGTGCAAAATGTTTTTAATATCTACCATCAATCTCTACTCTGAAATTTTCTTTCCATTGAATTGTAGACCATTGTATCCCCCTCAAATGTTATCCAGCATAAATTTATTTAAATTCTTCAAATGAACCTTGTAGGTATGGCCTTCCATCTCCTCACTATCATGCTCACTCTCTTCTGGATGCCTCCTAGTTTATCAGTATAATGGCCAGAACTCAATGTGATCTTCTAGATGTGATCTGACAAAGGGTATCCCCCAACACATTGCACCTACACTTCCCTCAATGCAATTGTTGTAGGAGCAACATCTATGCTCATTTTTTTCATTAAAAGAGTTTGAACTATGCTTGAGAATGAATTAGTCCAAGGAATTAAGGCTCAATCATTAATAGAGCTTCCTAGTCACTTAGCCAACATACCAAGAGTGAGCAACTATACCATAGCAAATTCAGAATTAGGGAAGTTGAACCCAACTCAATCAATTCTGTCTTTACTGAATATCCTTTCTATGCTATTCTAGGTAAACTTCCTTTTATTAACTATTAAATAATCTATGAATGTCTCATTGTTTCAAACTCCTTTTATTGACCACTAGATGGTCAGTTCCAGGTACTAAGGGATATTCCAGAGTGAGCTCAAGCTCAATCTTGGTGGTGACATGAAAACTAGAGACAAAAACCAGTCAAGAAGTTTATATTTGATTAATCTTTTTTTCATATAAATTGTTGTCTAATTACCATCTTGTATTTGTGACAGTACTTTTTATACCCAAATATAATACTTTATAGTTGTTGCTCTTAAATTTCATTTTTTAATGAAAATGGCAATTAGTATACCATAATTAGCATAAAAGGATACAATCCAGGAAATGTATGGTACTAATACTGATACTAATTAAATAAGTCCCTGAACATGTTGAGTAGATACCCTGTGAAGGATCTAGAAAAGAAAATATATAAACATGTCATGAGATGAGATGTTGGGTTTCAAACTATAATGAGAGAATATATGGTTCAGTGGCCTTCCAGCTCTTTTGTTTTGTTTTGTTTTGTGAAGCAATCCAAGTTAAATAATTTGCCCAGGGTCACTCAACTAGAGTCAAGTGTCCAAGATGCGATTTGAACTCAAGTCCTCCTTACTCCAATGTTAGTGTTCTAACCACTGTAATGCCTAGCTGCCTTTCAGTTTTAAATCAATCATCTATTGCATGGATTCAATAAACTAATGAAGTAAATTGAATTTAATTATATTCTAACCCATTGTTTTAGCTTTGGGAAATAAAATACTATTAAAGTAAAAAAAAAAAGAAAAATATTGGGTTATGGTGATAATTGAGGTAAAGAGTATCCCAATAACTATCACTGTCTTTCAGGTTTTAGCTTTTCTCTTATCAGTCAACCTGCAAATTGGCTTAGTGTGTGTCATCAGTTACATTATCCAAAATATTAATAAAACAGTAGCTAGCACAAGTTCAAGGGCAAAACTCATTAGAGACCTGCCTATAAGCTGATAGCAAACCATTAATGCCTGCCTCTTGGGCCCAGTTGCTCAATCAGTCCTGACATCATCTATCTCATCCACAAAAATAGCATGAGAGAGTTTGTCAAATGTTTTGCTGAAATTCAAATAAATTGTCATTTCCTTGATCTACTAACCTGGCAACCCTCTCAAAAAAAGAAATCATAAATAATGCTAATATTTCTCTAGGAGAGGCACAATGGCATAGTGACTAGCTAGTGAACCATAGAGTCAGAGAGAGACTGCTAACAAGTCCAACCTTTGACATATATTGACTCTATGATTCTGAATACATCACTTAACTCCACAGTGACACAGACTACTTTTTAAGATTCCTCTAAGTTTCAGAGTAAGTGCTGATCTGGATTTTTACAGAGTTTCTTCAATGAGTCTGGAAAGGAATGAAGAGTTACAGGGAGAACCATGTCAAAGATTTAGCACAGCACTGTGGAAAGACAGTCATTCTGATTCCAATACTCACTGGTCCTGTATTTAGATATGTTAGTCCCTTCACTTCTCTGAGGTTGTTTTTTTTTTCTCAGAAAATGGGAATAATGATAATTGAGCTGCTAACCTGTCAAGATTATTGTGGGAAAAATATTTTGTAAACTTTGAAATACCATGGAAATATTGGCTACTCAAAAACAAGAATATGAGATGATAAACTGGACTTGGCTCTTGTCGACAATGAAGTGATTCAAGGTAATTCCAATAGACTTGAGATGGAAAAATGCCATCCACATCCAGAGAGAGAACATTGGAGACTAAATGTGGATCAAAGTATAACATTCTCACCTTTCTTGTGTTGTTATTTGTTTGCTTGGTTTTTTTTTTCCTTTGTCATTTCTTCCCTTTTAATCAGATTTTTCTTGTGCAGCATGATGAATATGGAAATATGTTTAGAAGAATTGCACATGTTTAACCTATATTAGATTAGTTACTGTCTGGGGAGGGGGTAAAGAGGGAGAAAAATATGGAATGCAAGATTCACAAAGGTGGATGTTGAAAACTATCTTTGCATGTATTTGAGAAAATAAAATGCTATTAAAGTAAAAAAAAAAAAAAAAAGAAAAGAAAGAAATATTGGCTATGGTGATAACTGAGGTAGAGAATCCCAATAACTGTCACTGCCTTGAAGTGGAATAACCTATGTTTGAGGTAATAAGGTTCCAACTGATTTAATAGAATCTGGCTTTCCTTTGACAACATGCACAGATTCATATAAATAGCTATAAGAAAGGCTATTTAGGGAATTCCTGCCTCAATTGGGAAGTTGGACCAAGTGAACCCTGAGATTTCCTTCTAATGCTGACATTTTAAGATTCTGAAACTTGTGAACTGATATTTTAATGTTGGACAATAGTCTTCTATTCTTCCCCCTCCTCCATGAGTTGCATTTAATTCTCAAGGCCATGAGGGGGCATTTGAACGCAGTCATGGTACTGTTGTTCTCTTAGTGACTTCAGAGAATTATTTCAATTGGTAGAGCCATAGATTTACTTACTTGGAGAAATTTAGATAGGAATAAAAATGTCCTTAGGCAGCTATTTCTCATATCTCTAGGATATTTCTGCACCTTTTCCCTCTCCCTGGGATGGACCTGAATGCCTCCACCGTTCCTGAAATAGTTGTTGACCTACTTCCTGGGATAGACTGTGGAGTCCTAATCTTTCCTATAACATCCCTGGACCTATCCTTCATAGACAACATAGGATACATCCCTCCCATTCAAGACCCTTTTTTCAAAAAAGATTGACCCTGAACAGCTTCCCTTCTTCCCTTTCTGCCTATCTCACTAATGCAGAGGAGGTCACTCATCCAGTTGAAGCTGCAGTGCTGAGGATTTTCTTTACATTTCCCAAGACCAATTATTCATAAATCAGATCTTCCAAATCCTTTTAAGTTTCTTTGTCTTGGGAAAGAGGAGAAAGTGAATTTAAATACACTTTCTACCAGTAAAAGGCTCAAGAAGCAACTTCATGAAAAAAGACTTATTCCTTCTCACCTTTTGACCCCCCTTTAGTATACCCTCCTCCCCCCTCTCTCTTTTCTCTTTGTCTTCTCTCTCTCAATCTCTCTCTCTCTCTCTCTCTCTCTCTCTCTCTCTATTTCTCTCTCTCAATTTCTCTCTGTCTCTGTTTCTGTCTCTATTACTCTATGCATGTGTCTCTCTTCCCATATATATCCACAAATATACTCACATATATATATATTTAAATTCATACTCATGTGTATATATGTGGTATGCATGCACATATGTATAATTATTGCATTATTTATATATTTCAATATTTTAAGGCTTGTGATTTCCTCAGTATAGGTGTTCCTGCCACTAGGATAGATTGCAAATCCATCCACAGCTTGGTGAATGGTTTTCAAGAACTGTGGTTAAAATTCTTTTCTTTTTAACCAATTTGATGCTGAGTCTCTCTGCATTTAGCCTCCATCTCCACTCCACACCTAACTGGAATTAAGAATTGGAAATAAAGTACATTTTCACCAAAAATATAGGGAATGCAATGGAATATTATGTGAATGATGAATAAAGGAAAGCATGAAAAGATATATATGTACTGATTCAGAGTGAAGCAGTCAGAGCCAAAAAAACAAAAAAACAAAAAACAAAAACCCACACCAATATATGTAGTAACCACAATAGTATAAATAGAAAGAACAATGCACAAAAAGTAAAACATAAATGTAACTAAATTATAAAGAACAAATAGGGCTTGAATAAAGACATAAAAGAGAATATCCCCCCAACCTACTCTTTCACAGAACCCAATCCATTTTTCACAGAAGTGGCAGGTGTCACACATTGTACACATTTTCAGACTTTTTCAATGTATCAATCAGTTATTCTCTCTTATAATAAAAAAAGAGGAAAGGACCCACACGTGCAAAAATGTTTGTAGCATCCCTTTTTGTAATGACAAGGAATTGTAAACTGAGTGGATGCCCTTCAATCAGGGAATGGTTGAATAAGTTATGGTATATGAATGTAATGGAATATTATTGTTCCATAAAAAATGATTAGCCAGATGATTTCAGAAAGATCTGAAGAGACTTGCATGAACTGATGCTAAGTGAAGTGAGTAGAGACAAGAAAACATTGTACACAGCAACAACAAGATTATACAATGATCAATTCTGGTGGACGCGGCTCTTTTCAACAATGAGGTGATTCAGGGCAATTCCAATAGTCTTGTGATAGAGACATATGCTCTATCATAGGGAACTATGGGGATTGAATGTGAGTCACAACATAGTACTTTACTTTTTGTTGTTTGCTTGCTTGTTTTTTTCTTTCTCCTTTTTTCCCCTTTTTGATCTGATTTTTTGTGTGTGTGCAATATGATAAATGTGGAAATATGTTTAGAATAATTGCTCATGGATTACTTGCTGTCAAGGTGGGGGGGAAAGGGAGAAAAAATTGGAACACAAGGTTTTGTAAGGATGGATGTTGAAAACTATTTTTGCATGTATTTTGAAAAGCAAAAAACTATTATTATTTTAAAAATAAAAATACTCTTTTTATATGCTCTTTTTAAAGGAGAGGGGCAAGAATACTTGGGATGCTATGGTGATGTAAGAAACAGAAAATTTTAATACAAATTTATTTAAAACAACAACAATAACACAACCAGAAGATATATACTTAGATAGAGTTGTTCACAGAGTATAGAGAAAGTAAAGGAAAAATGCCTATTTGGTAGTCCCACTAAATGATGTTTTAATTATCCATGTCTCATAAGAGTACAATAATAATTATATTATAGCTTTATATTTAAGTCTTTGTCAAAGTGTATTTGTGAGTCCTATTTGTGTTTTAATAATTTCTTTTGTATAAAAGAAATAACTAACCTATATCTGATATCCATGTCAACAAGCTTTATTAAGTACAAAGAGAAGAATTTGTATTTAATTCCAGAGGTCACAGGAGGTCACTAGAATTTATTGAACAGGAAAGTAACATAGTCAGTCATGGATTTTAATCTTATAGCAAAGGCGTTTATTTATTTCATCTTTCCATAGCCTTCAGTAATAACTAAGGAGCTTCTCCTATCCTTTGATCCAATCTTATAGCAACATCACATCATACCCCTCCCATATTCCCACAAAGGAATATCAAGCACTTTTAGAAAAAAAAAAATTGAGCAAGAAACAGAGAGACAGAGGGAGGGAGAGAAGGAAGGAAAGAAAAAAGGAGAGAAACAGAGAGAGACAGAGAGGGGGGAAGGAAGAAGGGAGAAATGGAAGGAGAGAGAGAGAGCGCAGATTTTGGTTAGTTGAAAAAAAATTTAATGAGAAATAATTTGAGATAGATTTAGGAAAATTTTGTAAAGCTTTTTGACCCATAAAGAGTGCTCATTCTGGAGATACACATATACTAACGGACACTGTGAGGAAGATACTTAGTTTAGAGTCACTTTATCTCAACTTGCTTTTGGGATGATAAAGATCTTCCTGGGAATAATTCGTAGTGTAGGAATATAGGGATGGCAGTGGGAAGGTGAAGTTCCTGAAATCTGAGCAAACTTCTGTGAAAAGGGAGGCTGAAATAGTAGAAAGAGCCAGGAATATTTGTAAGACTTCCATTTGAATTGGTATCAATCAGTCTCTAGTTGGATCATGCCTCTCTAACCTCTCCAAACTCTCTAACAAGTGATAAGCAATTTTTTTTTCCCTGAGGCAATTGGGATTAAGTGACTTTACCCAGAGTCACACAGCTAGGAAGTGTTGAGTGTCTGAGGTCACATTTGAACTCATGTCCTCCTGACTTCAGGGCTGGTACTCTATCCATTGCGCCACCTAGTTCCATGTGATAAGCATTTCTTAAGTCCTTATGCAGGCACATAAATACAAAAAAAGGGGGGGGGAGGGGGAGAGAGGGGAGGAGGGATAACACCTGCCCATGAAGGAACTCATTATTTCCCCTCTCAATAGTATTTATTTTTCTAAATGCATGTAAAGATATTTTCAATATTCATTTTGTAAAATTTTTGTTCAATTTTTTTCCAATTCTCCCTTACCTTTCCCCTCCCCAAGACAGCAAGTAATATGATATAGATTATACATGTACAATCATTTTAAACATATTTCCACATTAGTCATGTTGTGAAAAAAAAATCAGAAAAAAAGGGGGAAACCGCAAGAAAGAAAAAAACAAGCAAAAAGGTGAAGATAGCATGCTTTGATCTACATTCAGTCTCCATAGCTCTTTCTCTGGAGGCAGAAGGTACTTTCCATCTCAAGTCTATTAGAATTGTCTTGAATCACTGCATTGCTGAGAATAGCTAATATTATAGTTGATCATTATATAATCTTGCTGTTACTGTGCACAATGTGCACTCCTGGTTCTGCTCACTTCACTTAACATCAGTTCATCTAAGACTTTCCAGGCTTTTCAGATTGTATATCATTTCTTATAGAACAATAATTTTCCATTATATTTATATAAACGTAACTTATTCAGCTGTTCTCCAATTGATGGGCATCCACTCAATTTTCTAATCCTTGACATCACACAAAAAAAAAAAAACAAAGCTGCTACAAACATTTTTGAACATGTGGGTCCTTTTCCCTCTTTTATGATCTCTAGTGATCTAACAGTGACATTGGTGGATCAAAGGATATACACAGCTTTATACCCTTTGGTCATAGTTCCAAATTGCTCTCCAGTATGGTTGGTCCAGTTCACAATTCCTTCAACAATGGAGGAACTAACATTCTAATGGAATCTCATTTTTTCTCATTTCCAAAATGCTATATTCTAAAGGTTATTCCCCTAGTCTCAATGATCATCAAGTCAGACCCCTCTCCAAAAAGAATCCCTGCCATCTATCTATTGCTACTGATTCTGCCTCCCCATGACAAATATTCAAATGCTTAATGACTCTATCATATCCCTCCTGAATTTCTCTTCTCAAGTGTAATTATCCCCGGATCTTTCAAACGATTTTCAAATTCCAAGTTTTCAAGTCTATGTTATTTTCCTATTCAATAAACTTTGGTGACTCCATATTACCTATGGAATCAAATACAGATTCTTCTGTTAACTATTTAAATAAATGTTTGTTGGCAGATCAAGTTTAGAATAGCTATTTGTTTCCTCTACTTAAAAGGCATTATTAAAACACTAGAAACTCACAAATATATTTTGACATGAAGCTATCACTTGTAACTATAGTTATATTCTCCCAGGAAGTTGATAATTAAAACATTACAACTAAATTTAGTGGGATTGCCAAGTAGACATTTCTCTTTCATTTTTCTATACTATCTGAACAACTCCCTCAAGGTCCATATCTTCTGGTTGTACTCATTCTCCTGCAATTGTTTGCTTTTTCCAACAAGAAGCACCATAACTCTGATCAAGACAATGATCCAAGACAATTCCAAAGGACTAAAGATGAAAAAATGCTACCCACCTCCAGAGAGAACTGATAAACTCTGAGTGTAAACTGAAATATAATTTTCTCATTTTCTTTATTTCACTTTTCTTTTTAAAAAGAAAGGAAGAAATATGACTAATATAGAAATATGTTTTGTATGATTTTATATGTATAATTAATATATTGCTTGACTTCTCAGTGAGTGTGAGAGAGAATGGAAGAAATGAAGAGAATTTGGAATTCAAAATTAAAAAAGAAAAGAATGTTTACAATATTTTTTTAAAGAAGAAGTACTGGGGCATAGAGCACCAGCCCTGAAGTCAGGAGGACCTAAATTCAAATCTGACCTCAGACACTTAACATTTCCTAGCTGTGTGACCCTGGGCAAGTCACTTAACCTCAATTGCCTAAGCAAAAAGCAAAAAAAGAAGAAGAAGAAGAAGAAGAAGAAGAAGAAGAAGAAGAAGAAGAA
>JAJPUD010003159.1:0-125999 GCA_023553655.1 Myrmecobius fasciatus | reverse complement strand
GCACTATAGCAGCTATAGGAGATATCTCCTTGTAGTGTAGTTGACATTGAGAGACCTAGAAGCTCCTGATTGCAAGTATTCCCCCTATAGGATCTATTATGCTCCATGCTTAGGGGGGGAAAAATACAAAGCAGAAGAGGCAATTGGAGTCCCAGGACCCAGAGTGAAGCTTACCTAGACAACACATGTATTCAAAAGCAGAAAGATTGTTCCAAGCCATGCATGGAGTCAAATAAAAGAGAATGGCTAAGGGCAGAGTTACTCTTTTCAAAATCTACTGCATTGGTGGCTTTTCCTGGCTCAGAGACCAAATCTCTGTAAAGCAACATTAATGTACCTTTATCCCACTCAACCCACAACAAAGAAGAAAAGGCAGCAAATAGAGTGAAGTGAGCAAAACCAGAACACTGTACACAGTAACAGCAAGATTATGTAATGATCAATTATGATAGACATCTCAGATTTAGAAAATCTTCCTATAAAAGGGGGCATTTTAAAAAGATAAAAATAAAATTAAAAAGGCACTACTTACTAAATCCTCACTATGTGTTAGATCCTGGGAATATAAAGATAAAAATTAAATAATCCCTCATGTCAAGAGGCTCACTTTCAATGGGGAGAAGAGAGAGAAAGACAATATGTACACATATAAGCCTATACTAAGTAAATACACCAAAATCTGGGGAGCAATTGCAACAGATTGAGAGCTGGAAGGTAGGAAAAGAAAATGTCTTTATATTTGTTATTGTTTATAAATATTTTCTCATTTGATCCTCCCAACGCTTTGGGGAAGTAACTGCTTTTATCCTCATTTTATAATTGAGTGAATGGAGGCAGTTTAGGGGTTGTGATTTGTCCAAAATTTAAAAAGCGATAGAGATCAGGTAAGGCCTTATATACAATATGAACTTTGAGGGAAAATAGGAATTCTGCTAGGCAGGGTAAGGAGGGAATATCTTGAAAGAAGATGTGGAATCTTAAATTGTTTGTTCAGTCATTTCAGTTATGTTTCTCTTTGTGACCCCATTTGGGGTTTTCTTGGCAAAGACACTGCGACGGTTTGCCATTTCCTTCTCCAGCCCATTTTATAGATAAGTAAATTGAGGCAAACAGAGGGAAATGATTTGGTCAATGTCACACAGCTCCTCAAAATCTGAGTCTGGATTTGAATCCAAGTTTTCCTTACTCCAGACCCAGCACTCTATGCACTATGGCGCCACCTAGCTGCCCAAGATGAGAAGAGAGAGTATTACATTTTATACAATAATTAAGTGCATAGGAGAGGTAAACAAAATAGCTGTGGAGAGTTTACTCATAGTTCAGGAGACTCAGAAGTTTCATGGAAGAAAAGGTTGTCAATATGTAAAAATAATCAGTATGTAACTCATTACATTCGAATCTATATTACATTTATCTGGATACATTTTATCTCCAATGTTTCTCAACCTTTTCCAAGGTTGCTCACTGTGATCCTGATGCCAAAAGGGGCCTCAAACAATTCAAATTCATTCATGAGTCTGAAAATGGATCAATAAGCAACCAAGGACATATTGAATCACTCAGAAACTATTCAGAGATTTCCCCGGTCCTGGCAAGGGAGCAGGGATGTGTGGCAAATGCTTAGCAACCTGTACTCTGAAAAACACACATACACACACACACCACACGCTTTTAAATTCAACTTGCATTATTATCATATTCTCCATCACTTTCTTAAATCTAGACAACCAACAGAGAAATAAATAAGGCATTGATTTGAAGTTTTACAAAATACTGAGATGTAAATGCCCTTGCTGAAAATTTACAATGGGCTCTCAGGAACCAGTAAGAGATGGTTTTGACATGTCTCTGATTACAAAACACCATTAATCAATCAAAAGGCACTCATAAAGCACCTACTGTGCTAGCAATTGTTTCTGTTTTGACCAGAAACTCTAAGGGTCTTTCTTCCCCTTCAGGATTGATTTTTTTTTTGGGGGGGTAGGTAAAAGAAGCCATTCTTTGCCTTAATTCTTACCTAGCTTTAATCATTGAACAGGTGTTACCTCAATCAAATTGAGACTTGTTAAAGATCTTAGCTTAAAAAAGATCAAGATCTGCCATTGCATTTAGAGTCATCTCCAGTCATCCTGATCTGTATCTTGCCCCTGGACTCAGATGGCTCTGGAGAGAAAAGTGAAACTGGTGACTTTTCACAGCCCTCCCTCACTTAAATTCAATTCACTTGCATATCATGGCATCACCTCCCTGATATCATAGTCTTCTTTGAAAATGGACAAACAACAACCATAACAACTATGCTAGTATGGGATGGGGAGGGGTACAAAAATAGGAATGAAACAGTCTCTGCTTTCAAGAAACTCACATTCTATAGGAAAGACATGCATGTATAATAAGCATATACAAAAACTATAATACATAAATAAAAGGTAATTTTTTGGTTGTAGGGGGAAGGCATTACTAGCTGGGGGAAGGTGGGACATGAATTGAGCTTTGAGGAAAACGAAAGATTCTAAGAAACAGACATGAGGAAGAAATGCAGTCTAGGACTTGCAAAGACACATAAATTGATAAATGGAGGAAGGTCAGCTTGTATAATTAATTAATAAGACTGGAAATGTAGATTAAAGCCAGGAAATAAAGAACTTTAAATGACAAAGGAGTTTATATTTAATCCTAAAGGTAATAGGAGGCCATTGGAGTTTATTTAGCAGAAGAATGACCATGATCAGGTCTATTCTTCCTTCCTTCCTCCCTAATTGGATCTATCAGTCAGAAAATACAGTACTCACTCATAGATCCAACCTCATTGCTGACTAGTACAGAAACTTTGACCTGCTCTGTTTCTGATTAGGGCTACTTCACCTCAGCCTAGTGGTCATCAATCCCTTGAGTTCTTGTCTTCTTGGTGCTAGATTTAGTTTAAATACTCAATTTGCTATAGTACTGTTGCATCTCAGACCTTCCTAACTACAGCAATGCATCAACCTCAGTCTCTCCAGTTGTAGAAGCTATAAACAACATACATACCTGTCCTTTGGGGCAAGCAACTTGTGACGGGGGAAGAACTCTAATTGATTAAAAGGACTTTCCCTTTGCCAAGAACTAATGAGCCACCTGAGTGACTGGGATTGTGCAGATCTGTACTTTAGGAATATCTCTGTGAAATAAAGGAAAAATTTTAGGCAGGCCAATCAATTAAGCTAAGGATGGATTAGATTGGATTTTAAAAGGGACTAATGTGAGAGACATTGTGAAGAATAAGGTCAATAAGGCTAATTGGATATATGAAGTGAAGGAAAATGAAGAGTCAAGAATAACTGTAACTGATGGTAAACATAAGTTACTGAAAGATAGTGTTATCCTTTACAGAAATGGGAATGCTTGAAATAAGGATGAGTTTGAGGTGAAAGATTAATTAATTCTGTTTTAGATGTTTTGCATTGAGATGACTATGGGAATTCAGTATCTTTCCTCTCAAACCTATCTCTCTTCTGAATTTACCTTTTATTTTTGAAGGCACCATCATCCTCCGAGTAATTCAGTTTCATAACCTCATCACTTTTATTCACCCCATATGGCTAATTAGTCACCAGATCTTGTTTGATTCTCCACAACATTTCCCACATACTCACCTTTCTCTTCATTTACAGTTACCATCTAAATTCAATTCTTTATCACCTCCAACCTGAAATATCACAATAGTTTATTAATTGGTTCCCCCTGCCTCAATTGTCTCCCCACTCCAACTATCCTTTAATAGTTAATGAAGAAACTTCCCTAAATTTAGATCTGACCATGTCACTTCACAACTGAATAAATTCCAGTGACTCCCAATTATTTCTAATACCAAATACATTCAATGTTATTTACAATCTAGTCTCATCCTGGCCTCAGAGTGCCACTTGTTCTCAGTTTGCCCTGGAGGGACTCTATCTCAATCAATCAATAAACGTTTATTAAATGCTTAATATGTACAAAATGGTACATACCACTAAATGGTTCAATGGTTAGAGCACTGAGTTCAAATCTATCATTTAGTCACTTAACCCAGTTTGCCTCAATTTCCTCATCTGTAAAAAAAAAAAAGAGTTAGAGATGAAAATAGCAAACTCTTCCAAAATTTTTGCCAAGAAAGCCCCAAATGAGGTCATAAGAATTAGACACAACTGAAATGGCTGAATAACACTAACACATACCATGAAAAGCGATAAGTGGTAGGGATACAAAATGAAAAGACAATCCCTGCCCTCAAAGAGTTTATAATCTAATGAGGGAAGACAACAAAAAAGAAGAGGGGATTCTGGACTTGGGGACATAGTGGAGAATTCAGTCAGAGAAGTTCCAAGAAAGTACAGCAAGACAAAAAATTAGAAAATGCCCTGGCTTACCTTGATATTTTTTTGTTTAAATAGCAACCAGCAATTTTTGTATCATTTATTTAGTGCAAATTAGTAGGTAGTCTTCCTCAAACTTTGACAGTTCTTTTTCTTTTCTTTTCAAGTTCTTTGATGTCTTTTGTTGTTTTATATCTCTCCAACCCTAGCAATGAACCTGGTTAAAAGAAAAAGAGGGAAAGATTCAACCAACATATTGACTATATCTGTCAATATATGGAATATCACATGCCCATAGACTTCCAACTCTATAATTAAAGAAAAGGGAGTTCATTTCCCCAGTTATTTTTCCAGGCTAATCTTGGACCCTATCTTCTTGAACTTTGTATTATCCCCATCACCTCTACAGGTAGTAATAGTGCTCTATTTCTAGCAATTCAATAAATATATGTTGACTGAATGAATGAATGGCAAGGCCTTCCTTTTTCCTCTCCCTTTGTTCAAATCTTATCTATGGTTCAAAGCCCAATTCAAGTCCTACTTTTTGAACCACTCCCATCCCACCTTGATCTCTCCCTATCCAGAATTCATAGGCAGCCATGTTCATTCCCAGCTCTACCACTTATTAACTGTCTGACCTTGGGCAACTTCTCTGTGCTATTGCCTCATATTTAAAAAGGAGATAATGATACTTAGACTATCTAACTCACACCTATTTTTGTAAGCAAAGCACTTTGCAAGCCCTTAAGCACTATAGAAATGTTAGCTTATATTTATTATTATCAACACTGTGTAATTTAGCACTGAATTATTCTTTAATTATTTCATGTTCATTTTGTCTTTCCATAGAGATTCCCCTTGAGGGCAAATATTAATGATATAATCTGGTACTAGGCATATAGTGCTCAGCATAGAATGGTTTGTATTTGTTTAAAGCTGATAGAGCTCTGACTTAAACCAAGGCATGGGTAACACCCATTTAGTAGATCTGAGATCCTACAAGCAGTGTCTGGCTGAAGGACACAATTAGGTTTGCATCTTTTCAGGACTTTAGGCAGGACTGGGCAGAGCTAGCACAAACAAGCTTCTACTAAATGCCTGACTTGTAGCTGAATGAGGCCTTAATGTATGGGAACTTGTTCTTCAAGCCCTTGTCCACATGCAAACCAACCTCACTGTCCCTACCACGTGAAAATACCACGCTTGGCTTCTTAACCTTTGTTATAAAGTCAGGGATTATCCAAATATAGACACTGGATCCTGGGACCTTCCTCAGTATTAAAATGGTCACAGAAAAGTGGACCATGTAGGCCCAAAGAATAGCAGACAGACCACTGGATGCTTCAAAAATTCAGTATTGTGAAAGATTATTCTGAGCACCTCAAGAAAAGGGTCTAAGAAAGTTCAAGTGCTCCTGACTCAGCAAAGCCCATGGAGCTGGGAGAAAGCCGGAGGAGAACAATTCTATACCATATCATGATAGGAGTGAAGAATCTAGAAAGCTATATCCTAGAGATGAATGAATGCATTCATTAATACTGATAGAGAACATTTAGCAAGTTTTTGTCTTCCAACTCACAAGCTAACTATCGCATTTGAGAGGCAGTATGTTGTGACTAAAGAGACCTTACTGTCTTACTGTCAATTCAGAACTCAACACATGACTTTGGATAACTTACAAATCAACTATTTTAAATATTTATTAAGTACCTACTGTGTGACAAATAATCACAGAATTTTGCTACAGAGGTAAAAGGAACCTTTGAGATCATCTAGTCCAACCTCATAATTTTCAGATGATGAAAGTCAAACTCAGAGAATTTAAAAGATTTGTCCAAGTTCATATTAATCAGTGACAAAGTCAGGGCCAGAAACCAGTGTTCTCATATTCTAGCCTGGTAATCTTTCTGTTGTTTTTTTACTTTTTTATTTTTTAACTTTAAAAGTTATCAATAAGCACAAATTTTCCAATATGCAACAAACAAAAATGAAGATTTTTATATAAAACCACAAACTTCTATTATATCAAGTTTGTTTTTTTTAAATGTGTATTAATTTTAAGGTAGTAACAAAATTGCTGATTTTGCCTCTTTTGAATCTTTTTTGTTTCTTTTGTGCATTTTAATGTTTTATGTTCTTATTTTTTACTCCATCCTTATCACTATCTACTAAGAGACCTCCACTCTGCAAGAAGCCCTTTTTATAAATATAAACAAGTAAAATGCACTGATACATCAGCAGCCCATGTCTGAAAATGTCTTTCTACATTTCTTATCTACTCCTCTTTGTCAAGGCAATGCAGTGTCTGATAAAGCAAATTTTATCATCAGATTTCTTGAAGTCATGATTGGTCACTGCAATTGATTGGAGTTCAGAGATATATCAAAGTTGTTTTCCTCTCTACCATTATCATCAGGAGGCAGAGCCAAGATAGTCAAGTGAGGCAAGCATTTCTATTGAGCTCTTCCAACCCAATCTTTTAAACAATTTCTTAAAAATCAGATTTTGAGTGGGATAACACAAAAAAAGTCAGACTTGTTTTTCTAGCCCAGGACAACTTAGAAAGACAGAAAGAGAGGTCTGAGACCTGAAACACAGTTCAGTGGTTGGAACCTGGAGGAGACAGCAATACCAGTGGCAGCCACAGTAGTGACACCAGGATTATTCAGTGACTAAACACCTGAAAGATATTAAAGGGGAGCAGCTAGGTGGTGCAATGGATAGAGCACCAGCCTTGAAGTTAGGAGGACCTGAGTTCAAATCTGGTCTCAGACACTTAACATTCCCTATCTGTGTGACTCTGGGCAAGTCACTTAACCTCAACTGCCTCAGCAAAAAGCAAAAAAAAACAAAAAAAGATATTAAAGGGGATCCCTGTGTATTGGCATAGGACAGATAGGACACCATTTAGCAGCTCCTTTGTTTATTACTTAGTTCTAGGGCAGAGAGGACTAGTTAGTTATGGAATCATAGGCCCCTCCTAGGTAAGGACTAGATCACAAAACTAGGAATAGTGGCCAGAACTCTCCCTAGAACACGCCATCTTAGAAACACTGCAAACCTACAGGTCCCCAGACATAGCCAAAGAAGCTCAAGTTAGACATCCCCCTCCACATCCAAAGAAAATAGAATCCAATTCTAATTCCAAAGTAAAAAATGAACTGGAAAAAAATGTGCAAACAACAAAAAGAACCTGATCATTAAAAAGTTTCTATGGTGATAAAGAAGCTCAAGACACAAATTCAGAAGACAATGACATGAAAATATCTGTAATCAAAGAAAAAAGGCAGATTGAACACAAGCCAAAAAGAATTCCTAAAAGAACTAAACTAAAACGACTTAAAAGAGCAAAAAAGTTTTTTAAAAATTAAATTAAAATGGTAAAAAAATGAGAAAATAAATGAGAGCAATGCAATGAAATTATGAAAAGAGAATTTATAGCTTAGTAAAAGAAGTACAAAACTTTACCAAAGCTAGAATAAAACAAAGTTGAAAGAATGAAAAAAAAAATAGAAGAAAATGTGAAATGTCAAATTGCAAAAACAATTGACCTGGGAAATAGAGGAGAAATAATTTAAGAATTATCAGACTGTCTGAAAGTCATGATTTTAAAAAAGATCCTACACATGATATTTCAAGAAATTATAAAGGAAAACTGCCCAGATATCATAGAACCAAAGGACAAAGTAGAAAATGACAAAATCCACTGAACACTTCTTGAAAGAGATCCCAAAAGAGACCAGCATTGTAGTCATAGTATAAATTGTTCTCCTGGTTCTGTTTTTTTCATTCTGCATCAATTCAAATAAGTCTCTTCAAATTTTTGTGAATTCTTCCCAAACAGCCTTTGTACATTTACATTCCATTACATTCATATGTTAGTTTGTTCATTCATTTTTTAATTAAATAGGCACTTGCTTTGTTTCCAGTTTCTACAACAAATTGTTCAAACAATAACAATTATTGCACTGCTTACTTTACAAAGGACCGATAGAAATAATGAATATGAAGTATTTTGTAATTGCAAAATCACAGAAACTCAGAACTGGAAAGTAACTCTCAGCCTATCCATATCTAAAGAAGAATCTATTTTACAATATACACAATAAGTATTTATTCAGCTTTAGTGAGCTCGGGCAAGGCTACTCTTGTGATTTTTTTAAATGTGTATGATAGAAGAAATATTCTAAAGAGTAGTACTTCAATAAAGTCTATGATCTCATCCATGTTGGGTATCCCTCCAACTCAGGGATCCATTCACAACTTCTCCTCCTATGCAATTTTAACTGTGTCCTCTAATAAAGCCTTCATAGGAAGCCCATCCAATGTCAGAACCCTTCCTCAGGATCTTTTGACATGGCAAGATAACATACAGGATGTCAATCAGTTACTCTGTATAATAATTCCTATATGACTGATATACCTTCTCTTCCAATCATACAATCCTATTAATGTTTTTATTTTCCATTGCTTCTTTTGTATAATTCTTTCTTGGTAGTATACTACAGACTATCCGAACCATAACTAGATATTCTAGTGCTTAGGAAATTATGAGGAAGAGTCCTTGGGAAGAGACCTCCAGTTTGTTGTTGGTGTGGCTACTGCTCGGGAGAGAACAAGGAGGGCAGATCAAGAGAGGAAGTCACTAGGCATGCAGGAAAACTTTAAAAGTCCTGGTGAATCTGGCCTTTACTTTTATTTGTATTAGGTGACTTCATGTAAGTCACTTGTAGACAGGTACAGTCAGGTGCCAAGGGAAAATTAGCCCATCTCCCATAGAATCTCCTTGTAACCTCATAGTGTAGCTAATGATCTCTAATCTTTGACTCTAATCCTCGGGAAGAACTAGAGGGGGAAGGGGAAGACATAGTATTGGGGAAAGAGTGTGGGCAGTTAGATGATGCATTGGGTACAGCACCAGTCCTGAAGTCAGGGGGATCTGAATTCAAATCCAGCCTCAGACACAATATTAACTAGCTATGTGACCTTGGGCAAATCACTTAACCCCAACCCCAATTGTCTCGCAAAAAGGGAAAAAAGAGTGCTGGTCATTTCTCTTGACATTGGAATGCAGCAAAAATGTAAAAAGGGTCACTTCCCTTGGGGTACAACATAGGATCATAGTACAAGGACCGAGTGAGAAAGCAAGGGAGCTCATGTTGGAGTAGGGCTATTTATCTGGCAAAAGACCAAAAATCACAGGAATGATGAAATAGAAGCATATAAAGTAGAAAATGCTCTCCTCTGAATTTTGGCACCTAAGTTGCCCTATCCTAGATATAACTCTATACCATACCCACTCCCCATGCACTTCTCTCTCCATTGCCCTCCAAGTAACATATGTGAGTTATTACTCAGATTTACTGTGTGTCTTATAAAGAGACAAATTATCCTGAGACTTTTATCTCTTTTGTTAAGACTGAGATCCTAAACTCAACTAAGACCCCACAAATTTGTCTCCAAAAGAATGAAGTCCAAAAGCTTACAGGTTAATAAAAGGATAAGAGAATGTTGGCTTGAGGGTCATTGTCTAAACTTGTCATTAATTTATTCTACCAAACTATGATTTATAATTTTGAAGCCCCTTACAATTTTCTAAGTTTTATCATTCTAAAGCTCCTCTGAGCTCTAATATTCAAAGTTCCTTGACTCTGTAATGCCTTCTCTGGCTCTTCCATTCTATGCTCTATGCCTCTAAACCCAAATTCTAACTTGATTCAACAGAGGATTCTGATTTAAACCATCTATGATACTCCCACCCCCACAAGAAGCTGGATTTTATTACCTTCCATTTACCACAGCCTCAATTTCAGTTGATCCACATAGACTTGGCTTGTGATCCTAGATTCCCTTCCTTTGATCTCCATAGGAACCTCATCTGCCCTTGGGCCTGGCAAGATTAAGAGAAGGAAACTGGGTCATAGGTTTGGCCTATCCTAACAGGTTTAAGCTAGAAAGAGGGGAGAGGGTTAGGAGGGGACCTGTACACTTCTCCCAAGTACTGGATTTCCCTCCCAGGGTGTGTCTCCTCTGTGAAATAATTACTTCATTTGAAGATAGATTTCTATCTCTTTTAGCCCAGCAGGCTTAAGTGACCTGCTACACCATAATATCCTCACTTTCAATCCATGTCTTCCTGCCTCCTTCCATGCCCATGATAGTTTTCTTTCCCGGAGCACTAAAGGGGAATGTTACTGTTATGTCTAACACAAAGAATTTCTGTACTAGAAACATTAGGGGTGGGAGTGAATTGGTAAGAGATTTTGTTTTGACTCTGACTTCATAGTAGCAAAAATTTACACTTCTATGATGCTTTATGGCTTTTTTCACAGAATGGGTCTTCACAACACCCATATGTGACAACTGGTGCAACAATTACTCTTCTCATTTCACAGATGAGTAAACTGAGAGATCAGAGAGATGAAGGTATTATTGGTCTAAATCATCAAATAGAAAAATATTGCAAAGAAGATTTAAACTTCCCTCCTGACTATAAATTGATTGCTCTTTTTTATTAAAATAACAGCTCATATTTACACAGTCCAGAGCAGAGGCTGTTTCCTTTTTTGTCCTTTTATTTATGGTACCCAGCTCAATGATTTTCTCTGTAGTAAGCACTTAGTAAATTTATCTTGATTGTTTTAAGATTTACAAAGGATTTTCCTCATGACCATCCTGCAAAGTAGGCACCCTTATTATCCCCAATTTGCAGATGAAGAAACTAAGGCTCAGAGGAGTTAAATGACTTATGCTTGATCAAGTAACTAGCAAATGTGAGAGCTGATATTTGAAACTCTCTTGTGACTCCAGTCCCACACTTCTTTCCATTACGACTGCTTTGGCTCTCTTGTATACCTTGCTGTACAACAATGTCAGACTGACCCAAAAGTTTGTAAGCAAAGCATAGCAGCCATGAGCCAGAGAGAGAGGGAGTAACTGATTTGAATTGTTTCTATAACAACCAAAGAAAGTAGCCTTTATTTGGTGGAGGCCTGACCTTCTCTTAAGCCTTTCAATTCAACATCCATTAGACAGCACACTGTATTAGGGGCTGGGAGCTACTGACAAAAAAGTCTCTGCTCTGAAGAATTTCATATTTCATTGAGAGAAGGAAGGAGGTAAATAGAAACTGTACAAAGATCAGTAAATACAAAGTACATACAACATATAATATATATGAAGTACTTTCAAGAAAGTATTAAGGGAAGAGAGGGAAAATCCCCAAAGTTCTGGAATGGGAGATGTTACCTGAATTGTGTTTTGAAAGAAAACAGGGGTACTAAGGTATGAAATCCATCCCAAACTTGGAAGTGGGACCCTTCTTTTGCCTGAAAAAAGCAAGAAAGTGAGAGGAGGGAGAATTTCTCATAGACAATTTTGGAAGGGAAGTAAAAGAAAAGAAACTTGGAAACAGAGATGAGAACCAGGTTGAAAAGATTTAAATTACAGACAATAGGGAACCATGGAGATTTTAGAGTAGAGAAGTAATATGGACAGATTCCAGTTTTAGGAAATATCAAATCGACAGATGTGTAGGTGATAGATTGTAGGGGACAAGAGACTGGAAGCAGGTGGACCAGGAGGCTATTACGGTAATGGAGTAATGAGGGCAGAGGTTTGTGTGAGAAGAAAGAAGGAGATGTAAAGGGAGAGAAGGTAAGGGAGGGCAAGGGAAAGTAAGGGAAAGCAAGGGAAGGGAAAGAAAGAGAAGGGAAGGCAAAGGAAAAGAAGGGAAGGCAAGGAAAAGGAAATTAACAAGTAGAAAAAAGATTGCATATGGAAAGAGCTGAAGCTCCCTCCAATGTTGTCAACCTGAGTGATGGGAAAGATATTGACAACTTCAAAATAAATAGAAAACTCTGGAAATGGGATATGTCTTACAGGAAAATGTTTCATATTGGACAGGAATTTGTCCTTGAGTTGTCCTTAGAACATCTAGATGGAGATACCTAGCAGCTAAGTGATAATGCAAAATTGGCATTCAGGAGAAAGATTCAGAATTGTTATATAGATCATATACTATATATGTAAATATATACTCTGTGTGTGTGTATAAAATCATTTTAAGGTCTGTAAATATTGTCTTATTTAATCTTCATAATAACCTCCAGGAGGTAAACACTATTCTACCTTTTCTATAGGAAGCCTTTCCCAATTCCTCTTAATTCTAGTATCTCCCTTCTGCTAATCATTTCCTATTTATCCTGAATATAGCTTATTTGTATATAGTTGTCTAGCCTATCAGATCATGAGCTTCTTAAGAACAGAGACTGTCTTTTGCCTTTCTTTATATCCTCAGTACTTTGCACAATATCTGGTACATGATAGATGCTTAATAAATGTTTATTGACTAATTTTACAGAAGAGGGGAAACTAAAACAGACAGCAGTTAAGGGACTTTCCTTAGGTCACATAGTTAAGTAAGTGTCTGAGACAGGATTTTAATTCAGGTTTTCTGACTCCAAATCAAACACTTCCACTACTGTACCATCTAGCTGTCTAGATCAATAAAGGAGAGACTATAAAGAAGAAGAAGGCCAAAGACAGAGCTCTGGGTATGGTCCCAAGTGTTGTAGAGAAAGCAATGTTTCAAGAAAGGATACTGTGAAAGAATAATACCAAGAAAAAGCAAAGCCAAGAAAAGAGATTGTCCAGGTAGGGGTTGATGGGGGTTGGCAGGGTAAAAAGCTACAGAAAAGTCATGTATTTAGCAGTTAAGCCATTGTGACTTAACATTTGCTTGGGAGGCCCCTCAATAGATGAGAGCCATTAAGGCTGCATTTTACCCTGCAAGTGTCAAACGCTTTTCTATAATCAACACATAATAAGCACAGCAGAATTTTATGTTCTTTTCACCTTTCAGTCAATTGTCTCCTAAAAGAAAAATATAATCTACTGTAAAAAATCATTTCCAAAAGCCTACTTTTTCCCTTCCAGTATTTTAAACAAAGATATCCTTGTTATGTGTCTAAATAATTTTCATAAAGATTATATGAAAATAAGAAAATAGAACTATGGATTGGTAGCAATAGATGTTCTCCTAATCATCTTTTGAGGCTAATAATATAATCCATCATTTTTTTCTTTTTACCATTTTTTTGGTATAGTCCCCTTCTGGAGCTGGTATATAACATTCTCAGTAGAGATTTCCTCATTGTACATTTGGTCTGTTCCATGTACTCTTCAGAGCTTCATATTTAATAGATTTTTTTTCCCTGAGGCATTTGGGGTTAAGTGACTTGCCCAAGATCAACAGCTAGGCAGTGTTAAGTGTCTGAGATTAGATTTGAACTCACATCCTCCTAACTTCAGGGCTAGTGCTCTATCCACTGTGCCACCTAGCTGCCCCTTTAATGGCTTTTTCAATTGGATTTATGGCACAACAGGAATTGAGGTTACTAAATAGAGTAGTTTCTTTGTCAGTAATGAAAAAAAAATAGGCAACTAAAAACATTCTGACAAATTTGTTCTATTTTACACCATGTATTTTCCCATTAACAGTTATGAGTTCTAAGAATGATGTGACTCAATTGGTATCATAACCTGTGGGATCAACAATTTTTATAGACTTACGTAAGGAAGGCAAAGATTTAAATATAGGTTCATCGATGCAAGACAAAGGTCAAGAGCTCTGTTGTTGTTGAGTCATTCAGTTTGGTCCACTCTTCATGATCCCACAGACCACAGCACACCAATACTGTCCTGGGAGTTTTCTTGGCAAATACATTGGAATGGTTTGTCATATCATTTTCTAATAGATTGAGGGAAACTGGATTAGAAGACTTGGCCAGGGTTACTTAGTTAGAAGTATCCAAGGCTAAATTTGAACTCAGGTGTTTCTGACTCCAGGTCCAGTGTTCTAGCCATTGAGCCACCTTTCTACTTTCAATTTTGCTAAGTAAAGTTATCTTACAATGGCTCTGATACTAGCTACCAGGAGCTTGATGGGAGGGGAAGAGAATTTACTCATTTCAAAATAAATCTCAAGTGGACTTTGAAGGTTTTCCCATTGAGAGTAAAGCAAAGTAGTAAAATAAACAGATTTAAACTGACAGATACTTGCTGAGTAGCTTCTTGGTTACTTCTCTACAGAGTTACAACTATCATCATTTGCCTTTTTGCTGAATTTTGGCAACCTGTACAGTTTTGTGAATCATCCCATAGCTTCAGTGTTATTTTTACTCTTTTGAAAGCCATACCTTCAGACATACATAGTCACCACAAAAAATTACTGAAATCAAATTTGTCTTTTTAACTACTTTTCTTTTCCCTTCACTGAAAACTTTTATAGGGTTAGTTGGTATTTGTTTTTTGAGATTAGTAAATTCCTTTCAACTTCAATCAAACCCTTAGTAACTGATTACAAAGCTATGGAGTCTACCTTGAAGCTTTACTTAGAAATACTAAAAGGTTGCCAAGAAATAGAGTGACATTTGTTCTATCCAATATTCTTACAACTACACCCAAGTTGCTGCCTTACACTTGTCTTTACTTCTATTGCTTTTTAAAAAAAATGTTTTAGGAAGTAATCCTTTTGTGATAATTTATAAATAAGTTTGTATTTTAAACCAATGTTGCATTGTCTCTCTGCTTTTCAAGAAGGTAGAATATCTCCTGGTTAAAGCAGTTAATGAATTCTTTTGGACTTGCTTCTATGGTGATGATGGTACACAAGTAAAACTTTCACAGGAAATGTGATGATTGAGGTTAATATTTTGGCCTTTTTTTATTTCCCACTCAGGCATCAATGGTTTGTTTAAATAGGGCAGGCTGAAATAGTTACATTTTTTCTTTTTTTATTTTTCTCTCATTTCTAACTATCTTATTTGATACTAATTTGTTCTCACTACTTAATTGACCTTTGTTCTAAGTATTCACTGCTGTGACTACATATAGACAGCTGCTTCTAACATATTCCCAGTTTGTTCATGTAGTCCATTTCCTTTTCTGTGATGCTATTTGATGCTTTCTGTGTTCAATGCTTGCTGACTTTCTTCTAGATATCTAGACTTGAGGCTTGTAAGTTATCTACAAGCCATTAGCCTCTTGTATTTTTCAAACCTGAAATACATTTCCTATCATATTTTTTATTATTATTTCTTATTCCCAACTTCACATTGAAATCATCATATGTCAAAGTATATGTTTACTTGAGTTACAAGATCTTTTCCAATTCTTCTGCAAGAAGCCTTTGCTTCTGTGATCTTCTATATACATATGTATATACATATATATTATATGTGCATATATATGAACACATAAACAGAAATTATTTTCACAGTAGTCTTTTTGAAATTGATCATCATGAGAACTGCAGTTATTACATGAAATTATGTTTCATGTTGCTTTGGGAAATATGATAAGACCAAATCTACCAACTGCATTGTTCTTCTCTCTAACCAGAATCCATGAGTTATCCTTCAATTTGTTTCTAACTTCTTTTTGTTGAATTCTTTTTTTGTGTGATATTAATATTGTATTAATGAATAACAGGCATAGTATGTGAGTTGATCACTGACATGGAAATCATACCTTTTACATGTATCAAAATTTATAGATGAAGGAAAAAACATTGTGTGATTCCTAATACTTGTTACCCCTCCTTCTGTTTCTATACTATCACTAATGTAGAAGGAATCAACCTTAAAGGAGGGAAAGGGACCCACATGTGCAAAAATGTTTGTGGCAGCCCTTTTTGTAGTGGCAAGAAACTGGAAACTGAATGGATGCTCATCAATTGGAGAATGGCTGAATAAATTATGGTATATGAATTTTATGGAATATTATTGCTCTGTAAGAAACAACCAGCAGGATGATTTCAGAGAGGCCTGGAGAGACTTCCATGAACTGATGCCAAGTGAAATGAGCAGAACCAGGAGATCATTGTGCATGGCAACAACAAGATTATACAATGATCAATTCTGATAGGCGTGGCTCTTTCAATAATGAGAAGATTCAGGACAGTTCCAATGATCTTGTGCTGATGAAAGCCATCTATACCCAGAGAGAGAACTATGGGAACTGAGGGTGGATCACAACATAGCATTTTCATTCTTTTTGTTGTGGTATGCTTAAATTTTCTCATTTTTTCCCTCTCTAATCTGATTTTTCTTGTGCAGCAAGATAATTTTATAAATATGGATGCCTATATTGGATTTAACATTTTTTTTTACCATGTTTAACATATATTGGATTATTTGCCATCTAGAGGAGGGAATGGGAGGAAGGGGAAGGGAAATTGGAATACAAAGTTTTTCAAGGGTTAGTGTTAAAAAATTATTCTTGCATATGTTTTGAAAATAACAAACTTCAATAAAAAAAAAAAGAAAGAATCCACATAGGACTGAGAGACATTTTTCCCTTTTTTTTCCCAATAGCTAAAAGACTTGGTCCAAGTAGCCAGCCTTCTGATGGTGTGTCTTTTTACTTAGTTGCAAACTAACAGAACCAAACAAGAGACACTACAGATACAATTTGTCATTTGGACAAAAGCTATCCAACATGGTACTATCTGCCAAAGATTATGGCCTAATGACAACTTTTTAAAAAAATTTGATTTTCATTTCCAATCTCTCCCTTCCTCCATCCTCTCCTTCACCTACTGAGAAGCCAAGAAATGCAATACCTATTATACAAATGAAGATATGCAAAACATATTGTCATTTTAGCCATGGGGTATGTGCTTTAATTTGATTAATGTCCATTTTCTTTGACATGAGGTTTCCGACCTTTTAGTATGATCATTCCATGAATATTGTATTATAACCATCTCTGTATTCACTAGAGAGGGATCATAAAATAGTCAATCAATCACCAAGCATTTATTGAGCAATTATTATGTAACAGGCCCTATGCTAGGCACTAGGGATAAAAAGAAAAAGTAAAAACAGTTCTTGCCTTCAAGGAACTTACATTCTAAAGGGAGACATAGCATGAATATAAATAGTATTTAGAAGATACCGAATAAGAGATCCAAGATAGCCTTAGAGTGAAAGGCATTAGCAGCCAGAGGAACCTAGAAAAATCTCCTAAAGAAAGTGGCTTTTGAGTTGAGTCTTAAACTAGGATGGTGGCTGTGGCAGTAACCAAAGGAGTCCTATAAAAGATATAAAGGTAGAAGGTTAGAAAGGTAGAAATAACAAGATTTAGCAACTGATTGGATACATGTGGTGGAAGCAAAGAGTTGAGGATATATCATTGTAAAAGTAGTAGATTATGACTCAAGAATCTGGATCCATATTCTGTCTCTGCTACTTACTTGTGTGACCTTGGGAAAAAAATCATTCTTTCTCTTTGGGGGCACTGGGCCCAATGACCCTGAAGGAGAGAATAAGGTTGATGACTTTAAGCATCTCTGCCTCATTTAAATCCAATTCATTCACAAGAAAGACATTACCCTCATGATGATATTTTCTTGTTTCCAAGAAAAAGACACACAACAAATAACAACAACACTATCACTCTGGGCTTTAGTGACTTCCACTATAAAATGAGGGATTTGAACTCAACCTCTGTGGTTTCTTCTAGTTCTACATCTTATAATCTTATTTTAGATAATTAATCTTTTCCTCAAAGTTCACATTTTTCCAAATCAAAAATCATTTTACAGGCACTAGGAGTGCTGAAGAGAGAGGTTGTGTTTTAGAAACTGATTCTTTCTGTGACATCTTAACATTGGGCCATGAAAATTGCAGGCATTTAGAAACATGTTCATTGAACTGAATGGATATAAAACCTATTCTTCTCACTCCATTCCCTTCCCCGCCCCCCTTTTTTGCAGGCTTTAACATATCAAGTTTGCTTAATATAAGTTTCCCTTACATAGACTAAAGATTTTGCTTCTTTTCCTTTAAATGGTATTTTATTTTTCCCAGTTACAGTTAAAGCTAATTTTTAACATTTCTTTTGAAAAATTTTAACTCATTTTTTTAAATAAAATTTTGAATTCCAAAATTTCTCCTTCCTTCCACCCCTCCCCTCTCTCTTCCCTGAGACAGTAAGCAATTTGATATAGATTATATATGTGCAATCATGTAAAGCATATTTCCATATTGGATGAAAGATTTTAGAAGCCATTCATGAGTAATAAAGGGATTGGAGGGCTAAGAATAAAAAAATGGAAGTTGCTTTCAAAACTCTCCCATAAGCTCACTCAGTGGCTTTAATCAAGTGCCTTCTCTCTGGGCCTTTCTCTGAGCAAGAGAGTTTAATTTCTAAAGCTTCTCCCCTCCAACATTATATAGCCCATGATTCTAACACCCCTTCAGCTTTGACATTTAATGGTTCAGGTAGTTATTTATACGAGCGTATTTGGGCTTCCTTTCCATGCCCAAAAGCTGGGCATGTGACATTATTTATAAACCAGAATCCTGGCTCCCAAATTCCTGAAAGGCATCCCTGCCCAGGATGTGGTTCAGGAATTTATAGAAGACTTATAGCCAGGTAGGTAATTGCAGGATAGGATTAAACACATTACGTTTATATTTTCTTAAACAAATAAACACATAGTGTCATTATTTCACCTACTAATTAAAAGTAAATAAGAACAGCCTGATCATTTGTTTAGAAGGAAGGCAGTATTATTAACAATAATGACAATACTTAGGAGGTGGCTTCTGTTTCTCTTCTTCAAAGCACCATGCAATTTCCAAGAAGTTGAATGATAATTATCTCTTGAAATAACCCTGTGGATTATGGATGCTCCATTTTGGAGATGGGATGGCTAAAGACCAAAAATTGTAGGAGGCTTGCTCATCACTGCTTTATATATAGATTCAGCAGATCCATTTGTCAATCAGACAGCACGAATCAAACTTCCTACTCTGCAATCCTGTTCTAGACATTGGGGGAAATCAAGAAAATTTCCTAAGTGATCTCTAAATTTTTTTTAATTTTTTTTAATTTTATTTGCATAACATATGTGTGGGTAATTCTTCAACAATAACCCTTACATAGCTTTCCGTTACAAATTTTTCCCCCAACTCCCCACCCCTCCCCTAAATGGCAGGATATCCACTACATGTTAATTATGTTAAAATATTGGCAAATCGAATATATGTATACATATTTCCAAACTTGTCATTGTTGTGCAAGAAAAATCTTGTCTACACAAATGATATGTGATCTCTAATTTAAGCAGTCATTGAGACCACAAGCATTTATCAAGCACTTACTATATGCCAAGTACTTTTAGTTAGTCAATTAGCATTTAATAAGTGCCTACTATATGCTAGACACTGTGCTATGTGCAGGAATACAAAGAAAGACAAAGGACAATTTTGGAAGAAGCTCAAAATCTAATGGGAGAATTTCTAGTCATATAAAAAGGTGCTCCAAATCACTATTGATCAGAGAAATGCAAATTAAGACAACTCTGAGGTACCACTACACACCTGTCAGATTGGCTAAAATGACAGGAAAAGATAATGATGAATGTTGGAGGGGATGTGGGAAAGCTGGGGCACTGATACATTGCTGGTGGAACTGTGAATGGATGCAACCATTCTGGAGAGCAATTTGGAACTATGCTCAAAAAGTTATCAAACTGTGCATACCCTTTGACCCAGCAGTGTTTCTATTGGGCCTATATCCCAAAGAAATCATAAAGGAAAGAAAGGGCCCCACATGTGCAAGAATGTTTGTGGCAGCCCTTTTTGTAGTGGCTAGAAACTGGAAACTGAATGGTTGTCCATCACTTGGAGAATGGCTGAATAAATTATGGTATATGAATGTTATGGAATATTATTGCTCTGTAAGAAACGACCAGCAGGATGATTTCAGAGAGACCTGGAGAGACTTTCATGAACTGATGCTGAGTGAAATCAGCAGAACCAGGAGATCATTATACACAGCAATAACAATACTATATGATGATCAATTCTGAAGGACATGGCTCTCTGCAACAATGAAATGTCTCAAACCAGTTCCAATTGTTCAGTAAAGAAAGCCATATACACAGAGAGAGAGGGATATGAGATGTGGACCACAACATAATATTTTCATGGTCTCTATCGATGTTTGCTTGCATTGGATTTCCTTTCTCAGATATTTTTGTTCATGTAGATACGATTGTTCTTGCACAGCAAGATAAGTATGGAAATATGTATACATATATTCGACTTATCAAGTATTTTAATATAATTAACATGTAATGGACTTCCTGCCATCTAGGGGAGGGGAAGGGACTGGGGGGAAAATTTGTAATGGAAAGCTTTGTAAAGATCAATGTTGAGGAACTACCCATATATATGTTATGCAAATAAAAAGCTTTAATAAAAAAAAAGAAAAGAAATCAAAAAAAATCTAATGTGAGAGACAACATGCAGACAACTATGTAAAAACATATACAGGGTTATATATAAAAATATATACAGGATTATTAGAGATAATGCATAGAGGGAAAGTACTATCATTAAGGGACATTGAAAAGGTTTCATGTATGAGGTTAATGTTTTGCTGAAACTTAAAGTAAACCAGGTGGACAGCTAAGTGGTGCATAGGATAGAGCACTGGCCTCCAGTAGAAGGACTTGAGTTCAAATTTGACTTCAGATACTTATTAGTTGTATGACCCTGGGCAAGTCATTTAACCTTGATTGTCTCAAAAATAAATAAATAGGAAATCAGGGAAGTCAGAAGGTAGAGGTAAGGAGAGAAAGAGATTTCCAGGCATGGAGAAGCCAGTAAAAATACCCAGCGTTTGAGAGATGGAGTATTTTTGTGTGAGAAGTAGCAAGGCAGCCAGAGTCACTAGATTGCTGAATATGTGGGGGCAAGTAAGGTATTAAAAGAAACTGAAAAGGTAGAGGGGGGCAGGTTTTGAAAAACTTTGAAAGCCAAAAAGAGGGTTTTTATTTTATCATTTGGAGGTGATAGAGAGCCAATGGAGTTGGATGAATGAGGTAGAAAGGGAAGTAGGGGAGAGAAACAAGACATTGTCAGACAAGTGTCACTTAGGAAGATCACTTTGGCAGCAATTAAAGAGTGGAAGATGGACTGGAGTGGGGAGAGACTTGAGACAAAGAGTTCAATGAGTAGATTATTGAAATAATTCAAATTACCATGACCATGTCTTAGTATATAGTTTATATATACCCCTAGTTATTTGCATGTTATCTCCACAATCAGAATGTAAGGAAGTTTTTTTCACGTTGTGCATTCCTATGTTTAGAAGAGTGCCTAGCTCATAGAAAGTACTTAGCAATTTTATTCTAGTACTCCATAGGATGTGATACTAAAGTCCCTTCTACCACCACATATTATAAGTTTTATAATACTAGCATTCATACCAAGTTTGACACATGATTCTCTGATCCTAAGATTTCTTCTGGATCTAATCTAATAATAAGAATAATTGCTGGTATTTATAGAGCATTTTAAGCTTTACTAAGTACACATATGTTTTTGACCCTCGTTTAACTTACCTTCTGTAAAATAAGCACTATAGGTATTTTTATCTTCGTTTGGTAGAGGAGAAAACTGAATCTCAGAAAAATTGTGTGACCTACCCATGGAAACAATTTCAAGTCAATGCTGCACTGCTTCTTCCCAGCTCTGTTATTCTATGGTTTATGATTCTTTCCAATTCTAACATCATATATTCCATGATATACAGTACATCCTAAAGGTTTTAGTGCAGTGTTAAGCTACTAAAGCTCCAACTACACTGAGACTTTGGGGACAACCTGTGCTCTCACACAAACATATCTTGCCTTCTCTGTCATCAGTTTCCTTAGTTTTCCACCATCTGAATCAAAGGAAACACAGAAGGCAGTTCTTTAACTGCAGGAAAGGAAGATCTGAGCACAAACTCACCAGCCATAACAATGCTAGACAGACAAGTCAAGGAGGACAGGTTTGTGGTCATGGGAATGTGGGTTGGACAGCAGCAAATTTAATAAAAAGTCCCTCACTGCCAGAGAATGAGGCTCCTTTTTGTCACAGTCTAAAGTTCTTACATCCCACACTACCTGGGTCTCCATTTGGCAAGAGCTAAAAAGGACTGGAATCCTTTTTCCAAATGATTTTAGACAGTGGCCCAGCCTGTAAAGACAGAGACTGGATATGGGACTTAGCGGAAGGATGGTGGCTTAGAACAGTACTTTACTATATACCAAGACAGCTAAAAAGAGGCATTACCTTAATAAACCCTGGGATTATTGGGCAAATGCCCCTTTCACCATTTTCCCTTAAAGAAATATTCCTGACTTTTACAACACACACACACACACACACACACACACACACACACACACAAACTAGAATGAAATAAAGGATGTCATTTTTTCAATATGGGGAATGGGAACTGTGATGTGAGAATTCACTCATCTAAGACTTAGTAGAAAAGCTACAGCACAGAGATTGTGACTTGCCCAAGGTCATATAACTAGTAAGAGTCAGAAGTAGTCTCTGAATCTTTTCTTTTTTTTCCCTCCTCCCTCTTTTTCCTTTTCCCTCTCCTTTCCTTTTTCCCTTCTCTTCCCTACTTCTCCTTGCCTGAATGTATCACTCTACTAATGTACTGTGTGCCTGTCATCTGAGAGTCCGTTTAGCTTAGTTTAGAGAGGTTCTTTACCAAAAATCTCAATGATTCTTCCTGCTTTGAAATCCATGTTCTATGAATCTAAGACTCCTTGCCATCATTATTGCCATCACTACTACCAAATACCTTGGAGTTCTTTTAACCCCAATAGTCCCTGAAATCTATCTACAAATGTGTAGGTAGGGGCTGCAATCTGCATTGGTGAAGGGAATGCTCACAATGAAATCTTGAAATTTATGATCACAATGTACTTCAAAACCTTGACAATATGGGTACAATAGAAAGAGAATTAACTTAGGAGTCAGAGATGTGTTCAAAATCCCATTCTCCTCTTCTCTGTCTACCCTGTCTCTAATGTATCCTAACTATATAACCTAGAGGGAATTATTTAAGTTCTTTTGCCCTTAGTTTTTCATCTATAAAATAAAGGGAATAGATTAGATGGCCTCTGAGGGCCCTTCCTGACCTGGATCTATGATGTTACAATTCCATAGGATTTAACATTCTCAGAGGTAACATAGACCACTCCCCTCCTTTTAAAGAGGAGGAAATTGAGGCTCAGAATAGAGGCAGTGATTTATCCAGGGTCCCACAGCTTTGTCATAGCAAGTAAGCATTGAGTCTATGACTAAAATCCTGACATTCTGATGCCAAGTTCAGTGATGCATCTCCAAGAACTTGAGGTGTGGTTCTGACTCCATCATTTACTAGCTGTCTGAGTAGTAAAGTCCTTTGACCTCTTAAATCCCCACTTCCTCATCTCTAAAGTGGGGATAATATTATTTTTCCCAGATTGGATGAGATGTACACTAAAGTGTTTTGTACTTAAAGAAATTCATTCATTTATTGTCAAGGCAATTGGGATTAAGTGACTTGTCCCGGGTCATACAGCTAATAAGTGTTAGATGTCTGATGTTAGATTTAAACTCAGATTCTCCAGACTCCAGGACCAATGTTTTATCCACTGTGCCATCTAGATTCCCCAGACAAAAGTCATTTAATTTAAGGCAAACCTTTAATTCTTTGGCTACATAATGAGAAGACAGGATTCATTGGAAAAGATTGTGATTGGGAAGGGTTGAAAAGAAAAGGAAAAGGGGATGGCAGAGGATGACATGGATAGATAGTATCATGGAAACGATGAACATGAGCTTGGACAGACTTTGAGAGATAGTAGAAGAAGGACCTGGTGCACTATGGTCCATGAGGTCACAAAGTGGGACACAACTGAATAACTGAACAACAAAAACTACAAAATGCTGTATTTGTGTGAAGTGCTACTTTTATTATTATTTATCTTATTCTTTATTTATATTGTTTCTTGTACTTTTTAATTCATATTATTTATCTTTTATTTATACTTTTATAAATGTGAGTCCTTCTGTCCCAGTGCAGATCACATGGCCATTCCATTCCTTAATAGCCAGTCTTTGTGAGCTTCTAAGCTGACCAAAAAAAAAAAAAGAGGAATTTCCTTGCAGGTAATTCTTGGGGTACAAGAACATCTCTGCTCTTGGAGAGATTGGTCTTCAGATGTTCCCCGCACAATCCACTGCCAAACCATAAATAAAGTCTTTCCAGCTTGGAAGGAAGCAAAGTAGCAAAATCTTTTTTTTTTTTTTTGGAAGCAATTGGGGTTCAGTGACTAGCCAGGGTCACACTGCTAGCAAATATCTGAGGCTGGATTTGAACTCACTTCTCCTAATGAAAAATGTTCTAAAACTCAAAGTCAACCTAAAATGGGGCAGCAGAATCCAGAGGACTATGAGAATATGTGTGTAGAGCACCAGTACTGAATACTATTGGCTCAACAACTCTCTAGCAATTGGAAATAATGTAGTTGTAGTGCTCATCAGCATCAACAGAATTGTAAATAGTTGTGATATTTATCAGTACAGAGTAGTAAATAGCAGAAATTATCATATTAATGTATTTCCCCCAAGTATGTCTTTGATTCATTGTATAATTAAAATGCCTTGTTCCTGTCACAGCCATTCTCCATCCAGATTATCCTAAATTTACCAAGAATGGAATTGCAATTGTTAGAGAGATGGTGAGCCAATAGTATTCAATACTGCTCCTTTACACATGTGGATCACAACATAGTATCTTTACTTTTGTTGTTGTTTGCTTTTTTTTTCCCTTTCTCATTATTGTTTCCTTTTTGATCTGATTTCTTGCGCAGCACGATAAATATGGAAATGTGTTTAGAAGAATTGCACATATTTATCCTCTAGAGTGGGGGAAAGGGAGGGAGAAAAATTGGAATTCAAGATTTTGCAAGGATGAATGTTGAAAACTATCTTTGCATGTATTTCAAAAAATAAAAAAGTTATTATTACAGTATATTAAAATGTGAAAACTGAGGCATTTAGAGATTTTGACTAGCCTAGCTAATAAGTGTCTAAAGTAGGATTTGAACCCAAGTCCTCTTGACACCAAGTCCAGTGCTCTATCCCTGCTCAACTAGCTTCTGGTAGAACTCAAACTCAGATAGTGGCACAGACCTACCTGCTGAGGAGGCTGAGGTTGAGGCTAACAGATCTCTGGAGCTCATAACTTCTGAGCTATGTACAGTGTGCTAATGAAATCTGGAAGCAATGTGGTGGTAAGGGGGAGTACACCAGGTCATCTAGGAGAAGCAAATCAGCCCAGGTCAGAAACAAAGAAGGTCAAAGCTCGCAGATGATCCATAGTGGGGATGTGCTAGTAAATGTTTAACAACCAACTCTCAGGGGAGGGAAATGGGGGGGGGGGGTTTGGATGGCACACTTTAAAGTTTAATCTGCATTCTTAATATTTTCTTCAACGCTTTCTTAAGTTTAGACAACCAACAAAAAAAAAATAAATCAAGCCCTGATTTCTGGGATGTAACTGCTCAAATAAAAAATTTAACAATCAGCTTTCTCTCCTGGGCAGGTTGTAACTTAACTCCAGCACACTCCTGCAGCCTAGCTGAGACAGGGAGTGGTTATTGTTCAGTCATTTCAATCATATCCAATTCTTCATGATCCCACATGAGGTTTTCTTGGCAAAGTTACTGAAGTGGTTTGCCATTTCCTTCTCCAGCTCATTTTACAGATGAAGAAACTAAGGCAAACAGAATTAGTGACTTGCCCAGGGTTACACTAGCTGTGTAAGTATCTGAAGCCAGATTTTAATTCAGGAAGGTGAATCTTCCTGACTCCAACACCAGCACTAAATTCACTTCATTATGAGATAGGGAGACTCAGTTCTCCCATCCCCCCCCAAAAAAAAATTCATTTTATAAAAAAAAAATTCAAAACCAATTATTCTACATGGCTTTTCTCTCCATAAAGTAAATATTTCTCAAAGTTAAGAAACAGTGATTATATAAAGAAAACTGAAATAAAAAAAGAATTGGAGGATTTATCTATATCTATATCTATCTATACACATATATATATGTAATTTCCTGAGGCTCTTCAAAGGAGAATGAATTTTTAAACCTCTTGCTGTAACCTGGAATAAAATATTTATTAAGGGAGTAATGTGATTCTTTCTCTGTGACAGAAAAAAAAAAAGTCTACCTGGAAAGCAATGCCACTCATCCCACATCACAGCTCATAGCTCCAATTTCCTTCTGGCAGACACTATCCAATTATAGAGCATGCCTGATCCCCAGCCATTACAGACAAGTGTTCACTCCCCAGGAAAGGATTCTTAACACAGGTGTGTCCTAGGGAGGGGCAAGAAATGGGCTACAGAAAAACTGATGAAGACTCATTTTTCCCTCCAGGAACCTTACAGTATTGTATAATAGAATTCACCAATAGCAGCAACAAGGCATGAGGGTTAGAGCTTTGGAACCAGGTTCAAATCCCAATTTCCACACTAACTAGAGGTTGTGGACAAGTCCAGATTCCTCATCTATAAATGGATATGCTTATACAAAGTTATGCTTCATAAACTTTAAAATGCTCTATAATTGTGAATTATTATTACTAATATATATCTGTTTCATTCTTCTGTCATTCTCCTTCTTAGATTTGGTCACCTCCTGTTTTGATTTTTCCCTTTCAGTTAGGCCAGTGATTTCATTGGTATTAGGAGCCCCCAGTGGGGCACTTCCTTCTATCAAAACAAATAGCCACCTTCTCTGAATCTTAGGATCCTAAAGGAAACACTGGAGATTTTTTAGTGGAGACAAGGGAAAGATGACTAGCCCCATGCTTTAGGAAAATCACCTTGGTAGTTGTGTGAGGGATGGATTGAAATGTGAAGCTATATGGAGCAGAAAGACCTACCAGAAGACTCTTGCAATAGTGTAGGTTAAGAGGTGAGAAGACTTGAACTAGGATTGTGATTATATAAGTAGAAAGGAGACAACACGGGAGTTGTTAAAATAGAAACAAGTTTTGGCAATGAATTGGCAGTGAGGTGAGAGAATATAAGGAGTCAAGGATGTCACAAGGGTTGTCATCTAGGCTGAATGAGAAAATGGTGGTGCCCTCAATAGTAACAGGAACTTTCAGAAGGGTGAGAAAATACTGGGTTGTCTATTTTTCATATGTTGAGTTTGAGCTACCTCTGGTATATATTTCATTGGGCAGTTGATAATTTGGGACTGGAACTTGGGAGAGGATTGGGTTGGACATATATATCTGGGAATCATCAGCATAGAGATGATAATTGAGCTGATAAAAGCTGATAAGTTCATCACAAGATAATATAGAAGGAAAAGAAGGTGTTAGGACAGGTAGTGGAGGTGAAGACACCAGTATTTAGTGGATATAACATGGATCTTTCATCAGCAAAGAAGACTTATGAAAAGGTGGAAAGGAAAAAGAAGAACCTGGAGAGAAAAGTACCTCCCACAATCCAAAGAGGAGAAAATGTGTAAAAGAAGAAAGCGAGAGTTTTAGTTAAAATAGAGAGGTTAAGAATAATTAAAATTAAAAATTGGTTATTAGAACTGAAAGACAGAAGATAGTTGTAGAAGAAAAATTCGATGAATGATGAGGTTGGAACCATTTGCAAGGAAGAAAAGAATATGATTAGAGAAGTTGAAGGACCAACTTCTTATTCAAATGATGGCTTATTCAAAGAGGTTGACTAAGAAATGCAAAAGAGATGTAAGATAATAGGAGTAATAATAAGGTGTCCTAAGAACCAAGGCAATTAAATGGTGTAATGTTTAGAGCATCTGACTTAAGAGTCAGAAAGAACCAAATTCAACTGTAGCTTCAGACTGGTCTTGTACAAATTCCTTGACTTCTTATAACACCTACCTGAGAGGATTGTTCTGAGAATCAAATATAAAGCACTTTGAAAACTTTAAATTGTTATATAAATACTAGCTGCTAATAATAATAATAAAGATGGGGATTCATGGACCTGTTTGTAACCTAGGGAAGTAATCATTAGAGATTAGAGATTAAGGGGAAATGGGGTTATAATGGGGCAATATGTGTGTGAAGATATGAAGGAATGGGATCAAGGATACATGCAGAAGGGATGGTCTTTTTGAAGAAGTTGTAAGATGAGGAAGGGGGAAAGAATGAGTTCTTAGTGAGTTGCCTTGAGTTGTTTTTTGTTTTGTTTTGTTTTGTTTTTTGTTGTTGTTTTGTTTTGTTTTTGGAGGAGGGTTAAAGTATAAAAGAAAGGCCTCAGCTGGGAGGATGAGAGAACAGTGAGAACCTTGAGGAGAGATGAGATTTAAAATAGCCATTGTGAAGAATATGACAGAAATTCAATTAGGAGAGAATAAAAAGATTGCCTTGCTGCAGTGAGAACCCATCGGAGATCAGATACCAAAATTTTAGTGTATCCAATCAACACATTTGCAGGACTTTCTAACATTAGATCTGTGATTTTCATAGCATAGGGAATATACTATATGGGAACTCCTTCTACAAATTAGTGTACTAATGACTAAGTATGTAAGCAATGGCAAGTAGGTGGCTCAATGAAAATCACAGATTTATCTTTGTGATGCCTTTGATACTTATTAGCTATGTGATGTGACCTTGATCAAGTCACTTAATTCAGTTTGCTTCAGTTTCCTCATTTGTAAAATGAGCTAGAGAAGAAAACAGCAAACCACTCCAGTAACTTTGCTGAAAAAACCTGACTGGACAACAAACGTATTGAGTCCTGGGGAATTTCCTAAAACAAGCAAACAAAAAAGTTAAGTGACAAACTCAGGGCTACAATGCTAATAAATCTAGGTTTTCCTGACTCTAAGACTAGCACAGTAAACCATGTTGCATCTCTATTTAATAGGTTCTTATAAATGTTTGTAGATAAGAAGGAAGAAGGAAGGGAAGATTGAAAGCCAAGAATTTCCTCTTTAGTTCCAAAACTTGGACAAGAATGAGAATGAAAAGGGGGTCATAACATTTTGAAGTTATGCTTTTACTATAAAAAATTCTTTATTTTCATCTCAAAAAATGAAAAATTTGGCAAAATAATGTTTTAATTTGAAAAATAATGTCAAAATTAATTCTAATTAATTCTAATAGCAATGATACAAAGAAATGTTTCTAATCACTAATAATAAGAAAATTCCAAATTCAATAACATTGAGGTTCAACTTCACACCAGCACATTGACAAAGATGATGAAAAATAAAAACGCACATTTAGGGTTAATTGGGGAGGCCTATGGGAAGACAAGCAAGTAATGCATTGTGGTTGCATTGTAAATTGTTCTAAACATTTTGGAAAGTGATTGAAAATATATCCAAAGTCACCAAGCTGTGTATAACCTTTGATCCAATGGTATCCCTTAAAAAAATCAAGGATAGAGGGAAATAAACCACATAAAATACAAGAATATGTAAAAGGGAACTTTTTGTTGTAGCAAAGAATGAGGAATAAAATGAATGCAAATCAATTAAGTTTAACAAATTCTTGTATATGAATATGATTCATAGTGTTATAATGTGTGAATACTATTGTACTGTATTAAATGTTTTAGGAGATATGGCCATTGCACTGGAGCCATAGATGAGATCTAAGTGAAGATGTACACCAAAGTTGGATGACTAGCCCTGAAAAGGCTTGGGAAGCCTACAGCAGAGATACTAGTTCTTCAGAACATCCCAAATATTCTAGACCAGATTGAAAGTAATTGATAGGCTTCCAGCCATCAGTGAGTTAGGGGGATGTCTACCCCAAGCATGCAAAGACTTCCCCCAGAGGAATAGATAGAGGAGAACAATTTGTTCCAATGGCCATTAAAGTAGCTGAAGCAAGTGTCATGGAGTATTTCCAGCTTGGTCAGACATCAAAGATACCAAGGTCATCCACTGCATCCTGGGCCACTGACAATTGTTCTTATTTTTGTCTTGTCTCTAGACTTCTGTTACTCTGGAAGAAAGAATGATAATGATAACTTCGTATAACTCTCTTTCACTTATATCCAATTCATGTGCAAATCAAGACATCATCTTGTGATGTCATTGGTCATCTTTGAAAATGAAGGATGACAACTATACTAAATGACCAAAAGGATGGCTTCAGAGAGACTTGGACTTAATGAAGTAATGAAGAGTGAATTGAGCAGAACCAGGAGAACCATTTATTCAATGATCACAATAATGTAAATGAATATAATTTTATTTTTTATTTTATTTATTTTTGCTGAGGCAATTGGGGTTAAGTGACTTGCTCAAGGTCACACAGCTAGGGAATGTTAAGTGTCTAAGACCAGATTTGAACTCAGGTCCTCCTGACTTCAGGGCTGGTGCTCTATCTACTGCACCACCTAGCTGCCCCTATGAATATGATTTTGAAAAAACTCTGATCATTGAAATGCCCAAATATAAGTTCAGAATACTGATGATAATGCATGTTTAACATCTCTTAACAGAGAAATGATGGAGGGCAAGTGCAAAATGAGACGTGTTTTTGTTTACAGCCAATGGGGGTTTGATTTTGTATGATTATACTTAATTGTTAAAAGGAAGAGCTTCTATTTACTGAGTGAGAGTAAAGAGGAAAGAATGAAGAGAAGGGATAATGATAGCGATACAAAAAAAGAGAAATAAAAGAAAAAAGTGTCCATGAAATATTTAAAATGAAAATGGAAAATGGAAAAAAAAAGATAACATATAAGTGGGTGGTTTTTACTATTGTGCTAAATTAAATGCATACTATTTAAAAGAAACAAATTGTACTTAACAAAAATTCACAGTTGTATATATAATCCTCTCCTGTTCTTATACATGTTTTCAAATTTCATAATGAAAAACTAAATGTTTTTAAAAATCATAAATTCTCAAAAGTGACATATTTCCAATGGTGTAAGAGAAAGGGTATTAGATTTGAAGACAAAAGAACTGGACTGGAGTTCTGGCCTTGTTATTTTATTAGTTGTTAGTAAACTACTTCCTCACTCTTGAACCACAGTTTACTTTTCTGCAAAATGGGGATAACACTCTACTAAATCAGAGGGTTGCTATGAGAAGAAAGTCTAAGAAAAAAATCCAGGCAGTTGGAGAACCCGTAGAAGAAGCAGCAATAAAGTAGTCCAGCTCCTTCTCATGCTTTTGAAGAAGGCACTTAAGCCTGAACGAAAAGATGTTTTATCTTTCCAATGGTGTTGCTTCCATCTTAAGAAAATGGAGCTAAACTGACCCCCTTCAGCAGCTGGCATGGATTTTATATTCCAATAGTCTGTGTATCAGTAAGAATGGTAACCCATGCCAAATGATAGATGAATTTACAAAGAACTCAGCCTTTTATAGGGCTTGCTTGCTGTTTCTCCATGGGAAGCAAAGGCCACAGCCAGTTTTCCACTTGGATAAGTTCAGAATAGAATTATCTACCTGACTCTTACCTATGTATTATTTGAAGTCTCCCAATGACATCTGGATTGATAACAAGAATGCCCTTATCTGTGGGTGGTCTCATCTGTTTGTGACCAGCATGATCTACCTTAGGTTCACCAGTATCTCAAAGGTCAAGAGCTCACCTTTTACCTTCTCACTCTTCTTACCAAGAGATTTTTCCTATTCAAAAATTCAAGGGCAGCTAGATAGTGCAGTGGATAGAACATTAGCCTTGGAGTTAGGACTTGAGTTCAAATATGGCTTCAGATACTTAATACTTTTTAGCTATGTGACCCTGGCTAAGTCATTTAACCCCAATTACCTTTCCAAAAAAAAAAAGAAAAGGCATCAATAAAAATTCTAATGTGATAGCTATTTACATAAAGGGCTCTTATAACCTTTTTCATGAGAATTAAAAACAAAAACACATTACTACTGTGATTTTCAATATAAATCAGGAAGTTTCCTAATTCTTGTTAAATGACTAAAAAACTAGAGTTATTTGAGTAGAACCACAGAATTTTAAAGTTGGAAGGGACTTTTGTGGCCATCTAGTTCAACCCATGCAGGAAAGAAACAAGTATTATAATGTACCTGACAAATGGTCATTGCCGAGTTTGCCTGAAGACCTTCAAAGAGGAGGAATCCACTCTTTAAGACAGTTGTTGGTGCTTGGGGTGGGGAATGTTTACCCCAAGCATGTGAAGACTTCTCTCTGGTAGAAGGTGCAGATGAGAACAATTTGTTTCAAGAGCTATGAAGATGTCCTTGCCCATGGTCATATAGCTGGTATATGTCTCTTCTTTTAAATCATGGCACTGAGGACTAATTGTAATATCCAAATTAACTCTGGCAGTACAGTGAGATTCTTCCTTCTCTTCCAAGAAGCTGTACCTCTCAAAGAAACCTAAGAGCCCAAAAGTTTTTTGAGGCTGCCCCAATGCAAATTTATATTGAGCTTGTAGTCCTTTAAATGCCTCAGATCATTTGCTGAACTGCTGCTCTCTAATCATTCTTCTTCCATCCTACATTTGTGAAGGTGATTTTCTTGGTATGCAAATGTAAGATATTCCATTCATTCTAACAATTTCATCTCATTAGATTCAGAATGATGCTTTAGTCTGTCAACATCTTTTTGGTCCCTGACTCTGTCATCCAACCAGTTATCTACCCATTCTAGTCATCTGCAGTCTGCAAATCTGATGAGCATGCCATCTATTCCTTTACCCAAGACATTGAAAGAAAATGTTAAATAATACAGGGCCAAGCAGAGAAGTCTGGGCTACTTCACTGACAATCTTCTGATGTGTTGACAGTGAACCATTAACAACTTTCTGACTTTCTGACTGATTCTGATATCCAAACAGTTCTGAATTCCTCTAATTAGATTATAATCTAGTTTATATCTTCTATTCATCCCCCCAAAATAGTATAATCATCAGATGTTACTATGGCATGGAAATATCTGCTCTCTCAAACTCCACTCCCAACTGGAAACAAGGTGGAAGGAGGGAAAAAATCCTCACAAACCACTCTCACGCATTCTTCCTGGGTGGTTTCAGAGGCAGGACCTTCTAATCCCTATCAACTCCATCCCCTTCTCTTGAATGATTGTGGGGAAAGGTTTATCTGTAGTCTATGTCTCACCAGCTAGTTGTTCTAGGGAAAATCCAACTGAATCCTGAATTCAGATTTTAAGGTACTTGTAAGGGAGATTTATAGAATCAGTCATGATACTAAATTGTAGGTCAATAGTTACTAAAGGAACATATAACCTCCTAACATAAAGATGAGGGAACTTCCAGTTAGGGAATTCCATGAGATAAAGAAAATATCTTGGAGTTATCCTCCACAGTACATTCTGATCACAAATAATAATATGGAAACAAACAATAAGAACAAACTTATTTATTTAAAAAGAAAGAATACAAATACAGCCTCAGGCACTTATCAGCTGTGGTCAAGTCACATAACCCCAATTGCTCCCTTAAAAATAAATCTAAAAAAAAAAAAAGGAAAAGGAAAAAAAGAGTACAAACCATTGGCAGTGGGCAATAAGAAAACAAGAAATCCAGGGTTTGGGGTTTGTTTTTGTTTTTGTTTTTTAGTTCTCTCTTGAGTGGATGGAAAAAGTGAAAAAAGAAGACTTGTACCTAGATTTTATGGAACAAGAACATTTGCTAAACTCAGGGCTCACCTTCTAGTCCCATTGCTTTTCTGTTACCTCCAGTATCTGAAGCTTCTTGTTAAGTGCTGCATGAAGAATTTTCTCTCCCAGCCCAGTCAGTGACAACACTTCCAGAGTTCTAATATTGTTGCCTCTCAGACTTCTCCATTGCCTTGCCAACCCAATACTCCTTTTCTTAAGCCATTTCTTCTTTGCCTGCATTAACAAATAAAACCCTGAAAAAATAGATTCCATACCATTTCAAGATCTCCTATCACCCAGTTTCCAATCTTAGAGCATATCTTTATCATGATAAAAACCCCAAGACAACTGTGCAACTAGATTCTTGCATCCTATGAGGCTTTCACCTGCTGCCTTCTACCCCTCACGTAGCAGGGAGAGTTACAGTAGTAAGATATGTTTTATTCAAAGCTTTGTTAGAATTTTGTAAGTTATATCAATAGTAATCTCTTCATCTACTTAGTTTAATTTTGTTTAAAAAAATAAAAAAAAAAAGAAAAGAAAGTATGATGTGACCTGTTCTTGATGGCACTATCCTTGCCCTTTGTAGTCAGTGCTTTCCTTACAAGATGTTTACCATCATCTCTTTAATGGCCTATTCTATAATGTTCTCAAGTTCATTGGTCTATAGTATGAACTCTATGTTCTTACTCCTTTTCTGAAAATGATGGTAATTGTTGCCCTCTCCAGTCCTATTTTTCATTGCAGAAAGCATCAATCACACCAACAACCAGTCCTCTCAGTACATCAAGGTCAAGCAACTTGAGTTCTTCAATGATATCTGGATATTCTCTTACTATTTCCTTATAAGTCTTAGGTATCAATTCCATGTTACTCGTTTTTGTTCTGTCATGTCCAGGGCAAGAGTCATTTTCTTTAGCAGAAAAAAAAAACCAGAAGCAAAATTACATTTTTGAAATTCCTCTGTTTTTCTCTGTTGTTATTAAATATTAATACATCCATCTCAAGCAAAGTAATATTCCTCCTTTGATATTCCTTTTTTCCCCTAATATAGCTATGGCCATGAAAATAGCTGAAGTAGGCAAAGTGTAGTGCTTAGAGCTTGGTCTGACTATTAAAGACACCAAGCCCTTCCATTGAATCCCAGCAGTCATGTTGACTTTTGTCCTATTCCTGGACTTCAGTGATTCAAGAAAAGAATGAAGCTGATGACTCTATGCAGTTTTGCCTCACTTAAATCCAGTTCATGCTCAAGTCAAAATAATTTGTAATGGTTTCCTCTTCAGAAATAAAGGATGAACAACAATAACCATTTTCCCCTCCTTTTTGTTCTCCTTTGCATCCATTACCAACCTCAGATTATTAAGACTTGCATAATTCTCACATTAATTTTTTTTCTTCTTCTCATTTTTATACTCATCTTTTGTTTTCTGGTCTTGCTTCCATCTTTTGGACATTTCTTCTTAAAATTTAAATTGGTTGGTGAAATTCTTGTGCACCTGTGGACTCTTTTACGCACCCTTCCTGGATGACTATCCTTGCAGCATTTTAATCTGTGTGATCTTACCTATTTTCTTCTTAATTTAAATCTACTTTCCCAAAATCAAGGACAAATATCACACTATAACCAAATTGCCTCTCTTTCTCTGTCACACACTCTATGAGGGAATGGTCCTCAAATCAAGCATAGCTTTCATTAGGAATGCTGGTCCCAGGGAAGAATTTATTTGCTTGCCCTAATTCTCCCTCTCACACAACAGAAGATAGTTGTTTCTCCTCCCCCAGTTAGATTCAGTCTCACTGGTCCCTGGAGGTAATGAAGAGTGGAGGAGGGTGTGATGCAAGGAACAATCTGCTTCAAAGGGGGTACAATTTGAACTGAACTACCCCTGATTGAAGATGGAGGAGGAGGGAAACAGCAAGAAAGTAGGACTTTAAGACAGAGGCATGCCTGGGAAGAGATAGAATTCCTGGCATACACTGAGAAGTGCACTCCCCAACTCCCCTATATTAGAATCTGGGGTAAAGTCTTGATCTTCCTACCCTACTATGGTGCTCTTCTCTGGAGTTCAGTTTTCTTATCTATGAAATGAAAGGATTGGACTAGGTCAGTTCAATGGTCCTCATTTTGGTGATCTGTGTCCATGGTGCTAAGGTCCCTTCCAGTTTTAATATTCCTTGTTCTGTGATTCCTTCCAGATCTGATATTCTATGTTCAATGTTCTTTACAACTCTGACATTTTATGTTCTATGATTCTAAAGTTCCTTTTAGCTCTCACATTCTGCCACATGATCCTTAGGTTCCTAACATCCCCTAGCAAAATGATTACATTGTCCTTTTAAGCCTACCAGTTTATATTCTGTGACTCTAAATCCTAGTTCTGATATTCTAAGTTCTATGATCTAAAGGTATTTTCTAGATCTTATCAGTTTTGTGGTTCTATTTATTAGTAACAACGTCATAATATTACTCTCCTATTTCCTTTATAGACTATTCAGTTTTATCTTTAAATGCTCTATCTTGCTTATGAATTTTTTTTAATTTAAAGAAATTTTATTGATACTTTTTTTTGGTACTTGTTATTTTTTATATCAAAGTTACCAAGGATAGATAATCTCTCTCTCTCTCCTATGCTCCCTTTTATAACAAATAAAAATAGCAACCAAATAATAAATGTATTAAATCTGACAACCTATGCAACATTTTGTATCCATAACCCACCACCTCCTTATTGAGAGAAAGGATGTGTAATTCATCACCTGAGAGTGGCCATTGCATTGCCTTCTGATATCTTCTAATATAGTTTGAATTTATATTAACTTAATCCTTGTACATATTGCTTAGATTCTGCTTTGTTCACCCAATTCACATAAATTCTGCCATATTTCTCTAAGTTCCTCATATTTAAAAAAAATTTGTTTTATTTTTAATTTATGGAATAAAACAAGCATTTCTATTATATAGCACATGAAACTGCAAATCTACTATGCACAAATGACTATTTCTTCAAATATACAACAAAATTAGGTAAATTTCTTTTTTTCTTTTTTTCTTCCCTTCTCCCTCCCTCATTAGACACAATAGCTACCATTAGACACAAAAAAGTATATATATACATATATATATATATATAATTATTCTATACTCCTATTTATCAGTTTTTTCTCTAGACACATAGCATTTTTCTTCATATGTTCTTTATATATATTTACCAATTCTTACAGACCAGTAATATCCCATTGTACCATGCAGCACAATTTGTTCTGTCATTTCCCAGTTGATAAGAGGCACACATTTTGTTTCTCTTTTATTTTTTTTTGATAAAGTATCAAACTGAAATAGTCATATTTATCAAATACAGTGCATTCAACATGAAAGCATCTTTAATTTGCTGACTGAATGGGGGCTGCATGGTTTTTGCCTTGTAAGATAAAATTGTCCCCAAGGAGCCATGGGAAAAGGCATAACATTATAACTAGGCTAGTGGCCTCTTAGATTTCTGCTCATCAAACAAGGGGCAGTTGGAGTGTTACAGAGACCTCCAGGGCTTAATGAATTATTGCATTGACATGCTTCAGTTAAATCCTCTAAATCTGAAGTGGATACCACTTGCTGAAGATCAATTAGTCAAATGCTTGAGTTTAATAACTCAAGTTCCCCTGCTTGGCCTAGGGAATCTGAGAAAGGCAACAGTGTTCCACCCACCCCCAGCCTTGTATTGTAGAAAGATCATTGGCTCTAGAATTAGCCCAGACTTTGAGTCTTAACTTCCGTCATTTTCTATTCTTTGAATAAGTCGGCTTTCCCAATTCCTAATATGTAAAATTGGGTTAATAACTTGTATGGCCAACTTCATAGGGCAGTTGTGAGGAAAATACTACATACAAATCTTAGAATATTAAAGAAATATCAGCTATAACAACAAGATTATGTGGTGATCAAAGGTGATGGACTTGGCTCTTTTCAACAATGCAAGGATTCAAGATAATTCCAATAGACTTGTGAGAAGAGAGCCATCTGCATCTAGAGAGATAAATAGCTATTGAGAATGAATGTGGATTAAAGCATAATATTTTCACTTTTCGTTGTTTGCTTGCTTGGTTTTTTTTTCCTTATTTGTCCCCTTTTGATCTGATCTTTCTTGCGCAGCATGATAAATGTAGAAATATAGTTAGAAGCAAATCTGGAACACAAAGTTTTGCAAGGGTGAATGTTGAGAACTACCTTTACATATTTTTTGAAAAATAAAAAGCTATCATATGAAAAAAGAAACATCAACTATTCATTTGTTTTTATTGTGTAAGCCACAGGCCTTAGTAGTACAATTAAAAAGCACTAGTTCTGGAGTCAGAGGATCTGGGTTCAAATCTTATCTATCACTCCAAAAACTTGTGTGGCTTTAAGCAAATCATTTAGCCTCTCTTGGTCCCAGTTTCCTTAACTGCAATTGCAAGATGAAGGTTTTGGGACTACAAGGTTTTTTCCAGCTCTGGATCTAGGATTCTTTGAATATATGAACCCAGTGAAATAGGCTAGTTTTATTGGGAGTCTGTTGTATTAGGACTTTTGTTCATCTTGCTTTGTTTCTTATTTATATGGCTGATCATTCCTTCTGTTGGTGGAAATTAAAAATTTATCAGCAGACTTTTAAAAATGAGACTGTAGCAAACTCAAATCATAGAATTTGTAGGTAGAAAGAACTTTAGACGTTTAGGACAACATCTTTATTACATTGATAAGAAAAGTGAGATTCAGATTAGGTTAGTTACTTGTCCAAAGTCATATGGAGAGCACAAAGTAAAGCCAGGGAAAAAATATAAAGCATTTTGCAAACTTCCATATAAATTACTACTATTATTTTTCCTTTCTTTAAAAAAAAAACTATTGATACACATTCTTCTAAATAAGATATGAGTTAGAGATTCTTGGTTATGTTATTGACAAAGACAGAGGGTATTAAAATTTTTTTTTCATTTAGGGGCTTGAATCTTCCACTTTATACCAATTGTTTTTCAGGCTGGAAAGAGTTGCATCTTTGCCAATTGTCCAAGGCTATGGAAATACCAATCAGTCAGTCAATAAGTCTTTGTGAAGTGCTTAATATGTGCTAGGTAATTTGCCTTGGTACATTATTTGGGAGTGCCCATCCTCACTGAGATGTGCTAGGAGTCTGCTGAGTCTCATCTTGCTGATTACAGGTTAGTGGCTACAAAGGATGGATCATGATGCATGTTTTAATTTCTTAATTCTTGGAGGAAAACCTCACGGCCTTGCTTCTACATCAGAGCTTTGCGCCTGCTTCAGACTGACTCAGAATTCAGAGCTGATGGCTTGGACATGGCTTTTACAGGTCAAAATGTAAGACTCTGGTGATATTATCTCTATTATCTGTGACATTAAGGCTTCCTTCTTGCTCACAATTTGATAGGAAGCAGCACCTGGATTACTAATTGATCTGAGTCATAGAAAGTCTCTTCTCATTTGAGGCATGCAGGCACTCACTTCCCTGTATAAGGGCAGCTGATGAGTTGGCCCAACAGACACTAAATGGCCCCAACAATATAGATCCTAATTCTACCAGGGACTTCTTTCCAGAATCACTGCCTTGGTAGTAAAGAGAAAAGTGAAATAGGATTCCAGAGACAAATCTCTAACAGACTGTTTTGATAAGCATTCATTTTTGTGTTATTCAGTCATTTCAGTCCTGTTCCACTTTCTATGACTCCATTTGGGTTTTTTAAAGTAAAGATATTAAAGTGGTTTGCCATTTCCTTTTCTTGTTCATTTTATATTTGAGAAAACCGAGACAAACAGGGTTTAGTAACTTGTTCAGGATCACACAACTAGTGTCTGAGGCCAGATTTGAACTCAGGAAGAGGAGTCTTCCTAGCTCCAGGCCTGGTATTCTATTCACTATGCCAATTAGCTGCCCTGTGAATCCTCAAACTTAATACATATTGCAAGGACCTGCTATCATCCCTTCATCCAGACAGTCTCTAGACAACCCAGCTCAATCATCTTCATGAAAAAATCCAGAGAGGCTGGTTATCTGGATGATGGATGAATGGTGCTTAATTAAGCTCATACTTGAAATCTTCCCAGTTGGGAAGGTTAGGCCCTTTGGGTCCATGCTCCACTTGCATAAATTTGAAAACCTAGGTTCACTTTCATCCTTATGAGGAAGCTCCTAGAGGAAGGCTTTTGTGGAGGTTTCCATAGAGACAATGTTAGAAATAGACTCCTTCTTAGATTCCTCCCAGGAGAGTAAAAAGTTTTTTGCTGTCAATCAATCAACAAGCACTTATTAAACACTGTGCTTGGTGCTGGGAATACAAAGATTTAAATATGAACAATTTCTGCCCTCAATGAACTTATATTTTTATAGATCACATGTACACATAAAAGAATATGCAAGTAAATAAAAAGTAATTTAGGAGGAACTAGCAGCTTGGTGGGTGTATTGGGGGAAGGTGTCAGAAGAAGTGTGGGACCAACAGTTGTTTGTTCCTATTTTTGAAGAGGACAAATGACATCAAGGGGTGATGACTTGACTTGTGGATGAAATGGATTATGAGGCAGAGTTGTTCAAAGTTGCTAGTCTCACACTTTCTTTTCCAGAGTCATCAGTGTGTTCAGTGGTAAGACAAAAGTCAGGAGGATTGAAGACCGCCCAGGATGCAGTGGATGACCTTGGTATCTTCCATGACTGACCAAGATCTTAGCACTTCACCTGCCTTTATGGACTCTGGAACAAATTAATCTCATCTGCCCATTCTGCCAGGGAAAATTTTCACGTGCTTGGAGTAGTCATCCTCTTAACTCACTGACAGATCTGAGGCCAGTTGGTTACCCTCAACCTGGTTTAGACCATCTGCTGGGATGATTTACCAGTGTGTGATCACAGCACATGCTACAACTTCTTAGAGCCACAGCCCTGAGGAGTGGCAATAACTTTCCTTCCTACCCAGACTTGCAGTTCTGCTTCCACATAAGCTCTCCTCTAGGGAGTTGGTTCCTGTGAAGAAGTAATCACTCATACCTATCCAACTGCCAAGCAACTGACAGCAAGGAGAGAAAGAGAGAGACAGACAGAGAGACACAGAGAACAGTATAGACCAGACAGGTCAAACCACCTTGACCATTATTTCTCACATACTATGATGAAGACAGACCTTCATCTTGAACCCAAGAGCCTCAAGAATAGCAATGCTTCCAGCACCTTTGGCTATTATTCTGTGTAACAGCTGAGCAACTGCTTTGGTAGGTACTACAGCCACATCTATCAAGGATCCAGAAAAGACAGTTTTTGTCACCAAAGTATTTGGTACTGTCAAATTAGTTCAGTGTCAGAAACTGATAAGATATTATTAGTGGAAATGAAATTAAAGAAGTATTAACCTCTGTTTGCTTTTTGTTTTCCTTCTCATTTTTTCCCTTTTTTGTTTGATTTTTCTTGTGCAGTATGTACAATTATAGAAATATGTATAAAAGAATTGCACATGTTTAACATAAAAAAAGAAAAAGAAAAAGTATTAACTTCTGCTTTGTAGCTACAACCTAAGGATCATGAAACCTTTCCCTCTGATTTGTGACTGAACCTTCAATCTGTGTTCTCTCCCTTTAAAATGTAAATGTTTTGAAAATAGGGACTCCTACTTTTCTGTTCATATCCCCAGTGCTTAGCACAGTGTTTCACACAAAGAAAATGCTTAATAAATGCTTTACTTATTCACTAATTCAAAATGAGAGAATCAACATTTACGCCTCTGCCACCAATGAATTAGTAGGCTATTTTCCCCATCCTTGCCAATGCCAAATTTTGTTACCTTTTGCTATTATTGCTTGTTTTATGAGTGTATGAGGAGAGTTGTTTTGATCTAGGTCTAAAAAATTTTGAATGCTTTCTCAAGTAGTTGTTTATCAGTTTCAAGAACTGATTGCTCTTCTTATCCTTTGACCACTTATATTAGAGAATATTATAATTATTTTATAAATTTATGTCAATTTCCCATAAATTTTGCATGTCAGGTGTTTATCAGACCTCTAAATGGATACTACTATTCTGGAAAGCAATTTGGAATTATACACAGAAAGTTATTAAACAGTGATTGCCCTTTGACCTATCTATACCACTGCTAGGCTTAGATACAAAACTGATCAAAGAAAGAAGAAAAGGTTCTTCATATAAAGAAATATTGTAGTAGCTCCTTTTTAGTAGATAGCAAAAAAATGGAAACTAAGAGGATATCCAACAATTAAGAAGTGTCTGAATAAGTTGTGATATGTAATTATGATAGAATACTATTGTAAGAAATAAAGAAATAAATAATTTAAAAATTACATGAAATTAAATGAATACAGACTGATATGGACAGAAAAAATAATTTATAATATCAATATTATGAAAATGAACAATATTGAGGACATTTGTTTATAAACTAATGAATAATAAAATAAACAGAACTAGAAGAGCAATATGTATGATAATACTGTAAAAGAAAATATATTTTAAAACTTTTAAGAACTATGATCAAAACAATGAACATATATGCTGCCAAGGATCCAAAAGGCTATTTATTACAGAAAGGTAGTAGATTTAGAGTGCAAAAGGAAATACACACAAATGTAAATAGCAATCATTTCTGCTTTGGCCAGAAACCTGGAGAGTCTTCCCCTCCCAGATTCACTTATTCATTTATTTAGATTTTTTTGGACTAAGTGAAAGAGATTTGTTGCCTCTATTGTTATGCAGTCTTAATCACTGAAATGGGTGAGGCTTTAGTCAAACTGAGACTTGTGGAAGACTTAGCTTAAAAAGGCCAACATCTCCCATTACATCCAGGACCATCTCCTCCCTCACTTAAATCCAATTCACTTGCATGTTATAGGTGTCACCTTCCTGATGTCATGGTCCTTTGAGAACGAAGGACAAACAACAACATATTTATTTGTGGATAGCGAGGGAGGGAATTTGTTTTGCTGGGCTGTGTATTAGAGAAAATTTACTGTTTCTTCTTTTTTTTTTTTTTTTCCTTCTAATGAGGTAGAAAGCAAAAAAAAAAAAAAAAAAAAAAAAGAGAAAATAGATTGTTTGCTTTTTTTTTTTAAATAGAGAAATGAAGGTATACTACCGATATGAAATGTTACTTTAACTTTCAGATGAAGTGACTGTGTTAATATATTATTTTACTAAACTCTTTTACTTTGTTACAAGCTTCCTCTTCTAAAGTGAGAGTGATCTGTAAAATTGCAATACAGAAACAAAATGCATTGATAAAACTGAAAGCGTAAGACTTTCATTAGAGGTAGAATGTAAAATTGCCCTCTAGTACATATTTTCCTCTTATTCTGAATGTATTGCTTTTATTTAGGCAATTTTTTTGTATTCTTGCATAACCAAAATAAAATATTGTGTCTTTAATTATTTCTTCTATATCACAGCTGGTTAAGAATTTTTTGTCCTATTATACAGAGTTTAGCCTTGTATATTTTTAATGGTACCTCCAAATATGGATGTGTGATCTCATCAATTTGGAAGTACCCTCCAAAGATGCAAATTGCAATGCATCCATGCTTGCCCATTCATGTGATGCCTATTCATGTTCTCTCATCATTTCCCTAAGGGAATCCACCAAACATGCTGAAACTCTACCTAACTTTCTTCTGACTTACATCACAAGGGGAGCAGTGGAGTATTCCGACTGTACATTTTCTTTTTAAAATTTAGATCATCGGGCAGCTAGGTGGCGCAGTGGATAGAGCACCAGCCCTGAAGTTAGGAGGACCTGAGTTCAAATCTGTTCTCAGACATGTAACAGCTGTGTGACCCTGGGCAAGTCACTTAACCCCAATTGCCTCAGCAAAAAAAATAAATAAATAAAATTAAAAAAAATTTAGATCATCAATCCATCTGGAATTTATCATAGTGTTTGATGTTAAATATTAGTTTCATGTTTTCTAATATATATTTGATTTTCCTGGAGTTTTTGTTGACTTTTATATTCCTTCCCCAATAAGTTTAGTTACTAGATTTATCAAATAGTAGATAGCAATAAGCATTTGATTCATAAATTTTGCTTACTTAATCTAGTCTACTGATGTATTTTTAAAAAACCTATTATTGGGTAGTTTTGGTAACACATCATTTTACACCTGAAAAATGTCATTCTTACTTTACTTTCCTCCCTTTCCTTTAAGTCTTTTTGTGTTTCCATATGAATCTTGATTTTTTTTTGTCCAATTCTATAAAATATTCCATTTACATTTTGACTTAATGTTAAATATATAGATTAATTTTGGTAGTAATATAATTTTTACTATACTAGTTTAACAAGACCAAGAACACTGATTGAATTCTGGAGGTAACTGGTGGCACAACAGATAGAATGGTCAGCCTGGAGTCAGGAAGACTTGAGTTTAAATTTGATCTCAGATACTTAACTACCTGTGTGATCTTGAGCAAGCCATTTAATTTCTTTTTGCCTTAATTTACTTGAATGTAAAATGGAGATAAAAATAGTATCTGCTTTGTAGTATTATTGTGAGGATCAAATTAGATACTTGGCATGTAAATGCTTATTTCCTCCTCCCCTCCCTTCTCCAGGTATCTAGTTCTTCATTTCTATTAAAAATTGTTTTATATAAATTATCTATATTTTAGAAAGTTAGCTTTCAAATATTTAATATATTTTGTTGTTTGTTTGAATACTATTTATTTTTATCTATTTTCCCTAGTTTTTGAAAAATAATATGAAAATGTTGATTTTGTGAGGTTTTGCATCCTGTTACTTTGCTGAAGCCATTTATTCTTCAAATTAGATTTTTGCTGTTGATTATTTTAGAAAACCATCATGTCATCTGTAAAGAGATATTTTAGCCTCTTCTTGTTTAATGTTTACTCCATTATTTTTCTTGTCATGTTCCTACTGTTAGCATTGCTAGAAGTATGCTGAATAATGGTGATAGTAGGAACCCTTATTTCACTTCTGTTCTTAATAGGTAGTGTCATATTTCTTCCCTACAAATAAAGCTTCACATTGATTTCAGCAAATGCTTTTTATCATGTTAAGAAAAATATTTTCTATTGTTATGCTGGCTTTTTAATGTTTTCAACACAAAACATTGTATTTTCTAAATGGCTTTTTCAGCATTTATACACATAGATTGGATTAAAAGTCAAATAGTTTTTAGTTGTTTTACTATTAGTCATGCTCATTGACTTTCTAATGTTGAACTATCCTTATATTCCTGATATAAAATCAACCCAATCATAATTAATTCTTTTTAGCATGCAATATACATTATTGTTAATATATGTTATTATATATTATGCATAATATATAATACTCAAATTTAATTTATGTAATTATGTAATGCATCTAATATATAATTACATATAATAAGACAAATTAAATTTATATAATTCTTAAATATATTTGCAGTAGTATTCACTAGTAATATTGGTTTACCATTATCTTTGTCTGCCTTATTCTTTCCTGCTTTAATTATCAAAAACATATTTCTCTCTTAGAGAAAAAGAAAGATTACTAATAAAAAATAAGAAGCAAGAAATCACAAGAAATGGTTGGAAAATAAGCAAATTTTTAAAAAACTATTACATATAGTTCTATGTGAACAAAAATGCAATGAATGAATATCTTTTAAAAATAAAGTTCTGAGACACAGAAAGAAATAGCTAACCTAAATAAATGTCAGAAAAAAGAGATTAGGTCATAAATGACTGCCATGAAAAAAAAGATCATAGATTACACAGAAAGATTTACATATAATTTTTGTTCTAGTGAATATTCTCTATCTCTTTTTTTAATTTTAATTTTTTTTAATTATTAAAACTTTTTATTTGCAAAACATATGTATGGGTAATTCTTCAACATTAACTCTTACAAAGCTTTCGGTTACAAATTTCCCCCCCCTACTCCCCACCCCTCCCCTAGATAGCAGGAAATCCACTACATGTTGATTATGTTAAAATACTTGACAAATCGAATATATGTATACATATTTCCACACTTATCATTGTTGTGCAAGAAAAATTGTATCTACAAGAAAAAATATCAGAGAAAGGAAACACAATGCAAGCAAACATCAATTCTCTATCTCTTTTTTAAGAAATAAATTTGATATATTTTTAAGATAGATACTACCTAACAAACATAGAGACCTCTTTAAAAGTTAGATTGTAAGTTATTTTTTTAAAATAAATTTTATTCCTATCTTTTGTTTTCCATATTACCTAAATTTCTCCCAGTATCTCTTTCTTTCCCCTTCCCAGATTGTCATCCAGTACAACAAAAAAATAATCATTTAAAGAAAAAGAAAAAAATCAGTGGAACCAATCAATATATTCAAAAATTCTGAAAATATATGTATCATTCCATATTTATGCTTTTCAAATCAGTGAAGAAATAGGGGGAGGTGTCTTCTCATATTTCTTCTTTCACCCAAGATTATTCTTTCAATTCTGCAATATTCACTATTCCATTATTTTGTGGTCATTTTTCTTTTCATTTAAATGATGGAGTTGCAGGCACTTCAGATACCTGAGACTATAAGAGGTTAAACAATTTACCTGAGGTGACATAGTATAAACTAGAGTCATGACTAAAACTGTTTTAAATGTAGAATACATGCATGAGAGTTATTTCAAGGTATGTATAGGTAGATATGATATGATGTTTGGCCTGCCTCTGTGTAGAATAAGAGAAGAGTTATTTTGGCACCAGAAGTCTACTTTCAATATGTCTCTGGAACCATCAGAACCAAATCTTTTATGGATGGTAAGTAACACTCTCCTAAACCTGACTCCTTCCCCCATGCATAGGGAGCTCAGTAAAACTGCCTCAGCCTTGATTGTTGTTACATTAAAATTAATTCTTTTGAAGTCTTTTGTTTTTATGTCTCATGCATTTCTAGATAGGTCCCCTGTAACCTTGTCCTCACCCAGTGAACTCTCTCCTCTGAGAAAAAGTTACAGAAATTCAGTGATAACCTCTTCTGTACCATTTCATACCCATAATCTTCTAATCTTTGCTATAAAAGAAGTGTATTTTCTTCTCTTTTCTCTTGGTCATTGCACAACAGAATAATATCTAATAAGATGATTATCAATCAAAATTCCAAGAATGAAAGAGCACAAAAAGAAAGGAAAAGAAAAGCAGATAGTCATTGATCTTTTTCTTCTCACAGAATGAGGACCTAATTAAATGAAGCAAACCAGAAAAATATACTCCATTTCAGCACTTATAGTAGTTTGATTGACAGGTTTTTTTTGTTTGTTTGTTTGTTTTGTTTTCTTGTTTGTTTTGAAAGAGCCCTCTAGGCCAAGGATTCTTAATCTAGGTCCAAGAATGTGGATGGGGGAAAATTAATCCTTATATTCAATGATGTTTCATTAAAATTTAGAATTTTTTTCAATTATGATTTTTAAAAAAAGATTGATTACATAGTTCTCTTATATGCCAATTTTGGGTAACCCTAGGTGATTTAGTAGGAATTTGCAATTCTTATTCCACCCCATATACCTTGTGTGATGCTGGGTAAGTCATTTCCACTTTATTAACTTCAGTTTTACAATCCAAAAAATGAAGATAATAATATCTGCTACTCTCAGAATTAATTTGAGGAAATTAATTTTTACATGTAACTATTTCTATAAAAATTTGTTATATCACTTTCTTGTCTATTGAAATAAACACAATTGTTCCTTTCTGCAGGATGCTGGGCTTAATAAGGGTTAGAGATAGCAAAAAAGATGAATAAATAATTCTATATCTGGGAGGGGACAAGAAAGAAGTACCAGAAATTTAGACCTTGACCATGTAGAGCTGGTTATTTTTTGTTAGGTCTATGCCCCATTATGTTTCTAAATCTAGACTGTAACTTCTTTCAGGACAGGGGCAGGGCTTTATACATACTGTTTCAAGTTCCTAATTCAGGTCCTTGCCTGGAGTAGGACTTTATAGAGGCACCATGGTGTAATATAAAGGGTGACAGCCATGTAGTCAGAAAACTTTGTGTTCAGTTCTGGTACTGATGTGGCTGATGTAGCAAATAATAGTAAGCACCAAATGATGTACTTTATGAGAAACACCGAAATATTGTGGAAAAAATCACAGTGGCCATTCTCTTTGGCAAAAGATAGGTTTATTTAGAAGAAGAGGTAACAGACAAAATGAAGGGATACAAGAACCCAGAACTGGTAAATATGAAATACAGTGGGAGAACACATAGCAAGGAAAGGAGTTTTAACAATGATGGAGAGGGCAAGTTCCCTAGTGGAACTCTCAATTACCCAGGAGAGAGGAAACACCCCATGAGGTTGGGGCATGCCCTTAGCTGGTAGGTTAAATACTAAGAGGGATTTAGCACCCTAAAAGAGTTAGACATCATAAGGTAAAGTGAAGGATAAGAGTCACCATGAAGCATGGTGGGGAGAATCAGAGGAGAAACACCACATGTCATGGGGGAATAGGAAGGGGACAGACAACATAAGGCAGTGCTGTGATGGACTGACTCAGAGGAATACAGCAAAGATGGCACAGCCATAAGCAGATTTATAAAGGAAATTTAACCTCAGGGACATGACTGGTATTTCTGACATTACATAGCAGGGTGAGGTTGCCCACAATCTCATTCTTCCTCCCCCTCCCTCTCCAGGGTTGGCTTCAGGGCTTGACAAAACTTGGATTTCTTGGCTGGACAAAGCAAGTTAGGGCCACCCATGGTTGGGGGGGGACCTCCACAGAGAGTGGGAACACTAAGCTAAGCTGATCTCCAATTCCTCTCTATCCTCATCAGAATCACCATTTAAGGAGGACATTGATGAACTGGAGAACAGCCAGAGGAGGGTACTCAGAGTTATAAAGGACCTGGTCCTATGTCAGATGATAATGGTTGCAGGAAGTAGGGATGAGGGAATGGAGGAATGGAGAATGGAAGACTCCTGAGAATATGAGGGAATGTTCAAATATTTAAATGATTGTTGCAATACATTCATCTTGGACTCAGAGGGGAGAACCAGAAGCAGTAAATTGAAGTTGCAAATAGGCAAATTTATGTCAGAAAAAAAACAAAATAAAACAAAACAAAACAACTTTCCTACAATCAGGAATAAATTATGATAATAAGTAAAAGTGAAACAGATTTGTTCTATTTTTAAATTAAATTTTTTTCAAATGAAAATCCTCCTTTCCCTCTTACCTCTTCCCACTTCTAACATCGATAATACATTGAGAAAACAAGAAAACCAAAATCCTCTTTACATATCTGTGTAGTCAAACAAAACAAATTTCCATATTGACCACATTAAAAAAAAAACCTTCTGATATTCGACCTCTCAAGAAGGTAGGTAACACGTTTTATCATGATTCCTATGAAATCACAATTTGTCATTGTATTGATTGGGCTTCTTTTAGAGATGATAGGTTCCTCTTAGAAGTCTTTCTGCATATGTTATATAGCATCAATTTATTTAGGATTAGATGGATGTTGTCTCTTCCAGCTCCCATTCTGTGAGTGGGTTAAAATTACTGCTCTGTACTTATATGTGATATTTGGGAGATTCACTTCTTTTTTTCTCCTCATCTATAAAATGGGAATGATACTTGCACAACCAATCCCACAATACTGTTGGGGAAATCCTCAGTAGATCTTAAAAGCAACCCTGGAAAGTTAGTTCTTATAATCATTATTGTAAACTTTGCTGTTGGCAGTAAGAAGCAGACATTATTTATTGGTTTTATAGAAATGAAGTTCTAGCTTTTCCCCAAGTGGATGGAAATAAGGATGGGGTCTAAATGAATATCTGGGATCCATTCATATAATAGGTTACTTAACAGCTAGATGTCAAAGTAAATATATAGAGCACTGGACCTGGAGTTAGGAAGACCTGATTTCAAGTTTTATCTTAGATAGCTACTGGCTGTGTGCCAATAGACAAGTCACTTAGCCTCAGTCTGCCTTAGTTTTTTCAACTGTAAAATGGGGATAATAAAAGCAACTATTACCCAGTGTTGGTTAAAAAAAAAAAATTGAGATCATATTTGTAAAATGCATAACAGCAGAATAGAGAACAATAAGGGCTCTTACAAAAAATAGCCTACTAAATAATTGTTATTTGTTAGAATTCATCAGTACCCTCAATATCCTCCACCTCTCTAATTGGAGGGAAAGTACAAGGAAGAGCTTCTAAAGCCTTCAGTGAGGAGAGCCACGTCAGCCATCTCTTCATTTGAGACCTGGCTTTGCTCCCTTGGATTTTTCTACCATGCTCCCACTTATTCCATGCTCCAAACCTTTCTTCTTTTAAGCTTCATTTTGAATGTTGTTTTTCCTCATTAGATTATATACTCCTTGAGGACATGGACTCTTTCTTTTTAGTATTTTCATTTTTGGCATTTGGTATATTGTCTGGCAAATTGTAAGTGCTCAATAAATGTTTACCAGATATGAAGAAAATCTAATTGTCAGTGAAAAGTACACAAAGATTGAAGTTCTAGATTCTTGATTCATAGTGCTTCTGAGATTTTGGACAAGTATCATGCCCTCTTGGATTCAGTTTTTTCATTTGTAAAGAGAATAATAACATCAATTCTGCTATTCTTAAGGTTAAAAATGGAAAACATCATATATTGTTATTATAGGCTGCTGTAGGGAAGCTAATAACATTAAAGACACCCCAAAGAGCAGGGAAGGCTCCCTAAAATTGTAAACATTCCTGGCCCCTCCAATTGAAACAAACAAAAAGTCATACTATCTGGGTCTTAGAACATACTTTTATTAAACACCAACAATAATACCTCAGGCACAAAATCAAAACAGTTGGTAATCTCAAGGAGTTTGCCTTCTTCAAGGCCTAGAAAGCCTCTAACAGAAGATAGGACTTGAGCTGAGTCTTGAAAGAAACCAGGGATTTCAAGTAGAGGAGGGAGTGAATTCCAGACATGGAAGAGAGCCATTGAAAAAGGCACCAAGAAGGGAGAGGGAGTGTTCCATGTGAGGAATAGCCAGACCAGTTTGGCTGAACCATAAAAAGGAGCAAAGTGAAGGAAAAAAAAAAAAAAAAGGAACTATCTTGTGAACTTTAAATAGTAGAAGAATTTTTTATCTTAGAGGTGAAAGAATCACCAGTCTTAGAGTTCTGGAAAATGACTTCGTTTGTTTTGTAGAGAATTTTTTGAAGAGGGGAGAAACCAGTTAGAAAGCTATGGTAATAGTCTTGACTATTGACTAACAAGAATTGTAGCAATGGGAGCAGAGAAGGAAAACAATGCAAAACATGTTAGGGAGTTAAATAAAAATGACAAGATTTGCATCTCCTGATATGTAGGTTAAGGTAAATCCAGGAGTCCTAGGTTGCTGCCCTCAAAAATGAGAAAATTCAGAAGAGGGGTGGGTTTGGGTGGAAAGATTCAGAGCTCTGTTCTAGGTACAAACTTGTGGTATCAGCCAAATTTAAAAGGCTCATAAACAGTTGGTGATAAGAGACTGGAGCACAGAAGACAGACTAGATTATTTCTATCTCTGCCCCTCTCTGTCTCTCTACATATAGATGATAATCGAACCAAAGAATATTGGTAAGGTCACCAAACCAAAGGGTGGAGAGAAAACTCAATACCTGATATGGACAATAATCCTGTAAAAGAGATTTCTATTTATTCATTTATTTTATCTTATATATCCCCCATATTATTACCAATTCATCAGATTTATTAAGGTTCCATTAGGGTTTTAAAAGAGACTTTTTAAAAAGAGTGTTCAGACCAGTAGGAGGAGAGCCAAAATAGATGGTGGAAAATCCCCCAGGTACTGAAGAGGTAAGGAGTGGTAAAATGAATTAAATGCTGTAGAAAAACTAGAGCATCAGCCTGAAGCATGAGAATGGACCATTAAATTCGGCAATGAAGAACTCATCGGAAGACTCTATATAGAGTAATAAGATTAAGAACAGTAAAGCATTTTAGACACCACCTAGTTGGTCTGTTTCCTCATTTGTAAAATACTGGCACTATTAGAGGAGGCAGTGAGAGAGGGGCTTTGTGAACCTTCAAAACCCAACGAATATGCGAGTTTTTATTGCATATAAATAAACTGAGATTCAGCTAAGTTACTGAGCCAACTCCAGGCCATATTAACTCCCCTCTCCAACTCACCTCACTCTTCCAGGTAAAAAGGTAGAAAAAGGAGCCTTCCACCCTACTGCCTCTTTCCCTCCACTCAGCCCTCTCTGGCCGCCTGAACTACAGCCATATCAGCTGAGAACTCAGAGGCCGCCCCGCTTCTCCCCGCCCCGGTCAGATCGCATACTAATGAATTGAAATGGATTTTGTTTACCCTATCTAGGCATTTCAGCAAGGCAGAAGAGGATTTCAGCCAAGGCTATCTCAATGGTTATCTGGAGCGGGCGGGGAGTAGAAGAATTAGAATCATGCTAGGAGGTAGGAAGAAGCAGAATTTCTATGCAGTCTCCTTTAAGACAAGCTTCAACTCTACCTTTTCAATCCCGTCCCAGGGCTATTTTGTACCTGTATTTTCAAAGCGCTTTACAGCTTTCTGATTGGTTGAGTGGGGGAGGGGCCGAAACATCCATTCTCTCGAAGCAGTAACTTGAACCTGCCGTGAGAGAGCAGGGGAGGGGAGCTTTGGGGCACGGGAGGGAGGAGGCAACCACAACCTGAAAAGACTCAACCATCTAGGCGTCCTCCCCCCGAGTTCATCCCGCCCCTCCCACACCCCCTCGGAATCACCCAATCGGAGTGGTGTAGAGTGAGCCCAGCTCTTTTCCACCTCTGGCTTGGCGCCCGGTCTGAAGGACTCTAGGCGAGGTACTGGTGGAGTGGGGGAGGTTACAAGGTGGGCTGGTCAGCGCTTCTCTCCGCCTCCTTTCCTTCAATCCTCCCTCCCCCCTCACTCCAGTTCTCCCGAAGGCTGGCGGGCGAAGCCGGAGCTGTTACGTTCGCTCCTCCCTCCTAGGGTAGGTGGGGCTGCCTCGGGCTCCGATAGCCGCGGGGAGGGGGAAGGGAGGAGGGGTCTCCCTGTCTCCGTCTCCTCCTCCTCCTCCTCCAGACCATAGAGCGGAACGCTTAGCCACCGCGAGCGGACTCCCTGTGCATTGAGTCGATTCAACCAGACGGAAGACCAGCGGGTGTAGAGGCGAAGCTAAAGCGGAGGCGGGGACAGTACTCGAGCTGTGCGGGGACCTGGGTGCAGCCGTGCGTTGTTTGGGGGGGGGCAAGGGCAAGGCAGCCACATCGAAGCAGATGGCGAGTAGGAACTGGCCCGGTGAGGGTCTCCCTCGGCCGAGGGGCCATTGAGACGTGCCAGATGCCGGAGCCTTTCTCTGAACTGACTACCTAGTGCTTAGCTCGGGGAAGTGAAATTTCTCCACCTCTTGCCCGGAGACGGCCGCCCAGAGTCCCAGGTGCACTTTGGAGAGGAGCGGAGAGTCGAGCGCCCAAGTCTGATTGTCTACGGAAAACAGGCTGCTGTATAATCCGGAGTCCAGCAGGTGCCGGCTCTTGCTCTTTCACCCCGCCTCCGGGCCGGGGGAAGGAGCTCTGGGGGAGTCTGTCTGCTTTCCCACCCAAGCAGAGGCGTTCTTTGGTGCGAGTGTATTGGAAGTGGAGAATAGCACAACTTACCTGAGATGCACCAGTGATCAGGGAGGTAGTGCAGGGGAGAAAGAAAGAGGGGAGGGGGAGGACAAAAGTCACTTCTCTCCTCCTCCCCACCTGAAGGTGTCCAGAACCTCCTCGGGACCGAGATGGCTAAAAACACGTCGGAAGGGTCGGGTAAGGAAGATCTTAGCAAGGTTCCAGACGAAGAGCTGCTACGCTGGAGCAAAGAGGAGCTGGCTCGTCGGCTGCGGCGGGCAGAGGGTGAGAAGATGGGCCTCATGGTGGAACATGGGAACCTGATGAAGGACGTAAACCGGAGGCTGCAGTTACACCTCCACGAGATCCGCGGCCTCAAGGAGGTCAATCAGAAACTGCAGGACGACAACCACGAATTGCGGGAGCTCTGCTGCTTTCTGGACGACGACCGGCAAAAAGGCAAGAAGCTGTCGCGTGAATGGCAGCGCTTCGGTCGCCACACAGCCGGCGTGCTGTGGAAGGAGGTGGCCCTGTCCCAGCAGAAGCTGCGTGAGTTGGAGGCCCGCCAGGAGGCCCTGGTGCGGGAGAACCTAGAGCTCAAGGAGATCGTACTCATGCTGGATGAGGAGCGCAGCGGCGCCGGCTCTAGAAGCTCCATCGACAGCCAGGCTAGCCTCACCAACCTGGCTGGGGGCGCCGGCGGTGCAGGGCCCCGCGATGTGGGCGATGGCAGCAGCACATCTAGTACGGGCAGCGGCGGCAGTCCAGACCACCATCACCACCCGCTGCACCCTCACGGGCACCTGCCGCCGCCAGGCCCCCAGCAGCAGCAGCAACCCGCGGGTCCTGCGCCCCCTCTTCACAAAGGGACGGACGCCAAGGCCGGCGCCACTAGAAGATCCTTGGACGACCTGTCCGCGCCCTTGCACCATCGGAGCATCTCCAATGGACTCAACGGTAAGAAGCCGGCTCTTTCTTTCCTCTCCCCAGGAGATCTGGAAGTCTTAGAAACCGGTAGTGAAAGTGCTTTGGGGGACTCCCGCTAGGGGGGGAAAGTTCGAGTTTTGGAAATTCCTCGGGATTTAGGTTTCCCTGAGACAATTCTTCAAAATCAGTTTTCCATACTTGGGAATTTAGGGCGCTGTTTTTTAACTTCGGCTAGATTGCCTGATCTTTATTAGACTTAAAAGACTTGTAATGGGTTATAGGAGTAGCCACTTTTGTGAGTGGGTGTTTGTGTGAAGGATGTGGGTGTGGGTGTTGATATGATTTTAGAATGCTCTGCTCTCTTTTTTTGAGTTCTTATAGTTCAAGACCCGGAGTAATGTTCTCTTTCTGGAGTCCCCTGGGTTGTTTGGTCGGTAGAGAGTTTGCACCCCTGGAGAGGATAGAGATTGCTGCTCTCCCTGGTTTCACCTGTTGCCTTAAGAGAAGCAGTTAACCCCTGACCCTTCTCTGCTTCCATCTCTGCCTCTATTCTCCCTGAGTCAGAAGTCAATTTCCTTTTTCAATTTTGCGTTGCTTTCAAGGGGAGTTAACCTGATGTCCAAACTGTCTCCTGACACACTGTTTATATTTTCCTGGAATACCATGTGGGCGGTTCACGAATAGACTTGCAGCATGAAGTGGGTGATTGGGTTTGTGACAATGGTGTGGGCATGTGTGTGTCTTTAAGTTTAATAAGGAGATAAGCCTAACCAGGGAAGGAAAAATCTTGATTTGGTAGGGAAGTCTGGAGAGTTGGCCCAATCCCATAACAAAGGTTAAGGTTCTGGGGATTTTAGGCAGGTTTAGAATTTTTCCACCTTCCCTAGGGAGTGGTGGATGGGTGAGAGGCCAGGGATAATTGTGAGGGGATTTAGCATGGGGCCTGGGGCCTAATCAGTTCTGGGATTATTTGCTCCCAGGAAGGAAATTACTTTTAGAGAAAATGCTAAAGCTGAATTCCTCCTGTCTTTGTTGACATCCTAACATGAAATTGAAGACCACTTTAGTCTGGAATACAATTTAAAACATCCTTACATGTTACTTTTGAGGGAGGCACAGCTTTGATAATAGGAAAACTGGAGTGTTAATATTGAAATAAAATAATAAATATGCTTATCAATTACTGGGGTTATACTGTATTATAGTATGAGTGTTCATTTCCAATTCTTTTTTATAAACACTATTTTGGTTCATGAGAATAAAGAAATGTCTTGAGTGTTTCAACTCACATTTGTGATATGTGAATATTTCTATACACACATGTATAGAACTGTGTAGATGTATGCACACGTGTATGTACACATATAATAGTCCCTGGCAAAGAATGTAATTGATAATATTAGATATAAAGTGTTTTTACATCAAATATCTCATTTGCTCCTGTGGGTTAAGCAATCAACTAGGGGTAGCCCCATTTTCCAGATGAAGAAATGGAGGGAACTTGTGAATGTCACAGCACATTCAAGAGATGTCTGAATAGGTGACAGTCTAAGCATATGGGAATATATCATCGGTGTGAAAAGGGAAGACTGTTCAAATGTTTTAAAGGTAGGAAAGGTCAGGCCTGTTCTCCTTGCCCTGGGGGACAAAAGTAGGAGCACTTGCTGGAAGTAACTGACTGATTAGAAGCTTGATACAAAGGGAAAAAAGGGGAAAAAAAAAAGGCTCTAAAGAGTGCTGTGAACTAAATTAGGAGGTGTAATGGGTTTTCAGTCACAGAAATTCTCCAAGCTCAAATGATTCATCTATTTGTCAAGGATATTGGAGAGGAAATTTTATTGATTATGGATTGTAGTTAATAAAGTCTGAGGTTTTTTTTTGAGTTGCCCAGGGCCTCTTAGAAAATGAAGGCAGCTTTTTTTTGTCACTTCTGCCTTGATTAGGTATCTTGGATTGGATTCAACTTTAGTATAAGTGTTTTTACTTTATATATATAGAAAATTCATATGAGATGGGGAAAACAAAATTGTCATCCTATGCTAATAACTTTTGGATCAATTTTTTCCTGGAGAAAACCTTGGGATTTCAGATCAGTAAATGCCTGTCACAGCCTGTTCCCTCTTTTTAAAGTGATGTTTCTTACTTTCCAAGCTGTATCTGGATTGCTTTGCTCTCTCCTCCCCTTCGGAGCAGGGATGGTAGTTCCTGGTTCTTCCACATTTTTGGCTGCTCAGTTCCGGCTTCTGGTGGCTATTCTAAACTATTTGCCTGAAGGTGAAGATTAAACTCAACTTTTCTGGTGTTCTTTAAATGGTACTTTGGACAATTGATTAATATTATTTTATTTTAGAATAGCAGCTCCTGCGATGAATATAATTTCTCTGTAGTTGCTTAAGCCTAGAAATCAGGATTTGATATTTCTGATTATCTAGTAAATGCCTGTATTAGGGTGGGGTAGGGAGTGGCAGAATAGTAAATTGAGGAATCCTGATTTGTTGGAACTGGGAGGGCCCTTTAATACCTTTCAATTCAATCCCTTTTTTTGGTTGAGGCAGATTATATAGGTAGATCATATAAGTAGTTTTAATGGTAGTTCTTAAATGAGAAAATGAGTTACTATTCTTTTACTTGGCCTGGTAAAAAGTTTGGTTTAAATGGATGTTTTTGTTAAAACACATTAGAGATCTTTCATTGTTCAACTCCTTTTTGTTTTCAGCTGGATGCTATTTACTTGGCAGAGTAGCATTTCTGCCTGTTAATGTCTTAATTATCCCTCCCCACCACTGGACAATCAAAAACAAAAATTCTAAAACATTTTATAAAACACACATCTTCAAGTTTCCTTTGTAGGAGTGAGTAGTGCTTGATTGTCCATAGATGTTATTGGTAGATAGATTGCCTATTTCTTATTCCTATCCCACTAATGAGTTGTCACCCACCTCCCAAAATGGATCTCTGATTCCTTCTTATGCACATAGTAGGTACTTAAGATTTGAATTTAATTCATTGACTTTTCTTGTTAGAATATCTTTTGGATGAGTTCATTTATAATAATGATTTCTCATCTCTGTGTAGTATAGCATGGCATAGTTCCAAACCATCTTCACATTTGTTCTTTGCTTTATCAATACATATATTAAGTCCCTGTAGTGTATGGAGCTCAATGCTAGAACGGTGAAATTAAGTTTAGCTTCTTAACAACAATTCAGTAAAAGAGGCACAACAGGTAGCATTATCTCCATTTGATAAATAATTTGGTCATAGTTTCACAAGGATGAGTTAGGCAGATTTAGAATCCAAATATCCTTGGCACAAAAGCCAGAGAGTCACCTGACATCATCTTAACATTTATCCAGAATACCCAGAAGGTCCAGAAATTTCACAAAAGTCAAACTAGAGCTTTTCTATTAAAGCATACAGTGAGTATAGAGAAAGAAGTTTTCATGATAGGGCACTGCTGCACCATTGTGCTGAGGGCACTTACATGTGTGGGTGTTGGACTGAATGATTTCAGATTTTTTTCTAATGTTGATGCTCTATAGCTCTGTGAAGCTAAGAATTCATTGTGATATGCATGGTGACTCATCTTGTTCTCTAGCTCTAGGGCCTGAGAATTGAATTGCTTTGAATTCCCATCTAGGGCATGTAATTTCATCAAACCGTATAACCCTTTCTTTTTAGTCTTCTGTTTGTTAGACAGGGTCAGGAAAATTATGGTGACCTATTAGCACTTCTAAACAAAATGGACTTTACACCCTACGGGGTTCTCTTTACTGGTAAGGTTGTGAGTTAACTTATACATTGTGATGCTCTTAATTGTGAATCTGAATGGATGCCTGTATGTTAGTAAAAACAAACTCACTTATCCCGAGATAATGACATGCATACATCTGTAGAATATCTGACTGATTCTTGTAGGAAAAAAATTTTGAATCATTTTAGTTTGAAGATGGCATCAGTATGCACAAAAAAATGAATGGAGAAAATCTTTTGAATACATAGGCACATGTACGTTTTTTCTCTGGTATTTTTGCATTGACAGAAGGAAATTTGATTTGAATCAGTTTTGAGACTAGATAGGTACAGAATGCTAGAACTAACAGGGACATTAAAGAATATTCATCCCAAGCACTTCATGTCTCAGGAGCCCATAGAGAAAAAGCAACCCTTCCAAGAGCATACAGTCAGGAACAGAATGGGCAGCAGAACCCAAATCTTTTTTTTTTTTTTTTTTTTTTTTAAATTTTTATTTTATTTGCATAACATATGTGTGGGTAATTCTTCAACAATAACCCTTACATAGCTTTCCGTTACAAATTTTTCCCCCCAACTCCCCACCCCTCCCCTAGATGGCAGGATATCCACTACATGTTAATTATGTTAAAATATTGGCAAATCGAATATATGTATACATATTTCCAAACTTATCATTGGTGTGCAAGAAAAATCTTATCTACACAAACGATATATCAGATAAAGGAAACACAATGTAAGCAAACATCAATCAAGGAGTATGAGAGTGTTATGTTGTGGTCCACATTTCGCATCCCTCTCTCTGGGTGTATATGGCTTTCTTCAGTGAACAATTGGAAGTGCAGAACCCAAATCTTTGTACTATCATGAACTGCTCCCTAAACACTTATTTGCTGAATGAAACCATGTTCTTGTGTTTTGTCAGCTTAACTAGATGGATCTTAGTGATGGTAGCAGAGTAGCAAATTCAGACAAAAGAGCTAGAAAAATCCAGTAAATTAGGTTAATGACTTGAAAAAATGTCTTTCACTTGTTTTTGTGGTGAAGCAGTGTGGTATAATGGGGAAAAAAATACTGATTGTGGGGTCAGAAGACTTGTGTTCACATCTTCAGATCTGATAGTTTTTTTTTGTTGTTGTTGTTTTTTTAATCCATATGATTATGGGCAGGTTTTCTGCTCACATATGCTCAGTTATCTCATCAGTAAAATGAGGGAGTTGGTCTGAAAGACCTGGAAGTGTCTCTTTTTATGCTACATCTATGATTCTATTACTTTTTTTTTGAAGCCATAGTTTTGTGTCCATCATCTGTTAAATTGGAGAAACTTTACCATTGCTCAAATAGGATTATTACTAATTGAAACTATCAAAACTTCCAGAAGGGAAAAAGAGAATAGGACAAATCCTATTTATGTTGGTTCAACAGAGAGGAAGGTAATGGATAAAGATAAAGGTCTTTATTCCTCTGCTATTTTGTTTAAAAAGAAAACCACCCTGAATGAACCCTTTATTTTGTGTATTTCTGCATAGAAAGAAGGCCAAGACCTAAGCTACTACATGTTACACTTCCAAAATATAACCTAGTCTAGTGAACAAAGGTCAGCAAAGATTGATGGCCATGGTTAGATAAGGCTTTTTTTCTTTTTGTAAACATAATCAATGATGCTGTGATTTACATTACTTCATTGGCCTAAAGTCTTAATAGTCCCCCAAATGTCTACTGAATACATCCTTTGGACTGATAATCAATGCCTTCTATCATCGGACCTCAGTCAACTTTTCCAGACTTACCTCTCACTACTTCCCTTCAGGATTCCTGTACTCTACTTACATATTGGACATACACACATTCAGACTTCCTACCTTTATTTGATTGATTCCTTTTCCTTACAATGGCTTCTTCCGATCTGCATTTTTGCCTGCTAAGCCCTTGCCTATTCTTTAATAATAATTTCTCCTTTACTCTTCAATAAGAAAACACACACACACACACACACACACACACACACACACACACACACACGTTTGACCATGTCCCTCTTCTACTCTAAATGTTCCAGTGGCTCCCTCTTGGTTCTAAAGTAAAATACAACTTCTGTTTCACATTGTAGCTCTTTACAATCTGACTCAATCCTCACCATTCCCAGTTATTAAGAAAAGGCTCAATTCTTTTCAGAATTTACATTGTAAGAAGACTGAAGAAGTATGTGGTAAAATTTAGTCATTTTCTTTTTTAAAAAAATGCTGAAAATAGAAACAATTTGGGGTACTTATGGTTAATTCAATTATCAGGGAAATGCCATATGTGTAACAGATCATTTCTCCAGTGATGTTGGATAAATTAGGCATCAAAAATAGATATATGGTTCAAATTTTTTTGTTGTTCAGACCATTTAATCGGTAAAGGGAACTCCTAGTGACAAAATTCCCTGTTTGGGTAATACTATTATTACCATCACCACCACTACTATCACTACCACTACTACCACCACCATCACCACCACTGCCAATAATAACAATTACATAGCTTTTACTATATACAAGCACTATATTAAGTACTTAATAAATATTAACTCATTTGATCTTTACAACCACCCTGGATATAAACACTATTCTTATCTTCATTGACAATCAAGTAAATTGAGGCAAACAGTTAAGTGACTTATCCAAGATCTAGTATATATCTAAGACCAAATTTGATCATATCTTCTTAAAGCCAAGCCCAGCACTATATACACTGGCCCTATTCCATTCTACAATTTAGAGGTCTTAGAGTTAAATGCCATGCTCATGGTTACACTGCAAGTAAATGTATTTCCCTCTTCTTTCGATTTGATATCCTAAAGACCTCACAGTATCAAACTTCGAACTATACTACACAAAGTAGTAGTTACCAAAATTATATGATGCTGGTTAAAAATAGAACAGTAGATTAGATACCGAGTTCAGAAACAAATGAACATAGTATAGTATTCAGTAAACCTAAACACCTGAAATACTAGAGTAAGGATTCTTTATCTGGTGAAAAAATGTTGGGAAAACTAGAAAGCACTTCAACTAAAATTAAGTTTGGACCATTATCTCATTAGAGGTACTACAATAATTTCCAAATGGATATATCACCAACATCTAACAGGTCTAGTGTACTACTACTTTGGATGCTTTGGGGCATATGAGGTGTTAGATTATCTTCCACTGCATCTGAGTAGGAAAGGTTTGTTAACACTATTTCTTGTACAGTAATTCAACTCACAACTTTTTATGTGAGATTGAACAAATAAATGAATCTACAACTATTTATTGAGATTCTGTTATGTGGCAGGCACTTTTTAAAAAGGCCCCACAATCTAGCTTTTAAAAACTCAGTGCTAAAGTAAATAAGAAAGAAGTTTATTAGCATAGAAATGATTTGGTGATGCTTTTTAAAAGTTTGTTTTCAAGTATTGAATATTTTTTATTCACTTATCCTTCTGTCTTCCTTTTTCCACTGAACACAAACAAAAACAAATATAAAACAATCCTGAAAAACAATTCTATTAATGCATATTAGGTTTTGCTTCTAAATAAAAGTGGAGTGAAAGACTCTTTACAGGCATTTGTTTTACTCCAACTTATTCCCCCCTGACAGCAAACAATTAAATATAGGTTAAACCTGTGTGATTTTTCTAAACATATTTCCATATTCATGCTCTGCAAGAAAAATCAGATCAAAAGGGAAAAAACCATGAGAAAGAAAAAACAAACAAACAACAACAAAAAAGGTGAAAATACTATGCTTTGATCTACATTCAGTCTCCATAGTTCTTTCTCTGGATGCAGATGGCACTTTCAGATGTCTGTCATCTTAAGGGAAAGCTTTTGTTGGAGGCACATTATTTCCATTTTCTTGGAACCACCTAATAGCCATAAGTTATGTGTCTGAGATTTTTTCCAATGCTACTTTTCTGAAAATAAAATTTCCTTTTTTGTAGTTATTGCTGTCTCTCATATCTGAAGAGCATTCTTTGTATTTTGTCTTTCCTGTGGTCCCTTCTTGTATTTAAGGCACTTCAGCCTCACAAGACTTGTAAGGGAATTGATGACTTTTATGGGATTTACTAGTGACACTATCCTGGACTTTACCATCCTCATTTTCCTATATCTGTATTCCTGATCTGAGCTACCAGAGCAATAATCTTTTCCCAGCCATATTGACAAAGTGTTGTATTGTCTGTAAGTAGGAGCCTGATATCCCCCTCTCTGGAAAGACCTTTGTTACTAGAAACCATTGTTGACAAATTTAATTCTTAGGATAAATGGTGGTATTTAATAGCTCTTGGTGGAAATGCCCACTTAGCTCTGTCAAAAGTAATCAAGTTGCAGTGTTAGTGGTTTGACTCTTTTGAAGGATCCTTATCACACACAACCGATGCTATTGCTAGAGGCAGCTCAGTGTACTGGGAAGGTACTTGGAGACCAGTTCAAATCTTGGCTTTCATTCTTCTGGCCTTGTGACCAGGGAAGTCATTTCTTTGGAGCTAGAGCTGCCTCATCTATAAAATCAAAAAGAGTAATCCTTATAATACTTTGTCTTACAAGCTTATTTATCCTGAGCCATTATATTAGGACTGGCAAGCTGAAGTGAAAAGAAACCTGGTCAGGGACACTGTATGCTGATGGCTTTGCTAATGGATTTACTTTGTGAATTTGGCTAAGTCATTCCCTGACTTTGGCCTCAGTTTTCTGTTTTTGTAAAATTAGATGGAGATGGATTAGGTGATCCCTTTAGGTCTCTTCACATAATGGGTTACTGAAAAGCTAAGACCTAGGGTTCAGGTCTCCTGACTCCTTTATAACAAAAGTATAAAAGTGCTAAACCACATGAGGTATTGTGCTGAAAATGAGTAATGAAAGAAATCTGCCTTTTTTAGATTGGCCCATCATTGACCTGTGACTGTGTGAGCATCTTGGGAGTAATATCTTGATGAAGTTAGATTGACTTTTTAATGTCTGTGAGTTAATGTACTTTTACCATTTTCACTGAGTATTCTCCTATCTGCTCCATCTCCCCCATTCTCATCACCATTTCCATTCTCATCCATATTCTTCTGATTGTTATTTGTGGAGCATTTGTCACAAAGAGGCATATGGAGAGGAGAACCATGGATGCAAAATAGCCAGATATAAGTAGGCAGGGCTGACATACTGATGTTAACACAGCCACTGAGAGGAAGTTGACCCATTTCTAAAAATAGACAGTCTACTGTCAGGGGAAAACGAAGGTCTAATTGTCTACTCGAATCTGTCTTTCTGTTGACTCTAGGGTTGTAATATAAGGAGGTTAACTCTTGTCTTCTGAATTAACAGTTTCACAAGGAACACAGGCTCACCCTTCCCAGTCACAAGAGCATTATTGTCTGTGGCAGCTGGTAAAGCTGCCCTTTTCCTATCACAGATCTTGAACGCCAGCATTTTCTCTTTCCTAATGAGCTCTTCTTTGGGAAATGCATCCTTTGTGAAGGTAGTTCCGGTCACTGTAATCCTCAACCTGGCCTTTCAGAATAGGGCTAGTTTTTTTGATAAAGGTTGGACAGCTAAGATTTCTGTTACTCTTTCTGACCTACCTTCTTTCAGACCTCACTTAGAACTCGGCTCTTTTATTAAAATTCAATACCTATTTATTAATCAAACATTGCTCTTTCAACACTAGAATACAAAGATGAAGAAACATATCCTCTTAAGACCTTCCTTTCCTTTTTTTTTTTTTTTTTTTGCTTTTTGCTGAGGCAATTGAGGTTAAGTGACTTGCCCAGCGTCACACAGCTAGGGGATGTTAAGAAGACCTTACTTTCCAATGGAAGGAGAGAGAAACCAGTATGTTTTTTTTTTTTTTTTTTAAGTGATAGGGATAAAACTGATCCAGATAAGGGATTATTGATCAGGAGCTAGAAGAGACTTCTATTAGAAGTCTGTTAGTCCAACTCCCTCATTTTACAGGTGAAGAAACTGAGTCCCGGAGAAATAAAATGATTTGCCCAAAATTGTGTTGGTTGCAGTAAGTGGCAGAGTTAGCATTTGACCCTAGGTTTTATGGCTCCAAATTCAGTCTTCTAAGTTCAGCACTCCTATTATAGGACAGTCTTTTAATAAGTTGTAGTATTCATCATATTCATTCATTGCTTCCATTTCCTATAGCATTTTCAAATTTACAAAGCAGACACACCAATACAGTTATTGTGGAGCTGTGAATTAATCCAGCTATTTTGAAAAGCATTTTGGAAGTAAAAAGTCACTTTTGGTACTTCCACATTTACTAAACTGCATATACTCTGACTCAGTGATACTATTATTGAACATATTCCACAAAAACATTTTTTTTAAAAGATGGAAAGGACACATATTACAGAAATATTAAAGAACTGCATGCTATCGGTGTGTTCACCAGTTAAGAAATGATTGAACAAATATATGTCATTTCCATCATTTTAATCACAACACACTTATAAGATTGGTAGAGTAGGGATTGTCATTTCTATTTCATAGGTGAAGGATTTTAGATTCAGTGAAGTGAAATGATTTCCCCATGGTCACATAGTAGTGTGAGCTCAAATATGAACCCAAGCTTGTCTCCTGGCTCCAAATCTAGAGCTCTTTATACCACATAAAACATAGACTCCAGTTGTGGGAAGCCTGTTAAAGTCCCAGATTTCAATGGAAGCCTTTGGGATAAGTCCATTTATCTCTGCCTTATCTGTCATTAATTCTCTGCTTAGGGAGCTGGTGAGAAGTTAAATGAGTTAGTTGCTCCAGGTCCAGTCTCTAGTTATTGATCTAGCCTCAGCATTTAGAAACTTGACTCGGGAATCAGACCATCACCTAAGATCCAGGGCTCTGTTCTTTGCTTGTAAGGGGGAATGAGGGGTGAGGGACCCAGTAGCATTCTGGATACTTAAGTGTAGTGCATTTTTTTTTTTTTAACCCAAGACATTTTTATTTTGCTTTTATATCATCTATATTTCCTAATAACAGTAGCCCACTGGTCATTGCATTGACTGGACTTAAGTTTTTTAAAATGATTTTTCTTTAAAATGTTATTACATAAATTATTTTCCAAGATCTGCTTATTTCATTCTGTATCAATTCACACAAGACTTTCTGGGTTTCTCTGAATCTGTTTCTTTTTATTATTTCCTACAGCATATCAATAGTTCTTTACATTTATGTAACTTGAGTGGTTTAGCCATTCTCAATGATGCCTCTTCCTCCCTCCCCCCATTAGCTTCCAGTTCTTTGATATTTTTGTATATAGATTTTTCTTTCTTTGATCTCTTTGAACCATAAGGATATGCACAGTCAAGTGACATTTTAGCCATAATTCCAAATTGCTTTCTAGAATGGCTGGACCAAGAGAATGGTTCCACTGAGAGTATATTAGTGTGCCTCTTTTCCTGCTGTTCCTACAACAATGACCATTTTAAGGGTTATTTTTGCTAATCTAAGCATGAATTAGAACCTCAAATTTTAATATTCACTTCTCATTATTAGTTATTTGGAACATTTCTTCATAGAACTGTTGATATCTTGAATTTCTTCCCCTTAGAAATGTCGGTTCATATTCTTTGACCATTTATCTCTTGAAAATGGCTATCATTCTTATATAACTGAGTTAATCCATTTTGTATCCTAGATGTCACATTTTTCCATTTTTTTATTAAAACTTTTTTATTTTCAAAACATATGCATAGATAATTTTCAAGATTCATCCTTGCAAAACCTTGTGTCCCACTTTTCCCCCTTCCTTCCCATCACCCCCTCCCCCAGATAACAAATAATCCAATATATGTTAAACATGCTGGATGTCATCTTTACCAGAGAAATGTGCTGCTGAGATTTTTTTTTCTATTCAGAGAGGGACATTTTCTCAACTTTTCTCTTGTACTAAACTTGATTATTGCAATTACACCCTACTTAGTTCAGTTTTTTAAGAGCTATAGAAAATGAAACCCAGAGAGGTTACATACTAGAATTACACACTAGAACCATGGTCTCCTGACTTTGGGTCCTTTTCCCATTATATTCTGTTGTTTCGTGCTGTATAATCCACTTTTACAGTCTTTCTTATGATTAACTCCTTCGATCTATTAGGCTTCTTCCTTTCTTCTGTGTTTCACTTCTGGATTCCTATTTTACTTTAGGAAATGAAAATTCTTTAATGTTCATTTGGGATTTCATTCCCCATTGGGAATATTTTTAGGTGAAGTGTTTCTTGTAGGTATGATGATTGGATCCAATGCTATCTCTCTATTAAACCCTTCTAATAATGATGTTGAGATAGGAGAGACTTTTATTTACCGGCAGTCAGTTGGAAGGTATTTAGGACACACAGTTCTTTTAGTCCTGCCTCATTTTTCAACCTCTCATTTTGCCCTCCCACTCCCTTGCAGCATGTGAAGCAGGGAGAGGGTTGGACTCCAAGAGCCTGTGCCACTTTGATCTTTTCCTTGGATTTGCAGAGCCCCTAATCCTGTTCCACTGAATTAAAAAAGCTGCATTGCTGAATGTGAGGTTACGTGATCTGCCCCTGTAGTGTGTGAATATGGTATATTATGGGAAAAAACTGAAGAAAAGGCTTCTTGTTTTCTGGGCTATGGAGCCACTTTGGCTCATTCAGCTAGAAGAGGGATAAGGCTCTTCTCTACTGTCTTCCCCTACTTTCCTTTTATCTGGTATTATTTTGTCTGTATCAGGAAGATAGGCTAGAATCATAGGGAATAGGCCCTCTAGCCTTTTGAATTGGAGTAGGAGATATCTTCTGAAACATGTCTTTTGTTTGCAATTTAAAGGTCAAATGATGTGGAAATAGTCTTATTCCAAGGGTTAACTTTGTCATGAACTTGACCTTGTAATTTTTGCCTTTCTGAGCCTCAATTTCCCCTTCCAAAAAAAAAAAAAGTGCATTGTTTACCTCACAGTGATTATGAAGGGTCTAATAAGGTAACTGGATTTTGTAAAGTGTTTTATAACTACAAAGTGTGAGGTTGTTCAGAAAAAGGCCTAAGATTTATTTCCTTTTAACTTCAAATTAAACGGACAGTAGTTATCACTAGCCTATGTGAGGCATTCTTGGGTGAAACCTGAAAATACTTTTTATGATTTTGACACATTCCCTAACTTGAAATAACAAATGTGTTAGTGATATTGCATATATCATAGACCCATGGAATGAAATGGAAGGAAGGTTGTTAAGCACCTAGTATGTACCAGATTCTATGCTGAGTGCTTTATAAATAGTGTCTCATTTATTCTCATAACAACCCTGTTAGGTAGGTGCTATTGTTATATACCCATTTTATAGTTGTGGAAATTGAGGTAGAAAGAGCCTCAGGGTCATATAGTTAATAAGGGTTTAAACCTGGATTTGAATTTAGTTCTCCCTGACTCTAGGCTTAGTCAATCCATTACACCACTTATATTTGCCAGTGTCAGAGCTAGAAGGAACCTTAGAATTATAATATTTTAGAATGTTGAGTGGAAACATCATTGGTAGAATTTTTTCAGTACCCAAAACGTTAGCATTTGGAAGGATTATATAGAAAATCCATAGAAAACTCAAACTATTCATTTTAGAGAGGAGAAAAGTGAGCATTAGAATCAGCCTGCCTGAAGTCTCACAATAAATTAGTGTCACACCCAGGTCTAAAACTTGACTCATCTCCAGCCATAACAACAGGTTGTAATGAGTGTAATGACAGAATTCTTTGGATGGAAGGACAGAAGCCAAAATTTGATACTATTTTATTTCTTCTCTTCCAAAAGTCTGGTCAGCAATTCCAACTAGGACTGTCAGTGAATTGATTTTCAAGCCAATTTCTTCTCTAGGTTTCTAGTAACCAAGAACCATTGGTTGTTTTCTTTCATTACTTTGGTGATAATGGAATCCCTCTCACTATCCTGTGTTCAGAACCTTGTTTTCCTGGGAATGGGGATGTAGCGATTTTGTCCCTAATCCTAGTTCACCTGTCAAAGTTCATATCAGGTTTGGATAACAATCCAACTGAGAATTGAACTACCAAATTGGAGAGGCTTTTAGAGCAAAGGTCCTTAACCTGGAGTTCATGGATGAAATTCAGGTATCTATGAACTTGAATGAGGGAATAATTGCATCTTTATTCAATGTAATTAATTTCTTTAGTAACTCTGTTTAGTTTATTCATATTTTAAAAACCCCAAATCTTAGTTTGAGAAAGGGTGCATAAAGCTTCATAGGCTTTTAAGAGGGATCCATGATGCAAAGAAAAAAAAAATTAGGAGTTAGAACTCCTATTTTAGAATGTCATAGGACTCTAAAAATCACTTCAGCTCCCTACATTTTCTGATTTTTATACAGGAGTAAACTCAGGCCTAACGTGGGGAAGTATCTGCCTCATGTCACAAAAGTAGCTAATAGCTAAACCTTTTCCCTAATACTGTGCACTTTGCATTTGATCTTTATTGCTTAGGCCATGAGTGAAGCAAAAAATTGCCTGCTTTCCTGGCTAAGTGAAGAATGGAACATTGCAGGCAGTGATTTCCAACTCAGTGTTTTTTCTTTTGACCTGTGTAAAATAAGTATCCTTAAAGAACATTGATTTTTAGAGTTGGAAGTTATGTCAAAGAGGATTTGGTCTAGCCGACCTTTTTTTACAGGCAAGGAAATTAAGGCCTATCGATATTAAGTGACTTGCTTAAGATCACACAGGTATTTAGTGCAGAGGGAGAATTAGAACCCAGGGCCCATGAATCTGGTGCATTGTTGATTGCACTATGATGCATTTTTATCAGCTACCAAACCAAATCCTGTAACATCTTTTGCATTTGTTCCTTTCCATTCTGATTTCTACTACCCTCGTTTAAACCCTCATCACTTCATACTTAGATGACTAAAATAATATCTACCTGCCTCCATACTTCTCTTTCAATCCATAGATCATTAAATGTTTTTTAACTATGTTAACATTTTTATATTTGATTTACTTAAGAATGCTAAATGTAAATGAAAATGGGAGAGACAAGTAGTTAGAGAAAACAAAGTAGAAAACATACATTAACTTTGAATATATGAAAGGAACAATGTATACAAAAATAAAGGAGTGGGGACACTTAGATGTCACAGTGGATAGAGCACCAGCCCTGAAGTCAGGAGAACCTGAGTTTAAATCCTGTCTCAGACACTTAATATTTACTAGCTGGGCATATCCTTAATTCCCATTGCCTTGCAAAAAAATAAAGAAGAATTTAAAAAAGTAAAGGAGTTAATAGAAAAAGTCTTTGGTAACCTCCAAAGCCTGTTCTAAACTCTAATATTTTCTGTTTGAGGATTCTAAGGCCATTTCTGGCTCTAACATTCATTCCTTCTGTAGCTGAATCCCTACAAAAAGAGAGAGGGAGGGAGAAGAGGAGGGGAAAGAAAAGGTAGCTGCTTTGGACTATCAACGGAACCCAGTGGGCGGCAGGCAGGGCACCAGCCACTTATGAACCATTATCAGTAGGAGCATAATAGAAACAGAAAAGCCTTAATTTTCTTCTTTTGAATTACAACCTTTCTGCCTCCTTCCTCCTACAACCAAAGAGGCTCTCTGTTTGCCCAAGTTCTCAAAAAGAAGGCATGGGAATAAGGTTATAGGCCTTGTTTTTTATGCATTGTTAAATACATATGTTTGTATGTCATTTATCTTTGTCCAAGATAAAGTTTCGTCACTCTTCTTGAACAAAGAAGCTTGCTCCCACCTTATACAGCCCAGTTTGAAAAAGTCAGCTGCTGTTCATCTCTTTTCAATTAGCAAAGTGAAAAATCTTGCTGCGAAAAGTACCAATTTATGTTCTTGCTGGTTGTGTGATTTTCCTGCCTTAAACAGTCTCCATGAAAAAAAAAAAATGTCATTGGGGGAAAGGAGGAAGCCTTCCCTCCCTTTATTAAAATTGGGCTTGTTGTGCTTTTTAGGGTTGGGAGACTAGAACAAGTCATATTACTAAGTTGTTTGATTTATTAATTTACAGTTGGAAAAAGTGGGAAAGAACAATATGAACTATATGAGTCAATCATGTTGGCAGTAACCCTGGTGCAACTTAGAGCCCTGTGGGAAATGGAGCCTGAGGGAGAGAAGTGCTTTATATTTAATATTTGTAGTAATAAAAATTTTTAAAGTCTCTATGTATAGGTACCGAGCTCAGACTTGGAAGTTTTTTTTAAGTAAGAAGCCCTGAAGTATTTAGAAAGGAGAATTCTTCCTTGCAAAGATGAAGTAGAGGAGATCTAGAAGGATTTTACAGACTCCATTAGAGGTAAAAGAGACCTGACTATTATAGAACCATATGTAAAGATCCTTAGAATGCCTGAAATGTAAGGGGTCTTAAAAAATTAAAAACATAAAATGTCAGAGCTGGAAGGGACCTTAGAATGAATGAACAAATCAGTGAAGAAATGAAAAAGCGTCTACTAAGCTCTTTTGTGTGCCAGGCACATAGTAAAAGCATTATAAAAATATTATTTTACTTGTGACGGGTGCTATTCTGTAATAAGGAAATATATGAATACAAAAACAAAAATTAGAATAATCCCTGCTGTGAAGGAGCTTACATTGTAATAAAGGAAGATGACACATATAGAGGAATTGTGGCCAAGAAAGGAATATTTTGGTCTGAGAAGGAACAGGGAAGGGTGAATAAAGCAATAAGACAATTGACTGACATGTCTTTTTCAGGAATGGTATTATTGATTAACCATACCTTCTATTCACAGGCATGTAGATGGTTGGAGAGCAGAATTCTGGGTTTGAGTCAAGCTATATTATATTCTAACCAGTCAGGAGCACATTCCTGGTAAAGAATTTTTGCTTTTTTCCCCTTTTAGAATATAAACTCCTTGAAGTTAAGATTTTTTTTTGTACTTATAATCCCATCCTCTAACTCAGAGATCATCTAGCTCAAGCTGCCTAAGATCACATCAGCAGTTTTATCAAATTGTTGACTAAAATTTTCAGTACACCAACACCCCTTCCCCATCCTTTTCAGATAAACTGTTGCTAGTTATACAGTGCCCCTATCTTGTACTTACGCATTTAATTTTTTTAAATTAAGACTTTAAATTTCTCCTTATTAAAATTTATCTTGTTGGCCCCTTATCATAGGGTTTATCTACAAAGATCCCTTGAAATAATGACTGTCATCTAGCCAAGAGGTGTCAAACTCAAGTGGTACAAAACTCTAGAATATGGAATAAACCAGATCAAAATGTAATTGGGAAATGTCTAACAATAATTTTTTTTAATGCAATATAATATAGATAACATTGATACATAGTTTTATTTTTTCTTTAGTATTTTATTTTCCCTCAGTTATATGTAAAAACAATTTTTAACATTTGTTTTTAAAACTTCTTCTTTTCTTCTCTCTCTACCCTCCTCATTGAGAAGGCAAGCAATTTGATATAGGATATATATGTGTAGTCATGCAAAACATTTCCATAAAAATCTTATTGTAAAAGAAAACATAGACCTCTCCCCACCCCCCAAGAAAAACAAAGTTTAAAAAAGTATACTTCGATCTGTATTCAGACACCATCAATTCTTTCTGGGCATGGATGGCATTTTTTTTCATCATAAGATAACCAATGTTGTCTTGGATCATTGTATTGCTGAAAATAGCTAAGTCATTAACATTGATCATTTTACAATATTGGTGTTATTTTCTCCATAGTACATTTCTTTTTGCTTCAGCTTATGGAAGTCTTTCCAGGTTTTTCTAAGAGAATCCTTTTCATCATTTCTTATAGTACTTATGGCATTTCTTACAGTATTTCATCATAATCACATATCACAATTTGTTCAGTCATTCACCAATTGATGGACATACTCTCAATTTCTAGTATTTTTTTGCCCTCAGAAAAAAGCTGCTATAAATATTTTTGTACACATAAGTCATTTCCCTTTTTCTTCTTGATCTCTTTTATGATACAGACCTAGAAATGGTATTGCTAAGTCAAAGGGTATGCATGGTTTTATAACCCTTTGGACATAGTTCCAAATTGCTCTACAGAAATAGTTGAATCATTTCACAACTTTGATATGTAGTTTTCAAAGTCATTATGCAGCCTTCAAATATGTTTCTGTTCGACACATTATGATCCAGCCTGCTAGCTTTATCTTCTTCTTTGGGGTCATTTTCATGTCTGATAAATATGCCATCCAGGAATCCTCTCTACCTAGTCTTTAAGTAATCATGATAAATAACCAAACCAAAGACAGATTCCTAGGGTACTCTACTAAAAGCATCCTTCCAAGATAACACTGAACAATTAATGATTCCTCTGAGCCTGGCCACTTGATCAGTTTCAAATCTACTTATCTGTAGGTCCTTACCTAGACCAAGTTTCTCTATCTAATCCACAAGAATAGAATGAGAATTTGTCAAATGTAAATGTAAAAAATGTTATAAATTAAATGTAGATAAGACAATACTCCATTCAATTTTTTTTTTTTTTTTTTGAGAATTATTTTGGCCTGACTTCTTGATTAATCTGTGCTGGCTTTTTTCGATCACTGCTTTCCTTTCTCTTTGTTCACTAACCATGCATCTCAGTATATTTCAGCATTTTTACAGGAATTAAAATCAAGCTCATTTGCCTATAATTTACAGCTTCTACCTTCTTTCTTCTCTTATTTGAAAAACAATGTTTGCCTTTCTCCAGTTCTGAAGAATTTTTCCCATTTTCTATAATCCTTTCAAGATCATTGACCATGAATTAGTAGTTATATCTGCCAGTTCTTCCAGTAATGGGGCTTAGTTAATTTGGGTCTGCTAACTTGAATTCATTGAGAGGAGCCAGGTATTATTACTCTCCCCTTTGACCAAGCACATTCAACAAGTTAGTTGCAGAGCAGAGACTAGAACTCAGGCCTTCAGATATCCAATGCAATCTTCTAAGTATTTATACTGAAGTTGCACATAGAGGAATAATATTGGATTAGGAATCTAGAGCATTTATAAAGCACCCACTGTGTTCCAGGCATTATGCTAAATACTAGGGATAAAGAAAGTTAAAAGACAGCTCCTGTCCCCAAAAGCTCACAGTATAATGGTAGGGACAACAGTAAAATCTATGTACAAACAAGATAGCTACAGGAGAGATAGGAAATAATTAACAAAGGGAAGGTACCAGAATTAAAGAGGATTGGGAAAAGCTTCCTGTAGAAAGAGGAATTTTAGTTGGAACTTGAAGGACACCAGAAAGCCATGAGGAGGAGGAGAAGAAGGAGGGAAATCACTTTAAGCTTGGTAAGGTGGTTCAAGGGACAACTGAGGAGTGAAGTTCAATCTTTATTCCAAGGCAGTGCTGCAGAAGAAAGAGCACCAGATTAGGAGTCAAAACACTTGAATTTCTAATTCAGATGCTGCCATTTACTCTGTGAACTTGGGGAAACATTGTCTCCCTTAGCTGCCATTTTCCCCCCATGCAAAATGAGGGTTGACCTAAATCATCTTGAAATTGCCTTCGTTTTCTTGATCTATGAATAGCAAGTGACTGGATTTTTCTGGAGTTGAGTGTTGCTGTTAAAGCCTTGGTGGAAATCATGTGAAGAAATCTGTCAGTGACTTTTTAAAAAATCACGTGCTGGGTAAATTTTCTTCCTGGCCTTTTATTTATTTTTTACAGCTCTAGGCTGAAAGATTTTCTACAAAGGACCAGATGAATATTCAAGCTAGTTGCTGATCTATGGTGATTGGTCAGAATAAGCACTGTCTTTCCTTGTAGGTAGTGAGATAGGGGAAGGAAGGAACTAGCATTTATTTCATTTATTTGTTTTTCAATCGTATTCAACTTTCCATGACATCATTTGGGGGTTTTCTTGACCAAGATCCTGGAGTGGTTTGCCATTTTTTTCCAGCCCTTTTTACAGATGAAGGCATTGAGGTAAACAGAGTTAAGTGACTTGCCCAGGATCACACAGCCTGTCTCAGGCCAGATTTTAATTCAGAAACTCATTTTTCTGACTCCAGATTTAACACTTTATCAACTGTGCCACCTACCTGCCTCAAACATTGGTTAAACACCCACCGTTTGCCAGACACTTTATAAATATAAGTGCTTTATAAATATCTCAGTTCTGAATGATATTACTATAAAGAACCAGAGATCTCTCTGTGAGTAAATTTGTTGTTGTTCAGTTTGACTCTTCAGGACCCCATTTGGGTCTTTTCTTGGCAAAGCCCCTGAACTGGTTTGCCATTTCCTTCTCCAGTGGATTAAGACAAGCAGGGATTAAGTGATTTGCTCAGGATCACACAGCTAGAGAGTCTGAGACCAGATTGAACTCAAGTTTTCATAACTCCAGGCCTAACAGTCTGTCCACTGAGCTACCTTAGCTGCCTCCTCTCAATAAATTTAGTGACTGCCTATTGTTGGGTCCTTTTACTCCCAGGCTTCTTCAAGAAACTTCTCTAGGAAGGTTTTACAAATAGCCAGCTATCTCAAACTCCTTATATTATTCTTTAAGGGAACCACTGGGAGGAGGGCAGACTTTGTAGCCACAGGGGAGGTTAAATTAGATTATAATCTGAGCTGTATATTCCCCTATGGAAAATAAAGAGTTTGCATTTGGGTGTTAAATTGGGTTTCAGGAACTCCAGTCCTCCAGTCCTCTGGCCAAGGATGCAGCCCAAGGATCACAGAATTCAAGTATGAAGGGACCCTCCCAGCTCATCTAATTCAATCTTTACCTGGACACAGGCACCCTTTCTATGACATCCTGGAGACATTACATTTTAGCTCTCCTTCTTTGGAAATGTCTCATTCTATTGAATAAAAATCTGTCCCTGCTTCTAGTTCTGACCTCTCAGAACAAACAAAAACAATATAATTCTTCCATATGACAGCCTTTGAAGTCCTTCAAGATGAGTATTGTAGCACCTCCAAGTTTGTTTTCTTGAAGTTAACTATCCCCATTTTTTTTATTAAGTGCACAGTGAATAATAGGGGAAATAAGAGGTCCTTAATAAATGCTTGTTGATTGATTCTTTTCATCAGTTCTTGTATTGTAAGGCCCTTTTTTACACCCTTCATTTTAGCATCCTCTGTTTTCTATCAGCAATTCTGCTTGGTTTGACTCTGTGGAACATCATGCTTCCCCAGAGGTAAGTTTCTTCTTTCCCTGAAACCGTCATTGAGGGGAAAAATTATTGTGGAGAAGAACCCACTTTTCTCACTACCAACAGCAATAACTGCTGGCCAAATGTCACCAAATGAGCAGTTAAGAAAGACATGAATTCCAGTCCTGCCTCAGATGCTTACCAGCTATGCAAACTTGGGCAAATCATTTAACTTCTCAACCTTTATTTCCTTATCTATAAAAATGCAGATAATAGTATTACCTACCTCATAAAGGAATTGTTAATATGTTGGGAGTGGCAATACCTCCCGTGGCACTGTTCTTGCTTCTAGCTCACAGCCATTATTCGGGGCAGCCATCCCCACTAACTCAACTGCCACCCACAAGACAGACAAGTTTGTCTGACTAAAGTAGCAAGACACCTTTATGGAGTAACAGGAAGTAGCATGTGTTCCCACCCATCACCTTGACTACCAGGTCCCCTTGAGACCCAAATAGAGTCATCCCAGGACCGTGAACCCAAGAGCCTAACAATGCTTTTGGTACAGTGCCCTCAACCATCATCCTATGAAGCAATTGCTCTGGAGAAGTAGCCTACAAGTAGCTGCATCTACTTAAGACCCAGAAAGTTCTCACAAAAGTTAAGGTGAAAGCCACTTATCAGAGGATAGGGTCCTAGGAGTAGGAGTTCAAATCCAGAAGATTTGGAAGAGGACCAGAGTGACAATGGCATGATTTGGACTTGGTTAGGAAATAGTGGAGTTGTCTGGCAAGGATTTAAGCTCACAGATCTCCTCTATGTATTTTTCTAAGAATGCTAGCAGTATTCATGTCTATTAAGTAATCTGCTAAGAATCTTTTTCCTTTTGAATATGACAGCATGGGTAGAAAGAGCTCTGGAATGGGAATCCAGGCTCTTTGTCAAAAACCAAAAAGTATTTACTGAGTCCCTGCTATGGGCAGGCACTGTACAAAGCAGTTGGGATACAAAGGTAGGCAAAAACATAGTCCTTGCCTCAAGGAACTTACATTCTAGTGGGAGAGTCAACAGACAGCAAATTGTGCATCTAATACATACAAAGTAAAATTAGAAGGTAATCTCAGAGGAAAGGCACTAACTAGTATTAGGAGAGAATTAGATTTTAAGTACTGCTACAAGTTCACTGTATAACTTTGATTAAACCTCTCCTTTTTGGACCTTAGTTTCTTTCCCTGTCAAATGAAGGAGTTATATACACTAAAGAATCTCCAAGCCTCTGTGTCCTAGGATTCTAAGGCTCCTTCCAGCTCTAACATTCTGATCATTTGTGGATTTTCCACCACTAGGTTGGAGAACTCTTGGAGCCAATTTGGGCTTTGATTCATTCTTAGTGGTTTAAGGAAAAAATAGTCAGACAAGTAACTGAGACCTTCATTCTATTCCTGGTCTTGCTGCTTACAAACCTAATAAAGTGGCATACCACTTTCCCTTTCTGACAGACACTCAGTCTCCATTTATAAAGTGTGGGGAATGAGACTCAGTGTGTGAGACCCTTTTTAGTTCTTTCATTATGTAGCTCTGTAATATTTCTTCTTCTTTTTTAGTCTTTCTGTCCTACTCTGAAGTAGAGCTGGTTGTGAAGTTGGTAGGTGACACTTAGGAATCTCATGACCCATATACTTGCATCACCATTGAATTCCTGGGTGTCTTGGATAGGATCTTCATATTAGAGAGGCAACATGGTGCTATAGAAAAACCACTGGACTTTGAAGGAAGACGAATTTTTGCCGGGCCATTTTCTACCTGTCTTCTTGGGCAAGAGCTCTTCCTTTAAAGTGGAGCTAATACTTGCATCATCTGCCTAGGAATTGGTGTGAAGAAAATAAAATAATACTGTAAATAGTAAAGCATCATAGAAATATACTCATGTAAGGTTTTTGGTCTGAACTTTCAGCATAGAGAACTTTCTGGTTTGAAAACTATCAGTGCAAATGAGCAACTGTTCCTGCGCTTTCCAGTTTTGTTTGGCACATAATCACCGCTTAATGCTTATTGATTGCTTGATTAGACAGTTGCTTGTCAGCACTGAGAAATGAGTGACTTGCTTTAGGTCATAATTTCAGAAGTGACAAATTCAGGTCTTAGGTTTGTTTGAAACAGCTAAGTTGTATAATGGATAGTATTGGAATTGGAGTCAGAAAGATGTGAATTCCAATTCTGCCTCAGTTGCTTACTAGCTCTGCAAACTTGGGCAAATCAATTACCCTCCCAACCTTTGTTTCCTTATCTATAAAAATTTGGATAATAGTATTACCTACCTCATAAAGGTGTTGTTAGTATACATGAGACACTTTGCAAATATAAAATACCATGTGATAGTTTGCAAACCATAAAATACCATATAAATGTTAATTATTAATGCTATTGTTTTATTATTATTTTTATTTTTTATTAAAACTTTTTATTTGCAAAATATGTATGGGTAATTCTTCAACATTAACCCTTACAGAGCTTTCTGTTACAAATTTTTCCCCTCTACTCCCCACCCCTCCCCTAGATAGCAGGATATCCACTACATGTTAATTATGTTAAAATACTTGACAAATCAAATATATGTATGCATATTTCTACACTTATTTTTGTGCAAGAAAAATTGTATCTGCAAGAAAGAAAAATCAGAGAAAGGAAACACAATGCAAGCAAACATAGATAGAGAGCATGAAAATGTTATATTGTGGTCCATATTTCACATCCCTCTCTCTGGGTGTATATGGCTTTCTTCACTGAACAATTGGAACTGGTTTGAAACATTTCATTGTTGAAGAGAGCCATGTCCATCAGAATTGATCATCATATAATATTGTTGTTGCCGTGTATAATGATCTTCTGGTTCTGCTCATTTCACTTAGCATCAGTTCATGCAAGTCTTTCCAGGCCTCTCTGAAATCATCCTGCTGGTCATTTCTTACAGAACAATAATATTCCATAACATTCATATACCATAATTTATTCAGCCACTCTCCAATTGATGGGCATCCCTTCAGTTTCCAGTTTCTAGCCACTACAAAAAGAGCTGTCACAAACATTCTTGCACATGTGGGGCCCTTTCCTTCTTTTATGATTTCTTTGGGATATAAGCCCAATAGAAACACTGCTGGGTCAAAGGGTATGCACAGTTTGATAACTTTTTGAGCATAGCTCCAAATTGCTCTCCAGAATGGTTGGATCCGTTCACAGTTCCACCAACAATGCATCAGTGTCCCAGCCTTCCCACATCCCCTCCAACATTCATCATTATCTTTTCCTGTCATTTTAGCCAACCTGACAGGTATGTAGTGGTACTTTACAGTTGTCTTAATTTGCATTTCTCTGATCAATAATGATTTGGAGCACCTTTTCATATGACTACAAATAGTTTTAATTTCATTCTCTGAAAATTGTCTGTTCATATCCTTTGACCATTTATCGATTGGAGAATGGCTTGAATTCTTATAAATATGAGACAATTCTCTATATATTTTAGAAATGAGGCCTTTATCAGAACCTTTAAATGTAAAGATGATTTCCCAATTTATTGCTTCCCTCCTAATCTTGACTGCATTGGTTTTGTTTGTACAGAAACTTTTTCACTTAATATAGTCAAAATTATCTATCTGGTGTTCAATTAAGAGTTCCAGTTCTTCTTTGGACACAAATTCCTTCCTTCTCCACAGGTCTGAGAGGTAAACTATACTATGTTCCTCTAATTTACTTATAATATCACTCTTTATATCTAGATCATGAACCCATTTAGATCTTATCTTGGTATGCGGTGTTAGGTGTGGGTCAAGCCCTAATTTCTTCCACACTAGTTTCCAATTTTCCCAGCAGTTTTTGTCAAATAATGAGTACTTATCCCAAAAGCTGGGGTCTTCGGTTTTATCAAACACTTAATTGCTATAGTTTTTGCCTAGTTTGTCCTGTGATTCTATCCTATGCCACTGATTGTATTAATGCTATTGTTTAGTTTTGTTTGACTTCATAATCTCATTTGGGGTTTTCTTGCCAGAAATACTGGAGTGGTTTGCCATTTCCTTCTCCAGCTTATTTTAAAGATGAAGAAACTGCTGCAAACAGGATTAAGTGATTTGTCCTGGGTGACACAGCTGGAAAGTGTCTGAGGTCTGATTTGAACTCAAATCTTTCTTTCTTTTTTTTGATGGTATTTTATTTTTCCAAATACATGCAAAAATAGTTTTTAACATTCACCTTTTCAAAACCTCATGTTCCAAATTCTTTTTCGCTGTTCTATCCCATCTCTCCTCCTCAAGACAACAAGCAATCCGATGTAGTTAAATATGTGCTGTTCTCCTAAAGATATTTCCAGATTTGTCATGCTGAAAAAAAAAAAACAGAAACAAACAATATCAACAACAAAACACACACACACACACACACACACACACACACACAACCAACATTAAGCAAACAACAACAACAAGGTGAAAATATTATGCTTTGATCCATATTCAGTCTCCATAATTTTCTCTTTGGATGTGGATGGCACTTTCCATCCCAAATCTATTGGAATTGCCTTGAATCACCTCACTGTTGAAAAGAGTCAAGTCCATCACAGTTGATCATCACATAAACTTGTAACTGTATACAGTATTCTCCTGGCTCTGTTCACTTCACTCAGCATCAGTTCATATAAATCTTTCCATGCTTTTCTGAAATCAGCTCATCATTTCTTATAGAACAATAATATTCTATTATATTCATATATCATAACTTATTCAGCCATTCTTCAACTAAGAGGCATCCACTCAATTTTCATGAACTCAGTTCTATCTGACTCTAAGCCTGGTACTCTATCCATTGTGTCATCTAGCTGCCCTTGTTAGTCATTTTTATTCCTGTCTCTCAGGACTACTGCATCACACTTGTGAGTATATTCTGAAAAGATGTCCCAATTGAAATATTAACTTACCTTGAAGTAAAGGTATTTCCCTTAAATCATGTAAGTTGGATAGGTTACCAATCCTAAGTGGGGATGATGACCATGAAAACTCAGAACCTAAATAAAACATAGAAATTTGAAGATCTTATCTTTAACAGACTCCCTTATTACTTGATTTCTTCCCAGTCTAGTAAGCAAACTAGAAACACCAGAAAATGTGAATATTATTTAAACACACTTCCCTTCTTGATTTCCTATGCTGTGTGTATGCTTTCTTGTTAGCATTTTTTAAGCTTTTATTATTTTAAGAGTTTGCAAGATTTGCCCAGAGAGAAATAAATGTATATATTTACCAGTGCAGGTAGTTCTGGTTTCAATATTTAGAATTTTGTATTCTAAAATACACTATATTCTCTAATGACACAAGAAATTTATTTATTTATTAAATCTTTTTATTTGCAAAACACGTATATGGGTAATTCTTCAACATTGACCCTTACAAAGCTTTCTGTTACAAATTCCCCCCCCCACTCCCCACCCCTCCCCTAGATGGCAGGAAATCCACTACATGTTAATTATGTTAAAATACTTGATAAATCAAATATATGTATACATATTTCCACACTTATCATTGTTGTGCAAAAAAAAAATCATATCTACAAAAAAAAAATCAGAGAAAGGAAACACAATGCAAGCAAACATCAATAGAGAGCATGGAAATGTTATGTTGTGGTCCACATTTCATATCCCTCTCTCTGAGTGTATATGGCTTTCTTCACTAAACAATTGGAACTGGTTTGAAACATTTCATGACACAAGAAATGTATATAATACTTTAAGGTTTGCAGTATGTTTTATTGATGGTTTCATTTGATTCTCCAAACAACCTGTGAGGTAAGTACCACAGGCCTAGTTATCCCCATTTTATAAATGAGGAAAAGCCCAACTAATAAGTGATTTTTCTGTTTTGGTCAGCATCCAGAATTAAGATTTGAATTTATGTCTTTTGATAACAGTTACTCTTAGCACTGAGTTAACTTTCAGGGAAGCCTATTTTAGTAATAGTTAATATTTATTAAGTGCTTTGCAGTTGCCATATGTAATGATACAGCCCTTTTTATATCCTCTCATTTGAAACCCACAGTGCCCTGGGAAGAAAGTAGGACAGAGTTTATTAGCATGATTTGACATCAGGAAACTGAGGTTTGGAGATAAAAAGTAATTTGCTGGAGACTATGTAGCATCAGAGATGGTGCTCAAGATATCTGATGTTCTTCCTTCTATGATGGATTAAATTACACTTAGTATATTGTAAAGTGTTTAAGCACAGTGCCAAGAAAAATTCTATATAAATTCTATATAAATGTTAATTATTTATTACTGCTGCTGCTACTACTATTACTTTTCAGTCTTTTTCAGTCATGTCTGATTCTTTGTGATCCCATTTGGGGTTTCTTTGACAAAGATAACTAGAGTGATTTTCCATTTCCTTCTCGAGCTCATTTTATAGATGAGGAAACTGAGACAAGAAAGTCACACAGCTAGTAAGTGTCTAAGACCAGATTTGAACTCAGGAAGATCCTGACTCCAAGTCTGGTACTCTATCTATTCTTGCTCTTGCTGTTTTTGATCAGATATTCTTTTTAGAATTTTAGGTCTTTTACATGGTTTGGCAAGAGCTACTAGGACTGAAGACAGACATGTTTAGCTATTATTATTCCTACCCCCTCCCCCTTTTTTTTCCCATTTAAAAAATTCTTTCTGTGATAGTAGATTCTTTTTTTCAGGCAGTAAGGTGGGACTATTTACCTTAAACTACTGATTTTACAGCTTGGGTTTCTACAAGTGATCTGGAGAAAATAATATAGAAACCCCAAATGTTAGAGGTGGAATAGATCAGAGCAATGAGTTAATCTATCTCCCTCCTCATTTTATATAGGGACACCCATAGAACAGAAGCGACTTGCCAGAGTTATATGGTAGTTAGTTAGTGTCCAGTGTCGGGCTTTATGATGTGCAAGGTCAGTGAGATTTTTACTGCATTAGTAGTCTACCCCCTCAATCCAGTTACAGATTAATTTCTTTTCCTAGGCTGTCTGGTTTCCTTCAGGAGTTTCCTAAAATTCCAGCTTTGTCTAGGCAAGGCTTTAGCCTGGGAGCCAAAGCTTTATCTTCCTAATTTATTCTCGGATGGAGTGAAAGGTCTGGATGATGTAGGAAAAACAGTTACTTATCTGGGATTAGCCTACATAAAGCAGGCTGGGGAGGCAAACTAGGCCAGAATCCCATCCTTTTGAAAGTGATGAATGGGCGATGCCTGCTTTGCCTTTGTCTGTGATGGGGCTGTATGGTGGAGAACTAGTTTAATGAGAACCAACTCAGCTCAGATGGTGACAAGCTTCATACATTATTTCTAATAAACTTTGTTCCACCAGCAGAGAAGGAGGGAGGTCTCATAGAGCTGTCTTTCAGAAGCCTCTATTGCTGTCTTACCCAATAGACCCTGAAAGAGTGTTTTTTTCCCCTCCACCCCCCAACACACTGATTTATTGCCAGAGAAGATAAAAAGTCCTCTTGATAGGCAGACCTATAAATGTGACACTTCTACTTGAACAGGCTCACCAGGGACAGCCCTAATGTCTCAGTCACTTTAAAGCCTCTGTTGTCACTGTATTTCCCTGGCTTTAATGGGGAAGCAGTTTCAGGGTGGGGGTGGCAAGCACTTGGCTATCTATCTTTCTGCCTGCCTCCTCAGCTTTCATTCCCCTGGCCATATGGCACGGCAAGGGGTGCACAAGCTGTCTTGAGCACCCAGGCTCACTGTCCTAGTGGGCATGTTAATTTAAAGGATTACATTTTTACTCACCCTGAGGCCAGCTTGTTGTATTTTCCCTAGTTGGGGGAAACAAACAGCTTTAAAATGACAACCAGATCTAATCAAAACATTTCCCACATCTGTAGTCCTCCCAAAATTGTTCCTTTTCCTAGGATCACTTAAGCTTTTGAAGAGGTAAGGGAAAAGCAGTTGTCCCAAATTTTTAGGTTCAGCCATTTTGCTGGAGCAGGGTCTTCATGCAACACACAACATGTGCCTTTGAACTGGTGTTCTTTTTGCTGCTGCCTTTCAAAAAAAAAAAAAGAACATAATTTTCAGTCATTTCTTACTATTTGTGACCCCATATAGGACATGATACAATCTTGTATTTTATATGGTATATTAAGGCTTATAAAGCATGTCTCTTATAACAACCCACTGAGGTTGATGGAAGGGACAAATTTTATTACCCTCATTTTTATAGATGAAGAAATAGAGGCTCAGGTGTGACTGGCCCATGTCACATATCTGGGAAGTACTGGAACAAAAGGGGAAGATTAGTGTTATTTTTTCAATGGTTATTTTTTCAAATAGGTAAAAATGCCTATCTCAAGCTTTAGGGGTTTTTTTTGGGGGGGAGCAAATTGGGGGAGAGGGTTAATTTTTGTTTTTAAAAGCTAAGATAAAAGCTCATAAAAGCTGATGTCCTTTGAGCTTCTGTGCTTTTTTTCCCCAGACTGGACCTCTTGTCCCCTTGGTTTTTGATAAGCTTCCTTGGTTATCCCTATTATACAGCTTCCATATGATTTTAAATAAACTGTCCTTCCCTTTTCCTATCCCCAATCACCTGGGGATATTTCAGAAAGGGTATTCTACCTTCCTTTTAGTTTGTTCTTTTTATGTATCTGTTTCTTGTCCCCACAGGATGCTTTACTGAAAGGCTATTCAGGAATCCCCTTTAGAAAGTGCCCTACTTTGGCCTCTGTTGGGGAGGGAGGGGAATCTGAGAGAATCATAAACAATGGAGGATAGACAATGGAGGGAATGCTGAAATAAAAGGTTTGGTTGTTTGGGGTTTTCCTAGATTTGAGGTCAGTGGATCTGCTCCTGTCTGTTGCTGGCACAGGTCTATTGTCCACATAATTGGATTTCTGCTCATTGGTGCCTGGACTTTGGTGGTAGGGAAGATGGAAATGTGCCTGGAAAGGGAGTTAGACAAAGCAGCCCCAAGTAAGGGGAGGAAGCAGGTCTGGCAGAGCAGTTGCCTCATTAATCACAGAATATTAGAGATGGAAGGGATCTTAATGGTCATCTGGTATGTCCTCTGTGGAAACAGTCAGAATAGGAATTACTATGGTAACAGCCCCAACAATGATCATCTAGCTTCTATTTGAACCTTTAGTAATGGGTTACTCACTACTTCCTGAAGCAACTCATTTTACTTTTTTGGTAGTTCTATTTGTAGTAAGATTTTTCTCAGATTTTAGCATGACAAGTCTCAGGTCCATAGTTGACCACATTTTGGGAACCAACAGTTTGCATATGTTTATGTAAACTCTGCCTTGTGGTTGTAGAGCATATAAATCATGAATAGAAAAAGTCAGAATTTGAATTCAACATCCCCGACTCCATATTCAGTAATGACATGATTCTTTTTGGAGTACAAATGTTTCTCAGATCCCTGATCTCCAGTGGAGAACTAGAAACAATCTCTTGTCTTGTAACCAATTGGACTTATTTTTGAAATAATATAAGGGGCCCATTCTATAGCTTTCGAAAACAACTAAATTAGCTTGGTTTTCCCCTCTGCAAGATAGGAATGAAGGGCGCAACTAGATGGCACAGTGGATAGAGCACCGGCCCTGAACTCAGGAGGACCTGAGTTCAAATCTGGCCTCAGACACTTAACACAGGGTCTGTGTGACCCTGGACTAGTCACTTAACCCCAATTGCCTCAGCAGATAGGAATGGAGTTTCGAGGAGAAAATTGTACAAGTTAAGCTGTCCCTGCCAACTAGAATTCTGTGATTCTACAATGAGTCTATAAAAGAACTCAACAGGGGCATCTAGGTGGAGCAGTGGATAGAACACCATCCCTGAAGTCAGAAGGACCTGAGTTCAAATCTGGCCTCAGACACTTAAATTTCCTAGCTGTGTGACCTTGGGCAAGTCACTTATCCCCAATTGCCTCAGCAAAAAATTAAAAATAAAAATAAAAGAACTCAACAAATATTTACTAAACATCTATTTAATATGCTTTAGGGATATAAAAATGACAAAATTACACAATACATGCCCTCAAAGAGTTTCCATTTTACTAAAGGAGGGGGAATATAACATTACAGAGATAAAAATACTGTGAGGTATACAGTTGAATACAAAAAATAGCTCCAATATATGCTAGGATAATTTTGCTGTTTTGAAAATATTCTTTTCTCCTCCATTTTTCTTTCTCAATGTAACAAATACTTCCCCCAAAGCAATTATTTTTCTTATACTTTTTTATTGTGAGTTTTTTAATATGCAAAAATTTCCATTTCTTTTTTCCTTATTTGTGAATTTTTATATGGAACTTTAGTACCAGAAAAAAAAATTCCATGTACACTTCAGAATACAAAAAGAGAATTACATAAGAAATTGTAAATCTCCATTTCATATGGAGATTTATATAAAAATTTATATAAAACTAAATATATGTATACAAAATCTGACATAAAATTATCCTGCTTGTCTGTGCTTCCTTCTGAACTTATTCTGTACTTTTTTTTTTACGTATATGGTCCTTTAAAAAAAAAATCACTGTTAATACTTTCTCTTTCCATCCCCAATTAAAAATTAAAAGAAAGAAAAGGACAAGGAGGAAGTAAGTATAAAGACAAATGGTTACATCTGAAAATGTGTCTTTTTCTTTGTTTTGTGTCTATCACCTCTCTCTCAGGAGGTGAGAAATGAGCTTTATATAGGTCCTCTGGAGATCTGCTTGATTATTGTATCAGGGTTCTTAAGTCTTTTAGAGTTGCTTTTCTTTGCAATGTTGCTACATATATTGTTTCCCTGGTTCTGTTGACTTTATTCTGTATCAGTTCACATACCACCTAGTAAACTCTGAAGTCAATACTTTCATTATTTCTTATGGGAAAATGATATTGTTACATTTCATATATCACAATTTGTTTAGCCATTTTCCAAGTTGATGGGCACAATCCTCCTCTCCCCCCTCAGATCTTTGCTTTTCCTTTTCCCCTCATTTTGTCCCAATTTTGGATTAGGATGTTTGTTTGGCTTGTGGCCATTCCCTCTTTGCATCTTTATTTCTTGCAGTTAAAGTGAACCTTCAAACTCAGACTCTTGGTCTTACTAGCACTGTTTTCTAACTTGAACAACTTCTGTCAGAAAAAAAAAAAAATTAAGGTAGGAGTAACCTGTCCCCAGTGTAGTGTGATTTAAACTTCCCCTAAGAGTCTTCCCATTTTTTCCCCATTATTTGTTCTATGACTAATCCTGTAGTTTCCTCATTGTTAACCTTTTTCTTAGAAGATATTCCCACTTATTGTTTTGTAATCCTCATTAACAGGGATGAAAAGTTCCCTCCTGTGAAAGTATCAAAATATTCTCCACCCATGTGAAGAGCTAGAGTAATGACAGAGTACAGCTCTGACCATGCTAAGAGTCTAGAATATGGTGTCTCCAGGAATTGAGACTGGGCTCCAGTGGGGCTACCTCCTTATCATCCTTCTAAAGGCAAGAAACACTCAGATGTGAAATTTCCTGTGAGGGAAAAAGCCCTGGCCTAGGGAGGAGGTAGGGGACATAAGCTGTAGTTATGATTCAGCCTTTTTCTAGATATATAACTTCAGTAAATCATTTTGCCTCTCCATTTTCAGTTTCCTCATCCTGTAAAATGGAGCTATTAATCCCATTGATTTTGCAAGCATTTATCAAATGCTTATTATGTCCCAGTGATTGTGCTAGTGGCTGGAGACAGAAAGACAAAGTAGCCTTTTATTGAGGAAATGATGTGAACACAGAAAATAAACACAAAATGTATATACAAAGTTTGTTGTTGTTGACTTATTTTAATCATGTCCAACTCTCCATGAATTCGTTGAGATTTTCTTGGCAAAGATGCTAGGATGGTTTGTATTTCCTTCTCCAGCTCATTTTACAGAGGAGGAAACTGAGGTAAACAGGGTTAAATGGCTTGCCCAGGGTCACGTAGCTTGTAAGTGTTAGTGGTCACAATTGAACTCAGGTTCTCTTGACCCTAGGTCTGGTGCTCTATCCACTGGACCACCTAGCTGCCCATATACAAAGTAGGTACAAAATAATTTTGGGGGTGAGGAGTGAGAGGAATAGAGGCTATCCATGGTAGCCATTCAATCACGAGACTTATCTCCAGACAATCACATACACCATTTACTTTTATGACTCTACTTCTTGGCACAAACTTCCGACCTTTTCCCTTCTGAGTCAGGCATTGACCTTTTAGGTCAATTATAGCTTAACCTTCCAAATAGTGCATCAGAAAATGCAAAGTTTCATTGGGAAAATACTTCCCCTATCCTCCAATTTACTGGTAGAGCTACATGATCAAAACCAGGCTACTGAAATAGAAAATGTGGCTTTTTTATACGGGTATAATGATATTCAAGACACTTTACAGTGTCTCGAATCTCCCTTTCCTGGTTTATTTCATATTTTTCTAACCACATTGGATTCACTATTCTTTAGTCTCATCCTGACCTCCTCTGTCTCTGTGCATTTTCATAGTATTTGTGATACCCTCCTTCCTCATTTCTACCTCTTGAAATGCTTCTCTGTCTTCAAGTCCCATGGCATCTTCTGCATAAAGTATTTATTCTCTGGACTTCTCAGTTGAAAGTGATCCCTTCTTAAATATTCCTAAAATATTTTTTTCTAGATATCTATTTTGGTCCCTTATATCATACTTCTCTGGGCACTTTTTATATTTTTACAAAGGTAGATTGGGAATAGATCTTTGAATTGTCACCATAATCAAAACCAGAAGAGCTAATAGATGTCAGATAGAGACAGAGACTGACACACACACACACACACACACACACACACAGACAAACAGTCCTAGACACAGATAGAAATAGACAGACCAGACAGGCATATTACAATTGTTATGACAGTCCTTCAAAGTAGAAACTTTGTCCTTTTAAAAATCTTTGTATCCTGTCTGCTTAACATAGAACCTATCAATTCATCACTTGATTTTATTTTATATATTCTGTGTAACAGACATTGTGCGGTATGAGTTGGACTTAGAGTAAGGACAACCTGTGTTCAAAACCTGGCTCAGATATTTATTAGTTGTATGAATCCAGGCAGGTCACTTAATCCTCATTGAACATCAGTTTCTTCATCTGAAAAATGGGGTTATTATATGAACCAAATAAGAAAACACATGAAAAGTACAAAGACAATATATGCAGAAAAAAATGCTTTGCCCACAAAGAACTTGCATTCTACTGGGAGAGAAATTCACACATATGAGTAAATACAAAATAAATGCATAGGAAAAACAAAGTAATTTGGAAAGTCACTAGGATGGGAATGGAAAAGCCTCATACAATAGCTGGCATTTGAGTTGAGCATTGAAGGCAGCTCAGGATTTTAAGAAGCAGAAGCAAAAAAGGAGTGTGTTTCAGTTATGATGGACAAGCTGAGTGCAAAGGCAAGGAAATGGAATGTTCTGAATGCGAACAGTAAGCAGTCTAGTTGGGTTGGAATGTGGAATTTATGAAGGGAGTAGTAGTAGTATACATAAGCTTGGAAAGGTAAGCTAGAGAAACACTCTGAAGGATTGTAAATGTCAAACAGAGGAGTTTGTATTATAACCTAGACTCTAGAACCTAGAGGCAATAGAAAGTCACTGAAGCTTTTTGAGCATGGGAGTGATAGGGTCATACTTGTGTGATTTAGGAATGTCCATTTGACAGTTGTGTAGAGAATAAATTGAAGAGGGGAGAGGTTGACACAAGGGGACCAAATTAATTCATAGAATAGACCTGGAATTTTTAGATAAATATGTATCTGAAACAGAAACTAGATGCTTTTGGTTTGGGGAAAGGTATTGCATAGGGTTTGGAAATTTCCATTATTTGTCAAATTCATCATTTCTTACAGTACAGTAATATTCTAATACATACATGAATCACAATTTTTTTTTTTAGCCATTCCTCAACTGGTGAGCATCTACTTTGTTTCCAATTTTTTTTTTTGCTATCACAAAAAGTGGTGCTTTAAATATCTGGATTCATATGGGGATTTTCTTCTTATCAATGACTTTCTTAAAATATAAGCCTGACAATCAAATCTCTGGTTCCAAAGATATGGACATTTTAGTATTTGCATAATTCCAAATTCCATTCTGAAATAATTGTACTGATTCTACTTAAATCACCATACTTATTGATTACTATTTATGGCATGAGATGAGAATAATGAGAGAAAGAAAGAGAGAGTGCAGAGCAGAGCAATAAACATATATAAGAAGAAGGGAGTTTAGGAGGGGACACAAATAATAATTACTTAATATAATTGTTGCTGTTTGTTAAATTTATAATTAAATATTGAACATGAGTTATTCTCATTTCTTAGAGTAGGAAACTGACTCTGAAAAGTTGTCCATCAACTAGCATTTATAAAGCATTTACTGTGTGGCAGTCATGCTAAGTGCTGAGAATATAAAGATTAAAAAAGCCTTTGCTCTCAAGGAACTTGCAGTCTAATGACTTTTCCATATCTTCATCCAGAATTCAGTTTGACAATCACTTACTAAGCATCATATGCAGAGCACTGTGCTAAGGTGCTAAGGAAAGTGGAATTTTGATTTTTTTCCTATGCTTTTTTAGCAAAGTACAACCTAAGCTCATTTGAATGTACTACAAAACACAAAGAAGAGCTTCTGAGAATAGAGGCAGTGTAGTACAGTGAAAAGAACACCAGTTTTGGAGTCATAAAACCTGGGTTGAGATCTCACCTATGATGCTTTCTGTTTAAGTGTTTTGGCACATCCCTTACTCTCCCACCATCCCCACCCCCCTTTTTTTGCTTTTATTTTTTTTTAAGCTTTTTATTTTCAAAACATATGCAGAATAACTTGTCAAGTAATTCAACATTATTAACATGTCATGGACTTCCTGCCATTTAGGGGAGGGGAGGGGACTGGGGGTAAAATTTGTAATGGAAAGTTTTGTAAAGATCAATGCTGGGGAACTACCCATACATATGTTATACAAATAAAAAAAAATAATTAAAAAAAGAACATATGCAGAGATAGTTTTCAACAATCACCCTTACAAAACCTCATGTTCCAATTTTTTTTTTTATCCCCCCTTTTCCTGTAGGGTTGCTGCAAACATTTTTGCACACATGGGTCCTTTTTTTTTTTTTTTTTAAATGATCTCTTTGGAATACAGACTCAGTAAAAACTCTGCTGGATCAAAAGTTATGCACAGCTATTTGGACATATTGTTCTCCAGAATGGTTGGATCAGTTCACAACTCTACCAGCAGTACATTTATATCCCAGTTTTCCCACATCCCCTCCAACATTTATTATTTCCTGAAGAACCTTATACCTTGAAATATTTTTAAAGAGGCTTTTTTTCTTTCCTTTTTTAATCCACTAAGAGCTTGTTTCTTATATTGTGTTATCTTGCTCCCTATTGATCAACTCACCAGTTTTTATCACCTTCAAACTAGGTTTTCCATCCACAGCTCCCCAAATTTACAGGCCAAAAGGGAGAAACTGATCTACCTGATGACTGAAACCTCCCTTCTCTGGTTGCTTCAGTAGGTGGAAGAGGAAATGGAGATAAAGGGATTTCCTATAGAGTTATGGTTGGTTTCTGAACTTCCTGGGATGTGGTATCTTTTAAATCACTCTCTTGCCTTTCCTTATAGGACTTGAAGCTTGATCAGTTTCTAGCATATGTTCTATGAAGCATTGCTTCCCAGATGGGTCCTTGGAGAGGAAAGCAAGAAGTATTAAGTCACTCACTTGAAACTAGAGAGTGGAAAAGGACAAGATATTGTTACTAGAGTGTGGCACTGGACCAGTTAATGCCTGTCCAGAGAGCAAGTTTCCACTGATCTATTCTCTTCAGTGTGATGAGAAGGGATCAGATGTTCTAAAAACAAGTGATGTTCTTACCTACCATTCGTGAGAGCATGTTCTAGGTAGTAGGGGAAATAGAAAGATACCTGCCTTCTAATGGTGATGACAAGAAATAAATAACTAATAAAATAGAATGTGGTAAGTGACTTGAACAATGTAACTTGAAAACTCTGAAGACAGATAATTTCCCACTAGGGAGATTTTGATGGGGGAAAAAAAAAGGAATTTCATGGAAAAGATGATATTTAAGCTTGGCTCTAAAAAGGATTTCTCTAGAATAGGGGCCAAAGATAGTTTGTATAGAAGAGATTATATGAGTATGGAAGTGGGAAAACATTGGTTTAATGTGGGGGGAGAAAAGAGGGGGAAGGGAATGTTGGAGTGGTGGTGAGTGTGTATGAGTAATTATTTGTCCTATTTGTTAGAGTATGGCTACATTAAGGGGCAAGAGGTATATGAAATAAACCAGGAAGGCTAGATTAGGTTCAGATTGTGGAAAACTTTGTATATTGGACTAAGCAAGGAATTTGAACTTTATCTATTAAGCAGTGGAATCCACTTTATAGTATAGTCCTTTATCATTGGATTTTAAAATATGGTCTGGATACCCTTAGGAATTCCTGAGACTTTTTTCATGGGGTCCAGGAAGTTAAAATTATTTTTATATTAATACTAAGATATTCTAATTTCTGCCATAGTAAATATTAATAGCTATAATCAATAACTATTGGGATCCTTGATAATGTTTAAATGTATAAAGGGCTCCTGAGAGCTAAGTGTTTGCGAATCACTACTCTGTATCAATGTAAGTTCAAATTTATGGGTTCAAATTTTGCCTCTGATACACTGATCTGTGTGACTCTGGACAATCCATTTCACCTCTCAGAATTCTAGGATATTCTCTAAAAATATAAGTTGCTGTGAGGCTGATGATCTGCACTGGTAGAAATCTTACCTGGGAGTTTCCTATACCCAATCCCTCAACTTTTTTGTAGCATTCTCATAATTAAACAAATGTGGTCAAAGAATGAGAACTTCTGGTTAATAGCAACTATATATACACTATGGGATAAATGGGAATATTAGCTTCATTCAAGGGTATAAGCAGCCACAGGGTATTCCAAGATGGGGGGAAGGGGCTAAATTAGGCAGGAAGATTCTCAACAGCCATCACAACTCAAGGTCAAGGGATTAAACAATGAGATAGGAAGGTCATTATGAGTCAGTAGTAGAATATTTAATTTAAAAAAGTTAATGGGACTTTATGTTTCATTGAGAAGCATAGTGTTGAGAATTAGGGAGGTCATCGAGTCATAGATTTAGACCTTGAAAGGATTTTAGAGGCCATCTAGCTCACTTTAGAGAGAACTCTAAAGTTGCCCCAGTCTAAGACCAAACAGGTTCTAAATAGCTGAGCCTGGAATTCTGGAACCCATGTTCTGATTCCAAGTTTGTCATTCATAGGTAATACTCCTGCTGGACTCTTCCCTTCTCAGATCATCTTAGGAGTATTGTATTTAGTTCTGAGAACAATATTTTGGGGAGGATATAGATAGATTACTGAAGATGACCTTATGGTTTGAAGATGACACTAAATGAAGAAATGTTGAATAAGTTGAAGGTGTTTTGTGAGAAGAGCAGACCTGGGTGGGACAAAAAAATTGTTTTTAAGAATTTGAAGGGTCACAGATAATTGACCTTTTATGTTTGGCTTCTGAGAACCAAGAAATTAGAGCTGTGTAAAAGAGGAATGAACATGTTACTTTTGGAGGTCATGAGATCTTCCTTTCTGAAAGTCTTCAAGCAAAAGTTAGATGGTTACTTGTTGAATATATGGCAGGAAGGATTCTTGTTTGTATGCAGGTTGGACTAGACAGCTTCTTCCATCTCTGAAATTTGGTGATTCCTGTTAATCCTGAAAAACTGGGCCCAAGATCTGGAAAAATGACAAAATGAGGAAGAGGAGGCATGTTATGTGGCTCAAGAAAGACAAGTGTTGCAAGGTCAGAGTATAAGAGAAAGAAACAGTACAGATATTAAAAAATATGTTGGAAAAAGCTCAAGAGTAGGAATCTGAAGATTCGGGTTTCAGTCCCTTCCAATTCCGACATTTTTTGCACATATAACCCTAGGCATCATATGTTTCTCTGATCTTTAATTTGCTCACCTGTTAACTCCTCATTTTATTTTATTGCTACTGTTCCATTAACAATGACTTTATTGAGGAGGGGGCTTCAATTTTCTTCTTTATCCCCATTATCAAATGAAGAAGCTTAGATAAATGGTGTTCCAAGTTAGCTTTCAGCCCATGCCTTGCATGCTCTAGGACAATAACTTATATTTTGTCTAGTGCTTGACAGCTTTCAAAGCTCTTTCACATATGTGATCCCATGTGATCTTCACAAGAGGAAAAGTCTTTGCTGAGAGAGGTATTCATCAAAAGGGCTGTGACCTGATATTAGGGTAGAAATCATTTGTTCTTTGTCATGATTTGTCCTCTGTGTAGGTAGGGAGACAAGAGTCTACAGTGAGTGTTTGAAGTCAGAGAAAGGCAAAGTTCTGAAACCATGTTGATTTTATAACCACAGAACCAAGAGACTGAGATCTTTCAGGGTTTTAAAGTTATTTTGCTGCATATTTGAAAAGAATGGCAGGTTGTATATAGTAGATTTGCAGTTTCTTGTACAATCATCTTTTCTATGGTACTATGTTATGGAAATGCATGCTTTATTCCATAAATTAACATTAAAATAAAAATTGAAAAAAGTTATAACTAACAAAAACAAGGACTTGGGGAAATTTAGGGAGGACGTCATAAAGGACTGCTGTTCACATCTGTTATTTATTATACTGAATGAAATGAAGTGGGTTCAGTGACTAATCTGTATTCCTGTAAATTACCTTACCTGAATTTGGGTCCCTGCTTTCCCCCACACCTGTTAGTTGCTTAGCCCTTCCTATTTCAGCTTATGCATCACTGAGATCCCAAGCTGTTCTTGCTTGGTTAGCTTTTAAAAGAGTCTTTCCTTCAGGATGTTAGTGCAGGGAGGGTGGAGAACAAGTTTCCTGTCTGTTGTGAGCAAGAATTAGCTACTATGGATATTCACTAAGGCTGAGTTGGCAAGTATTGCTCATGATGAAGAGGAGACTTATATGTATTATATTGGAAACTTGGAGGTAGAATGATTCATTGAAAAAATCATATTTCTATCCTTGATATTCAACTTAATTTTCTGCATGTGATCTCTTTGTACCTCAGTTTTCTTATCTGTCAGATGGGAGTTGTTATTGGCAGACTCCTTGTTTTTATGATAGTGCTTTATAAATTTTAGTTATTAGCAGAGATTTTCTTTCAGAGCTCCAAATATACATGTGTGAGCATAAGCAAGTCACTTACCTTCTCTAATCCTCTTTTCCTCTAATCCTTGAGGATATTAATGTTGATGCTATCTACTTTCATAGACTTAGTATGAAGCTCCAATAAGATATTTGCAAAGTAATCAGCAAAATTTGACTGTTAGATAAATGTCAGTTATTATTATAATTAGTTTGCCCTTAAAATATGTAGATAAAATATCAGATTAGAATAATAATCCTATTTAAAGTTATACCATTATACTGATGATAACTGTTTACATGTATGTAGTACTTGGTGATTACAAAGCCCTGTCACAAGTTTACTCCCCCCATTCTCATCAGACCCCATCAAGATAAGTGGCAAAAGTTTTGTCTCCATTTTGTAGTGGAGGAAGCAAGAGATGGATTTTACTAGATGTGATCAACCACAATTGGACACACTGTACCTTGACTCCAACATAGTGATGTCATCTTGGTTCTCTTCAAGAATGAAGGACAGCAACCAAACAACTGCTAGTAAGCTGTAGGTCTTATGATTCCAAATCTAAGGCTTTCATCAAAACACTGAAATATGGGCTTTGCCCTACATTTCTACAGCTTATATTTCACTCAGATTCATTTCTTCCATCTTATATGATAAATGGTTAATATTTGGTTTCCTTTTGTATATGGATAGCCAGCATTTTATTTAAGCAAATTAGCACATCTGTAGAAAGCAATGGTCCTCCTGTTTGGAGTATCAAGAAATGCTCAGAAATGATCCTTGACCTCTCTGCTTATCAGTAACAATTGACAAGCACAGGTTTTGTGGTGGAATTTTTTACCCCTTCAATTCTGTATCTATTTAACTCTCTATCTGGTCACACACTGTCAAAAAACCAAGCAGAATGAAAAATCAGACATTGTCTAGAGAAGAGTCTCCCCACCCAAAAGGGAACATCAGTAAATCCAAGGCCAGCAGGCTGTTAAAAGGGTATGGTCTACCCATACCTAACACCACATACCAAAATAAGATCTAAATGGGTTCATGATCTAGATATAAAGAATGATATTGTAAGCAAATTAGAGGAACATAGTATAGTTTACCTCTCAGACCTGTGGAGATGGAATAAATTTATGTCCAAAGAAGATCTGGAACTCCTAATTGAACACCAGATAGATAATTTTGATTATATTAAGTTAAAAAGTTTCTGTACAAATAAAACTAATGCACACAAGATTAGGAGGGAAGCATCAAATTGGGAAATCATCTTTACATTTAATGGTTCTGATAAAGGTCTCATTTCTAAAATATATAGAGAATTGTGTCATATATATATAAGAATTCAAGCCACCCTTCAATAGATAAGTGGTCAAGGGATATGAACAGACAATTTTCAGATGATGAAATTAAAACCATCTCTAGTCATATGAAAAGTTGCTCCAAATCACTATTGATCAGAGAAATGCAAATTAAGACAACTCTGAGGTACCACTACACACCTGTCAGATTGGCTAAAATGACAGGAAAAGATAACGATGAATGTTGGAGGGGATGTGGGAAAACTGGGACACTAATACATTGTTGGTGGAATTGTGAATGGATCCAACCATTCTGGAGAGCAATTTGGAGCTATGCTCAAAAGTTATCAAACTGTGCATACCCTTTGACCCAGCAGTGTTTCTATTGGGCTTATATCTCAAAGAGATCATAAAAGAAGGAAAGGGCCCCACATGTGCAAGAATATTTGTGGCAGCCCTTTTTGTAGTGGCTAGAAACTGGAAACTGAAGGGATGCCCATCAATTGGAGAGTGGCTGAATAAATTATGGTATATGAATATTATGGAATATTATTGCTCTATAAGAAGCGACCAGCAGGACGATTTCAGAGAGGCCTGGAGGGACTTACATGAACTGATGCTGAGTGAAACGAGCAGAACCAGGAGATCATTATACACAGCAACAACAGTATTACATGATGATCAATTCTGATGGACATGGCTCTCTGCAACAAAGAATTGTCTCAAACCAGTTCCAGTTGTTCACTGAAGAAGACCATATACACCCAGAGAGAGGGATATGAAATATGGACCACAATGTAATATTTTCATGCTCTCTATTGAGGTTTGCTTGCATTGTGTTTCCTTTCTCTGATTTTCTTTTTTTTTTCTTGTAGAAAGGATTTTTCTTGCACAACTTGTCACGTATTTGAACATTATTAACATGTAGTGGACTTCCTGCCATCTAGGGGAGGGGAGGGAACTGGGGGTAAAATTTGTACTGGAAAGCTTTGTAAAAATCAATGCTGGGGAACTACCCATACATATGTTATACAAATAAAAAACTTTAATTAAAAAAAAAAAGGGGTATGGTCTGCAGAGACTAAGTTGGACAATTCAGCCATCTGGAAGCTTTGGATTGCATTAGTTACAAGCAAGACCTGGAGCCCCCTATTAGTTTCCTTCCAGAATGTAGAGTGCAATTGTAAACCTTGGGAAAGTGTTGTCTTTGTTTTTGCAACAGCCCATCCCCTTCTAGAATCACTAGAAATCATACTTACCCTGTGTTTTCCTTTTGTCATGGTTAATAATGATAATCACTTGATTGAGAAAAGATCATGTCAAAAGTACATGCCATATAAATCCCACAGAAAGCTTGAGTTTCCCAAAGTCTGATAAATCATGGAACTATATAAAAGAATTAGAAGAGGGGTCTTAGAATAATAGAACCATAAAATATTAGAACCAGAAAAGATTCTAGAATGTGTAAAGCCTAAAAAGACTCTAGAGAACATCTAGTTTATTCTTCTCATTTTAGACATAAGAAAACTAAAGATTAATGAGTCACACCACTATGAGTCATCTTTTTTTCTTTATATTATTATTCCATATTATAACGTTTTTTAAGCCTCCTTCCCATCCGTTAAAATTAGAGCCCTATTAGGTGAATTACTTTGGAAGTAGTGTTGAATAGAGACAGGAGGACTGGAAACAAAATGGAGATCCAAAGTCTTGTTTTTGTGCCACCTTCCCTCCCCTTCCCCTTCCCACCCCTATTCATTATTTTGCTGCTTGACCTTGGGCAAGCTCTCAGGGTCTGCTTTTTCTCATCTGTTAAAGGAGGGTGTTAGACCAGATGATAGCTAAGATAAAGTTTTAAACCTGTAAAACAGAAAGACTTCAGTTTGAATTTTCTCTCTCATATTTAATAGCTATGTGGCCACAGTTAGACTTCTTTGAACTTCCCCTTTATTATTTTCCTAATAATAGTTATAATATTTACTGAAGTGTTAATGACTTAACACCCAAAACAGGAACTATATAACATTTTCAGATTTAATCTGGGATCTAGGAACTTTTATACACATACACACACGCGAGTAGAGAAAAAGAGATAGACTCAACGGAATTGGTTTCCTTGGTAATTCTATGTACAAAACCCTGCTTTAAGGAAAGAAAAGGAATCTAGTTTGTTCCCATAGAGCAGTAATTCCTCATCTTAGTTTGAGACCCAATTAGATGTCAGTGCTATAAGCAGTTATGCTATGTGATTGTGCTGATTTTCAGGCTATCAAGAGAGCAAATAATCGAAGGATTGAGACCTGGAAGGACTCTCATTTTACAGCTGACTGGACTGAAATCAGTCCTGAGAGACAAACCAACTTGCCAGAGCTTGCAGTTAGTACATAGCAGAGCAGGGATTTTGGATCTGAACCAGCTGGCTCCAAATCCAGTACTCTTTCCAAAAGAGCATCCACTGTCTTAGAACAAGAAAAGGGACATGTATTTATATAGGTTTGGGTTGGACCATGTCTAAAATACCAGTGATCTGGCTAGCCCGACCTCTGGGATTTGTCAGTTCTGTAAAACAAATATTCATGCAGGACCTGCTATGTGGGAGTGGGAAAGGTAAGGAACAGATAGAATACTTAATGTTGGAATGACTGGGTTCAAATCAATCTTCAATGAATCCAGCTTTTCTGATAAGTATTAGCTGTGTGACCAACCTGGTTGGTTTTATTGAATTTCTCTCAGATTATTGAATCTCTCACTGCTCCAGGCAATTCTTTAAGACTGCAATTTATAGAGTAGTTAGTTTACATACTGGAAGTTTTCAATAAGAAAGAAATCACAAGTTTGGGCAACTCCCTCTTCCCATGTAATAGGTGTTAGGGTTTCAAAAATAATTATGATAGACTGGGCTCAAGAAACTTGCTGTCTAATGGAGGTGCTCACAATCTCATAGGAGTCCAAACTTAATGTTCCAGAGAACATTTATAGAACTGGGTTCTTGGGGCCTTCTACCTAAAGGAACTCTTGGTGAGGGAATTTCAGTCTGTGACAGGCAGCATGCCAGAAAGAGGAAGAAAGAGAGTTTTTATCTGGGGAAGAGACCAGAGAATTGAGGGAATGTTGAGACAAAGTCCATTGAATTCAGGATAAAGCTGGGCATCTCTAAATCCCTTCCATGCAGAGTACAATAGCACTGAGATGTTTAACCAATTTTGTTCTGAAGCATTAAAAAATGAATGAATCTCTAGTGCAATTTTCTCTCCTTTATTAATTTCTCTCCTTTATTAATCTGAGCCCTCCTAGGGTCGATAGAGACTCATTTCAGAGTATTACAACTCATTTTGTACCCGAATTGCAGTGTTCATTCCTGGAAAAGATCAACAATGCAAGCCAAAGCATCAGACCTTGATAGTGTGGGGTCTCCTATTCAAACAAATTTGATAAAGCTGCATTATGTTCCCTGAAGAGAAAAGAATTCTCAAAGCATATAATCCCAGCGAAAAAGTGTTGTTTCTGGTTTCAGGATTTGTCTTAATGGTCAGAGACTGCAAGCAAGTAATTGTTTCTTGCTTGAATAAAACTGAAATCTCGATAGTATTTTGTTGTACTCATTATAAAACTTGTACCTGAATGAGAATTCCCACTACATCTGACCTGACAAGTAGCTACCCACATTTTGCTTAAAGATCTCCAGTGGATTTCTTCTTTCACTACACATGACTAATATGGAAATAGGTTTTACATGATTTTACATTTATAGCCTATATCAAATTACTTGCCTTGTTAGGGAGAAGAGGAAGGAGAGAGAAAATTTAGAACTCAAAAGTTATGAAAAATAATGTTAAAAACTGTCTTTATATGTGATTGAGGGGGAAATACTTTTATTTATTTTTTTTTAAGACCTGGTGAGGAGGTACCATAATCTTTTTTCCTCCAAGTTTTTAAAGATGTCTTCTGTTTTTTACATCATCATAATTTCTCCAATATCCTTCCTTTTCCCAGGGAGCCATCTCATATTGTGTCATTAAAAATAGCATCTTTTGTGTGACCCTGGGCAAGTCACTTGGCCCCAGTTGCCTCAGCAAAAAAAAAAAAAAAAAAAAAATAGCATCTTTAAGACAAAAAATTGAAAAGGGAAGGAAAAAAATCAACATTTTGGAAAAAAAATCTGAAAGCATGTGCAATATTTATTCCCATGATCTTTTAAAAAAATGTTCTCTTGAAAAATATTAACTTGACAAGTATCAACAGATATGAATGTTTTCTTATCCACTGAACAGAAAAAGATAATTATATGTGAAACAATGAATCTCTATTACATAAGCTTGTGAGTTAAAACAATGCTAAATGTTAAATTTAGCAAATTGGTATCATATCAATGTTACCCCATTTGTGTCCCCTTCTAACTTGTATTAGTTTGCTTTTGTGTATTTAAAATTTTTTTAAATGTTTAATTAATCATTAAGTTGAAAGAGGTTTTAGCTAACATCTAGTCCAATACATAAATAAAGGATTCCTGATTATTTCATTCCTCCAAAGTGGTCATCTGTTTCATATTGATGGACCTTGATTTCTAAGGAGGAGGAACCAAATACCTGAATACTATTCTGTCTCCCCTTCTCCACTTTCCCCCAATTATTATTTTCTCCAGGCTAGACATCTTCAGTTTTTTTTTTTTCAACTGATCTAATTTTGTCATGAATTCATAGTTCTTCATCATTCTGTATGCCTTTCTCTGGACACTCTAGCTTATGAATGTCCTTCTTAAACTGAAGTACCTAGAACTGAACACAGTAATCTATCTGATTTTGATGAGGGAAATTATTCTATTTCTGGAAACTCTTTTTACCCTCCTACTTCAAAATGCAGTCCATTAAAATTCCAAGATGTATTTCAGGGCAACTGCTATTTATCCATCCTTCCCCTATTCTATATGTGTAGAGTTAACTTTTTGTACCTAAATGCAAGACAAATGTTTATCACTATTGAATTTCATCTTATTACATTCAGCCCAGAGCTTCAGCTTTTCAAGATCTTTTAAGGTGTTAACTGTTATCCAGTGGAATAGCTCTCTTTCCCAGCTTAGTTTCATCTGCAGATTTGTTGATCATACCATCTATGCCTTTAATCTAAGTCATTAATGAAAAATGTAAGCAGTACAGCTCCAAATACAGATCCCTGCAGTACTTCACTGGAGATCTCTTACCATGCCCCCATGACACTAGGTCATTAACAATCACCCTTGGAACCTAGACATCCAGTGAGTTTTAAATTCATCTAATCCATAAATCTCCATCTTCTCTGCAAGAATAGTATGAGATTATTTATCAAATCTTTGCTTTTAGCAAAGGTAAACTATGTCCATTCCTTTCATCTCTTAGATTAGCAATCCTGTCAAATAAGGAGTGTTGTTTCTTGGCAAATTCACTTCCCTTTCTAGATATTCACACTATCCCTTTAATGATCCTTGCTTTAAAAAAAAAAAAAAAAAATTCCCCTATAAAGTAAAGTTAAGCTCACTGGCCTATAGTTTGCATCATCTCCCTCTTTCTCTTTTTAAAAATCAAGACCAACCTTTGCTTATTTCTAATGTTGAGTTCTCTTTCTTACTTTCATTATCTTTCAAATATCACCGCACAGTGTCTAAGCAATCACAGTTGCAAGTTTTTTCAGCACCTGAGGATGTTTGTCTGGGCCAGGTGATTCAAATTCATTCAAGGCACTAGGTGCTCTTTTATTATGTTCTTTCTTATTCTGCTCTTAGTCATTTTTCTTCTGTCATTTCCAAAGAAAAGGTCATTTCTCTTTTGCAAAGAAGAGAGAAAGAAAATAAAAATTGAGTTCTTCCCTCTCTCTGTTGTCAGTTACCATCATCTCATTTACCCCAAGCAAACATCCTATCTCTTCTTCCCTTCTTTGAGTCTCCTTGATGTTCTTTTCTTTTAAAATTTTAGACATTATTATCATGAGTGGGATCTTTGACATGGAGAAGACTTAGGAGAATCATAATAACCTGTCTTCAGATATTTGAAGGACTGACATAATAGGTATTAGACTTGTTCATCTGGGAAGTGGTTCAGAACTGCAGAGTAGCAGATGTAGTAGGCTCCCTATCAGGAAAAACAGCTGACTATGGGAGCTGTCCAAAAGTATAATAGGTTGCCTGAGAAAGTAGTGAGTTCTTCACTACAGATATTCAGGGGATGACTACGTGATCACTTGTTGGTGATGTCCTAAAGGGCTACTTTGTTCAATTGGGGTTTAGACTAGATAGTCTTTCAGGTTTTTTATGGTTGATAGGTTCTGTGACTGATGAATAAAACACAAGCTATTTCAGAAAAGAATAGTCTTTTGAGAAGGAAGGAATTCTTGAATAATGGATATTTGTGTATGCGCACAGCACATACATGTTTGTACACAGAATATACACAGTGCAATGTACAATTATATGTGTATGTGTATATGCTACATGTGTGTATACACATACATGTTTCTGTGTGTGTATATTTGAATCTTCATAGATCAGTGTGTAATTTTGGATAAGGCACCTAATTTCTGGAGAGTGATTTCTAGCGTCTTGGTTCTCCATCACTATAGAGCTGGCTACCTTTTGAATACAACCTATAATTTGCTTGGATGAGTGGGAATGTAGTGACCTTGGAGGCTGAAAGGTCAGTTTTGGTCTAAAGCACAGAACCCTTTATTAAATGTGAGCCAGGATTCAATCTTTAAATAATTTGAGTATCATGTGATTTTAGAGTTTGTGTGTACTATAGAGATGATTTTGTTTATTTTGCTATATTTTAGAAGTGACAAGTACCTCAGAGCTTTTCTAATCTAACTCATTTTACAAGTGAGGGAACTGAGGTTCAAGGAGACTAAATAATTTGCTAAGTATCACTCAAGTATTAGTATCATCTGAAAAGGGTGAGAATAACCATTAACCATAAGGTAATTAGCCTCAGAAGTGAGTTTTGAACCTAGATTCCTGTGAATTCTGACCCACAACCAGTATTCTTACTATTATACCAGTTCCTTCCCCACTCCATTTTACAGGTCAGAGATACATATCAACTTGCTGAGAGTCAGATCTACAAGATCTACAAGATCTACAAGTACAAGTAACTACAAGAGCTGAGATTCAGATCCAGATTTTCTTAATGTTAGTATCTTTTTTGTCCATACATAGTTATTTGCATATTGTGCTGCCATTAGACTGTGAGCTTCTTGAAAGCAGAGACTGTCTTGTGCCTTCTCTCTTTACCATATCTTGCTCATAGATATTTAATAAATGCTCATAGTTGTTTACTTGTGTTTCAAAATTTGGTACTTTTCTCACTATGCCATCCTGTTTCTAACTTGCTTTCTTCTCAGTGAAGAAAAAAGAAATTACACTGTGGGTTTAACATAGTAGGAACTATATAGGATGAGTTATTTTTACAGTTGTTTTGGTTTGTAAATTCATTAACTTCTCTCCCTTTCCCCTCTGTTATTATATGACCTTATTAAATCATATTATGTAGCTAACCAGAGTCACAACCTATACAGATAAAGGCTACAGCTCTTGTAAATCTAGGGTGTGAATACTCTCTCAAATCATCCATGGATCATTTTGGAGAAAGAAAGGAGAGAAGTAGCAAGCTAGGATCACCTGAGGGTTTGCCATTTCTGGTCCTCAGTCATCTTATTTGGATATTTCAGATAATCATATAGATGAATTAATATAGCTTAACAAATATTCCCAAATCAATCAGTCAGAAATCAGCATTTAATAAGCACCTACAGTATGCTAGGTCCTGAGGGTACAAAGACAAAAATGCAAATAGTCCTTGTTTTCAGGGAGCTGATGGTCTAGCTAGGGAAGAAAATATGTACCTACATAGGCATATACAAAATAACTACAAGATAGTTATCCCAAGTTATCCCAAGGGGGATGGGGGATGCAGTAGCAACTTGGAAGAAGCATAAAAAACCTTGTATAGAAGGTAGTACTTGATCTGAGCCTTGAAAGAAGCTAGGGGATCTGAGAAAAAGGAATAAGGAACAAATGTATTCTAGCATGGGAGAGGTATAGCTCGACAGCAAAGGTACAGAGGCAGGAGATGGAGAGTGATTTGTTTAAGGAACAAAATGAGATAGTATGGCTAGACATCATCATGGGCAGGGGAGTGACATGTCAGGTTGAAGAGTGTGAAGGATTTCAAATGCAGAGCTGTAGTTTATGTTTTATCCTGCAGACAATCAGGAATCATGAAAGGTTCTGATGCAGTTATAACATGATCAGATCTTTTATTTTAAAATGCAATTTTATTAATATTTTTCATTTTTATAACATCTACATTCCCTATTGTATTCTTCGTTTAACCCTATTCTCTCCACCTCTTCTCCCCTTGTAAGCTATCCCTTGTAATCTTCCATGTTGCAGATCAAGAAACTGAAGTACTGAGAGATTAAAATTACTTGTTTATAGTCACATTGCTAATGTCTGAGGTAGTATTTGGATCTAGGTCTTCTGACCTGATGTCCACTAAAAATATATATCCCTTAAAACCAAAATCTTTAAAAAACAAAGCAAATTTTTGAATAGCCCTTTGTTCAAAGAAATCATACAGAAATTGCAGGATTCTAAATTAGAGGTAGAACAAGCCTTAAGAATCCAGTTAGTCCAATCCTTTTTTTCTGGATGAGGAAATTGAGGGCATTGAAGTAAAGTGACTTGCACAATTTCATACAGATAGTAAATGGAAGAGCTAGGATTTGAATGCAAATTCCCTGACTGCAAATACTTTCCATTGCACCACTATGAGTTATTTTGATACTTTGCAATTTTCTTTATTATTAAAGTTTTTATATTTGAAATGTATAGATAATTTTCAACATTCACCCTTGCAAAACCTTGTGTTCCAAATTTTTATCCTCCTTTCCCCTTACCCCCACCTTTGAACGGCAAGTAATCCAATATATGTTAAAACATATGCAGTTCTTCTACACATATTTCTACAATGATCATGCTGCACAAGAAAAATCAGATCAAAAGGCCTCATTTTTAAAATATATAGAGAATTGACTCAAATTTATAAGAATTCAAGTCATTCTCCAATTAATAAATGGTCAAAGGGAACAATTTTCAGATGAAGAAATTGAAAACATTTCTAGTCATATGAAAAGGTGTTTCAAATCACTATTGATCAGAGAAATGCAAATTAACACAACTCCGAGATACCACTACATACCTGTCAGATTGGCTAAAATGACAGGAAAAGATAACGATGAATGTTGGAGGGGACGTGGGGAAACTGGGACACTAATACATTGTTGGTGAACTGTTAACGGGATCCAACCATTCTGGAGAGCAATTTGAAACTATGCCCAAAGAATTATCAAATTGTGGCCCAGCAGTGTTTCTACTGGGTTTATATCCCAAAGATCTTAAAGGAGGGAAAGGGCCCCACATGTGCAAGAATGTTTGTGGCAGCCCTTTTTGTAGTGGCTAGAAACTGGAAATTGAAGGATGCCCATCAATTGGAGAATGGCTGAATAAATTATGGTATATGAATGTTATGGAATATTATCATTCTGTAAGAAATGACCAACAGGAGGATTTCAGAGAGGCCTGGAGAGACTTGCATGAACTGATGCTGAGTGAAATGAGCAGAACCAGGAGATCATTATACAAGGCAACAAGACTATAAGATGATCAATTCTGATAGACATGGCTCTCTGCAACAATGAGATGAATCATCTCATAATTGTGTATCATAATTGGGAATCATAACAGTATACATATATTGGATTTAACATATATTGTAACATGTTTAACATGTATTGGACTGCCTGCCATCTGGGGGAGAAAGTGGGGGTAAAGAGGGAAAAATTTGGAGCAGGTTTTTCAGGGGTCAATGTTGAAAAATTACCCATGCATATGTTTTATAAATGAAAAGCTTTAATAAAAAAAAAAGGAGGGGTAAGAATATTATTGTTCTGTAAGAAACAGGATGATTTCAGAGATGCCTGAGAGACTTACATGAACTGATGCTAAGTTAAATGAGCAGAACCAAGAGATCATTGTACATGGCAACAACAAGACTATATGATGATCAATTCTGATGAATGTGGCTCTCTTTCACAATGAAATGATTCAGACCAGTTCCAATGAACTTGTGATGAAGAGTCATCTACATCCAGAGAGAGGAGTGTAGGAACTTAGTGTGGTTCACAACATAGCATTTTCACTCTTTGTTGTTGTTTGCTTGCATTTTATTTTTTCTCATTTTTTTTCTGTTTGATTTGTTTTTTGGAACACAAGGTTTTGCAAGGATTAATGTTGAAAAATTTTCCATGCATATGTTTTGAAAATAAAGTTTTAATAAAAAGCAATCCTAGTCAAGCTCATAATTTAGACACTTTTTAAAATAAAAAATCAGTACAATTAAAAAAAAAGAAAAGAAAAACGAGATCAAAAGGGGAAAAAATGAGAAAGAAAACAAAATGCAAGCAAAGAACAACAAAAAGAGTGAAAATACTATGTTGTGATCCACACTTATTACCTACAGACTTCATAGTTGAAAATCAAAACTGATCATCATATAATCTTACTGTTGCCATGTACAATGATCTCCTGGTTCTACTCACTTTATTCATCAGTTCATATAAGTCTCTCTAGGCCTCTCTGAAATCATCCTGCTGATCGTTTTATAGAATAATAATATTCCATTACATTCATATATCATAACTTATTTAGCTATTCTCCAGCTAATGGGCATCCATTCAGTTTCTAGTTTCTTGCCACTACAAAAAGAACTGCCGCAAACATTTTTGCACATTTCCCTCCTTTATGATCTCTTTGGGATACAGGCCCAGTAGAGACACTGTGGGCTCAAAATGTATACTTTGCAATTTTTTTGAGACTTGTCTGTTTATATCCTTTAAACACATTGAAGAATGGCTTTTGGTCTTGCATATTTATGTTATTTCTCTGTGAGTTTTAGATATCAGACTTTTGTGATGGATAATAGATAAAGTCCTTTGTTTCCTTCTTTCCTGCCTCCCCATTTTCCCCAGTTGATTGCTTTATCTTGTATTAGTTTTCTTCAGGGTAAAAGTTTGTTGATTTTATAGAATCAAAATAATTTTTTCTTTTATGATTGTCTCTATACTTTTCTTGGGGGGAGAGGGGTTAAATTCTCTTTCTCTCCCTATCTATCCCCTTAGCTGTGAAAAGAATTTATTCTAGTTCTCCTAGAATATTTTTATGGTATTATCTTTAATATCAGGGTCATGTATTCATTCTGACTTTTTGGTGGTATATGGTGTAATCTCTACCTAATTTGTGCTAGACTACTTTTCAGTTTGACAAGTAATTGTTGTCAAATTAATTTTTTTAGGGAATTTATATTTTCAATTTTGTTAAATATTGAATTATTGAGTTCATTTATTTCTGGTTTGTCCTTGTCTGGTCTTTTCAATTTATCTCCTTTTTTATTTACCAAATGGCTTTGATAATTTTTGCTTTATAATACAGTTTGAGGTTTGAAAGTATTCCTTGTAGATTCCTTTCTTCTCCCCCTCCCCCCAATTTTTTTTTCCTTGGTATTTTAGATCCTCAGTTCATTCAAATGAATTTTATTGTTTTGTCTGGCTATTTAAAGTATCCTTCTTTGATTGAGATAACAAAATCCATAAATTAATTTTGTTAGTACTTCCATTTTTACAAGATTGGTATTGTTTAGTCATGAGCCCTTGATATCCCTCAAATTATTTTTCTTTATTCCTTTAAGAAACATTTTGTAATTTAATCTTTTTAATATTGATTTTCCATTGACTTTAGAGAATATGGTGTCTGACATCCAATTCAGCATAATGTATTTATGTACAGCTCTGACCTTCTATTTCTTTGATTCTATGGCCCCATCCCCTCTCTGATTCTTTATGGTTCTATAAATAAGCAGGTAGAGGTGGTGCAGTGGATAGACTCCAAATGTTCGTTCACATTAATACTCAGACTCTTATTAGCTGTGTAACTCTTGATAAGTCACATGACCTCTATGACATCTATAAAATGGACAATAGTAGCACCTACCTCTTAGTGATAGTATAAGAATAAAGAGATAATATTTGTAAATTGTTCTATAAATCCCAAAGTGCTATAGAAATGCTAGCTATTATTATTAATGGAAAGAGTAATAGCTTGTAAGTCAGGAAAACAGTTTTGGGCTGAAGAGGGCATTAGAATCATAATCACAGAATGTCAGAGCTACAAAGCAACCATAGAACCCTAAAAATCCCCTCATTTGGGATCTTCTGTTTATTAGGGGCCCTATAACAAAATTGTCCATGCTGTTTATGAAGATAGCCCTTTTCTTTGTGTTTTCCTAGTGAAAGGCTTTCAACAGTTGATATCTTTGTATATCCAGCTGACCCTACCTTCTGTGCCCCCTTCTCTCTTCTAACTTCAAAACAAACTTCCCTCTCTTTTGCTCCCCACCCTCCCTTTTCCATATGGATTCTTCTCTGGGCCTATTTACTATATCTGAGGCACAATGCACATCCAATAAATCCCAGTAGAAGAGGCTCATTCTAAACAAGATGTTTGCTTCTTCTTGTTTCCATCTGACACACAATATGCCACAGGGTGCTTTAAGACCATTAATTAGATTAATTAGCTGTTTCATACAATTTTTCTCCCATGGTGGTTTCTCCATTGTCCCATTTTACAACCATTTATGTAGAGCTTTAAGGTTTAGAAAAAGCTCCCAATTATTATCCCATTTGATTCTCATATCAGCAGCCCTGCATAGACTGGACAGGTATTATTAACCCCAATATACAGATGAGAAAAATAATATGCAGAAAAATGATCTGGTGTGCCTAAGGTCACAAGAGCAATCACAAGTGTCAAGAGTTGGGAATAGAATTTAGGTCCTGCAATTCCAAAGTCATTGTTGGTTCTAATAATCCTATCTGGTCCTGGTGTATTATTTTTAAAAATTTCTTTCAAAGACATAGAACTCTATACTAATGTGGGGTGTGGGTAAATAACAACAATCATTGCTATCACTGTCATCATCATCATCATTATCCTCTCCTTATTTTTTCCAAAGAGTTCAGATAGAAGTAGTCTGGAGACAAGCCACTTATTTTATTTTTAGTGCTCTTCAGACTATTGCATCAATGGCTAAAACTAACTGCTTTTTACATTGATGACAATAGAGTACTAGATTTGGAATCAGAAAGAACTGAGTTCAAAGTCTGCTGGTAGACAGTTATTAGCTGTGTGATCATAGTCAAGTCACATATGTCTGTTTTAGTTTCCTCATGTATAAAAAGCTTTGGGTCCATGATTTTTCAACTCTATGCTCCTATGAGCATATTATATATATTACATAAAATGTAAACTTTTCTTCATAGGCTTACTGAGTGAGAAGACATTGGGTCATGAGGTGATAGGTTGAAAGCTGGAAGAGATCTGAGTTCCAAGTCAAACTTCCTTAGGAAATGGCCACCCAGAGTAGCTAATGAATTTCAAACAAGAGGTTAAGTGCCTAATTGTGCTTCTCTGTGATTTTGATTTCTTATGCTAAGTCTCTATAATTTGAAATTTTTCTGCTGCATATAGCTTGCAGCTTGAGTATTTGGTTTGTTGACATTTGTTTAAAATGTTTTTGAATTTTTATGGATCAGTGTTATGTACAGGAGATTGTAGGTGACGATAGGTCTATGATAACACTGATTTAGTTTTTTGTTTTATCAAGGATGTTTTGCGGTATGTAGTTGTGGTGCAGGAATGTACCAACTATTAATTTGTGATATATGGCAAGCATCTGATAAGTAATTCTAGCCACTAAGTCATGACTTAGCTCTTATTGGATAGGTGATAAATTTTTGTAATTTTGTATATTTAATATATGCTGACTTTCCCTCTCCTCCCTCTCCCCATTTACTTGGATAATATGCATTGATTGAGTAATAAATCTAGATTCCAGACTCTTTGTTTGTCCTGACAGTACAAAGCTAGAAAACAATCTATTTTCTTTACCCTCTTTCTTTCTCCCCTCTTCTTCCATGGGAAACATAAGCAAATAGCTACATTATAAATTAGAAACATATTATGTGCATGTTGCTTTTGTTCAGTTATTTTTCAGTCTTGTGACCCCATTTGGAGTTTTCTTGGAAAAGATATTAAAGTGGTTTGCCATTTCCTTCTCCATCTCATTTTACAGATGAGAGAACTGGGGCAAACCAGGTAAAGTGACTTGCCCAGGGTCATACAGCTAGTGTCTGAGGCCAATTTGGACACGTGTCCCTGACTCTATCTGATGTGCCACGTAGCTGCCCTATTATGTGAATAAGAAAGGTGAAACGGTGGGATGAGAAATTTAAGGAACCATGGGCTAGGTGAAGGATAGGGACAGGAAGGGACATCTTGGAGAAAAGGGGCCCCATAGAAAAAGCTGGTACAATAGAGTGTTGTGTTTAAGTCAGAACTGGATTCAAGTTCTAGTTCTGCCTCTTTCTATCTCTATGGCCTTGGGGAAATTATTCAATTATTATTCAATTTTTCGGATCCCCAGTTTCCTTCATCTGTAATACCTGGAGTTTGGTCTAGGTGCAGTCCCTTTCAGCTCTAAATCTATGCTCCTGTGGTAAGAATTTCACGTAGCAGAGTTGGAGAGGGAAAGAAGAAACTGTTCCAGAAAATAAGGGGGCGTCCATGGAGATTGGAGGAGATAAGGTCAGATGAGGAACATTAAGTTGTGCTGTTTGAACAGAGTGTATGGTACATGATAGAGGAATGGCGAAAGAAACACTGAGAAGATAGGTTATCGCTATTTGGTGGAGAGCTTTGGCTTCTATTTGTGAGGAGCCACTGGAAATTTGGACCAGTGCTTCACAAAGGCTGCTTTGCCAGCTTTTGCTGAGAGACCATGTGGGAAGCTGTGACAATAATCTAGGGAGAGATAATGAGGCACTGAGTAAGGAGAGTGTCGGTGTGAGTAAAGACCATATGAAAAAAAAATATATATAATATGTTTGTGTGTATATATATATATACATATATATATATATATGTTTGTATGGGGATGTGTGTATACACAAACATGTGGCTATTTGAGTGGAGAGAGGAGAATGATTATAAAAGATGTAAAGGTAGAAATAGCAAGCTTAACAATTGTGCATAGAGGGTGAGAGAAAATGAGGAATGAAATGTGACACCAAGTTTTTGAACTTGAGTGACTATTCATGGAATAAATAAAACACATTCAGAATTAAGCAAACAATTGGGCAAAATTACATTAGAAAGTATTTGGGAATTATTGTACAGCATAAATACATATATAATATAAATATGTGTAATATAAAATATAAATTAAAATATGATTAAAATATGTATACATATACATACACACTGTAGATATGTATACACAAATATGTGTGCACACCCATATACATATATGTATATATAAGGAATCAACAGGATTTGGCTGTTGTGGATGAAGGAGAAGGAAGAATCGAAGATAATTCCAAGATTTAAAATTGGAATGAGTCCTAGGAAACGGAAGATTGAGAGAGTTCTATTTTATAATTATTTCTGGCAGCACCCCCAAAATTTTGAAGATTTCACCTGCCATCCATGTTCATATCCTGCTTTTAGAAAGACAGCATGGAGTAAAGGATAAATCATCTGCCTCAAATGTAGGCAGAACTAGGCTAAAGTCCCATCATATTAGGTTTTGCAATCATAGACAGGTTTCTTAACTTCCCAGTATTCTAGTGACTGGGGGGGTCCAGTCTCCAACTAAGATAATGAGTTTCAGAGAAGGTGCAGCCCTCCATTGGTAGAGGGCAGTTTTCTCATTAAGGATTTCCTTGTATTAATAAAATCACAGGTCCTCTCCCTATCATTTAGCTTTGACATGGATGCTGTTCCTTTAGTCTTTTGAAGAGTGACACTTCAGGGTGCTGAAGAAATGTAGATTCTAGTGGTTGGGGTTCCTAACCTGTCTTTATATGATATGGACCTCTATGTCAGTCTGCTGAAACCTATAAATTTCTCAGCATAAAAATTTTAAACCCATAAAATCAAATACATGAGATTACAAAGGAAATCAAACGTTAGTAAAAAATAAAGCTGTACTTTCCCTCCCCCAAGTTCATAGACCCCCTGCAATCTACCCATGGACTCCAAATTAAGAACCCCTGCTATGGAACTTCTATTTTCCTCTTGATTTAAGTGACCACCCAGAGTCTTTGTTTTTAAGATTTAACCCAAAGACCTCACAAGCTGAGCTTTCTTGCTTACTGAGGGGAGACCGAGCTGACCCTCTGGACTTCAAATATAGGCCCTGGGTTCCCCTCACTCTGTGACCCAGCTGGGAACTCTAAAACCCTTCTCTTTGTTTTCCTAATACCACCTACTTTGAAATTCAGGGTCCGGTGTTCACTAATCCCATAAATACCTTCAAACCTTTAATCCCGCAGGGGGTGAAGGATTGGGATAGGTTGTACTACCCCTAGGCCTTTTGTTTTCTCTTCTGCTTCATTTAATTTTGTTTTTTGAAGCTCTAAGATTATTTAACCTTTTAAATAAGCAAGAACAAATGTTCCTAATGACAACTATCAAGGGTATTCTGGAAGCTCTCCTATTTGGTGTCTATGGAAGAATGTTTGTTTCCTTCATTCTCGATTCCCCAGGGAAACAAAAGCAGATTGTCTGCAATTATTGCAAGGCTGGCAGGGGCAGATTATCTAGAAATTATAATGTTTTAGACTTGATACACACTTGAAAGATTTCCTACTCCTTTTTACAGATAAGGGAAACTGAGGTTCAGAGAAACTCTAGTCACTGGTACCTCAAATGCAACAATGATCAAAACTGAGCTGCTTAATTGCTGTCTTTCATCTTATTGTCTGTTACCACTGATGGTTCTCAATTATCCAGGTCTGAAACTTGAGAGTCATCTTTACTGTAAATTGTCTTACTACATAAAGTGCACTGAAGTGTTTTTCTTATCAACATTGTTGAATTGTGGGGGTACTTCATGACCGAGGGATGGCTTTGCAAGTATTAAAAATCTTACTGATCTTTCACAGGATTTGGTAGAAGAGAAGTCACTATCTACTTCTTGATAGTTCTATTGTTGGACCCTGAAATTATGAGGAGGAGGCTGTACACAGAAAAGTAAATATAAGATAGTGATTGGGCAGTTTTTGAGTGGAAATCCTCTAGAGCAGGTGTGGGGAATATCTAGCCTGCAGACGGCAATTTCAGAGGAGAATAAGCTAACTAGGTACAACAGCCTCCACTGCTTGATTTCTGTGAGTTGATAATTGTATGTGGCTCAAGAATGATGTTAAAAGTATCCAAATGACCCTTGACAGAAAAAAGATTTCTGATCTAGATGAATAGTAGTAGTAATAATAATACTGACATTTATATAGAGATTTAAGATTTGCAATATTTTATAAATATTATCACATTTGATTCTCACTACAGTCCTGTGAAATGGGTGAAACTGACTCAAGACGCTGATTTAAGTGATTTGCCCAGGATCACACTGATAGTAAGTATTCAAATCTAGATTTGAACTCAGGTCTTCCTGATTCTAAGCCCAGCACTTTCTACTGAGCTTTCTACTTGACTGAGCTGTTAGTGATGCTTCTCCTTCACAAATTCTCTTTAATGATATTCTAAAATCATGGAAGATGGCATGAGAAGTTAAAATCATAGAAATCATAAAAAATCATAGAAGATAGCGGAGAGATAGCAAGAGCACTAAATCTGTGTTCAAATTCCAGTACTACTACTTAGTTTTTATATGATTTTGCACAAGCTTTTCAATCTTGTAGTCTTTTCTTAGCAGTAAAACAAAGGGAGATGGATTAGATGTCCTCCAAAGTTTCTTCCACCTCTCAGTCTGTGAGTTTATGAATCATAGATCTAGAAAGGGTCTTGTTCCTTTATTTTCCTTTCCAGTCTTGTTCCTTTATTTGTCAGGTTTTATTTATTATGCAGTCTTGCTTCACTTAATGCTTCTGAATGTTTCAAACAGAGGGCCAGAAAATCAAGATGACTTGCAGAAGACTTACAGTTTGTTAGTGGGAGGCAAGACTGCTTGTTTTTTTGTTTGTTTGTTTTTTTTTTTTGTTACTGTTTTCAGCTACACCTGACTTTTTATGACACTATTTGAGGTTTTTTTTGGCAGAGATACTGGAGTGATTTTCCATTTCCTTTTCCAGCTCATTTTTACAGATGAGGAAACTGAGGCAAACAGGCTCACACAGCTTAGTGAGATTTGATTTGAATTCAGATCTGATTTCAGACCCAGGCTTCTATCTATTGTATCTTCTATCTGCCTAAGAAATACTTAATTAAGCATTTTCCTTCTTCCTCCTTACCTCTGCTATCTCTAATAAAAACAAAAACCTTTAGTAAATGTGCTTTTATCTTACCTAAATTTATTTAGACCATGGAAAAATGTATATGAAGCTAAGCTTTAGTTATGTTAATTAGAGGTTCAGCTCCTGTGTTTAGGAAAAAAAGTTGGAATCTCTTACAATTCATTCTCTTTTGTAAAAACTTAATTTAAATTATATCACTTTTATTCCCTCCCTTTCCTAACCAACATGCTGTTTCTTTTAACAAAGATTTTAACAGGGTCACAGATGAGGCAGTTCAGTACAACAGCATTCATAGTCCTCCTCTTCTGCAAAAAAGGAAAGGAGATGGCATTTTCTCTAGGTTTTGGTTGCTATGATAGCTCATTATGGTGAGCTTACTTCTTGCAGCATATTTCCTGGCTTCAGATGTAATATTTAGTGTGGACTCTGCTAAACCTCTGAAAGCAAGGTCTGGGCGGATCCTGTCGTTGCTTTCTTAGAGTTTTGGTAATTGTATTACATAGAAATCTTAGGATAGGCTCGGGACCTGTAATTTTTCAGTGTTTCCAGATCAGTCTAATCTGGGGCAAAGTCTGATTGTTGCTCCTTTTGGTCTGAATTTTACAAGTTCCTGACCTGTGCCAGATTCAGTCCCTATCAATCAGCTAGGAAGTTCTGATGATTCAAAATAATAGAACTTTTGGCTCCTCTTTGGTCTGGGGTTCCAATTTGATTCAAAGAGCTGTGGCTCTTTCTTTGTATGCTGAACTAAATGCTAGAACTGAGATCCTGTCCTGTCCTTCTGTGGTCTGAGCCCAGTCACTGTCATTTACTTCTGAACTTGCTCCTTTCTTGGTAAACTCTATAGGGCCACACTATGGGCAGGCCCCTTCTCAGTCCACCAGAGGTATGTGACCCAGAACTGATGAAAAGGCCACAAAACTTTAGTCTGGAGATGTTTCAGTATGGGTCTGGGGGCTCTTGCCTTGGTGAACAGCCTCTCTGCTTGAGTGTAACACTCCAAAAGGATCCTGTCTTGATCCACTTTCTAGTGTCAGATTTCCCTGTCTGTTTCCTTATGCCAGCCCTGAGTGGACAAAGGATTTATTGTGACTTTTTCTGGATTTCCCCATCATGCTCTTGTCTCATGCTTTTTCTGGGTCTGTTTAAAGGCATGTTTGTGTTCTTGAGTTTGTCCAAGTTATTTCCTTCTACTTCTCCATCTTGACTCTGTCCTTAAGTTTGCATTTCCTTAACAATTCTCCTGGGCTGTTCATTCAGGTTGCTATTCTTTACATCTAGTACAACGATTCAATTATTTAGAGCCAAGAATTCAAATATATAACCACCCAAAAAACCTATTCCATGCTGTAGGTAGAAATGCTTTCCAGGGTGGTTAATGGCAACTAATAAGAGAGAAAAACATGTATATATAGGAAACTAGGAGAAGTCAAGGTGTTCCCTTAGGGGTTTGCAACCCCCCTCCACAGAGTGGCTAAGATGGCAGGAAAAGATGATAAATGTCCGAGGGGATGAGGAAAAACTGGGACACTAATGTATTGTTGGTAGAGCTGTGAAATGATCCAAACCATTCTGGAAAACAATTTGGAATATGCCCAAAGAGCTATCAAACTGTGCATACCCTTTGACCCAGCAGTGCCTCTCCTGGGTCTGTATCCCAAGGAAATCCTAAAGGAGAGAAAAGGACCCACTTGTACAAAAATGTTTATAACACCTCTTTTTATGGTAGCAAAAAATTGGAAAATGAGTAGATGGCCGTCAGTTGGGGAATGGCTGAACAAATTTGGGGAATGGCCTAACAAATTTGAAGGTACTGGAATATTAATTATTGTTCTGTAAAAAATGATGAACAAGCTGATTTTAGAAAGGCCTGGAAAGATTTACATGACCTGATGCTGAGCGAAGCAAGCAGAACCAGGAATAAGTCATACACAATAACAGCAAGAATGTCTAATGATCAGCTATGAAAGACTTGGTTCTTCTTGATGATTCAGTGATCCAAAGCAATGCCAATAGACTTTGGACAGAAAATATCATCTGTATCCAGAAAAAAGAAATAAGAAGACTGAATGTAAATCAATACATGCTATGTTCACTTCTTTTTTTCTGTTATTTTTATCTCTCCCATGGTTTTTCCCTTTTGTTCTGATTTTTCTCTCCCAAAATGATTCATAAAGCAATATATATTAAAAGTAAATAAATTTACCAATAAGAAAAATAAAATAAAAGGTCTTATTTACCCTCACTAAGGGCCTTTTGGTTATTGAGAGAAGTCATTGATCAGTTTATTGGTGATTGCTAGTTTAATAAACTGATCATGCGCAGGTCCCTATTTTGTTTTTTGTTTTATTGTTATTTGGCTAAGATGGCCAGAATGACTCATTTTACTAACAATTTATGTGGCATTCTTAAATAAAATATTTTCTTGACCTGTAAGGGGAAAAAAGAAAGAAATAAAGAAACTCCCTTCCAAGATCCTAAAAAAAAATTATTTAAAAAAAAAAATTCTTGACCATATCTGGGTATGAGATCAGCCCATCTCAGAGTGAAATGAGCTCCACCTGCCCCAGATCAGTACTGATGGGAGGGATCAACTCTTGTCTTTCCATTTCCCCCAAATATTTTGACCTATAACAAAGTTCAAGCTTATAATTGTAGAATTTTGTTGTTGTTGCTAAGTCATTTTTGGTGGTGTCATACTCTCCATGACCCTATTTGTATTTTCTTGGTAAAGAAATTAGAGTGATTTGTTATTTTTTTTTCCAGCTCCAATTTTACAGATGAGGAAACCAGGGTTAAGTGACTTGCTTCTAGTCACACAGAGCTAGTAAGTGTCTGAGATCAGATTTGAACTCAGGAAGATGAGTTTTCCTGATTCCAGGCTCAGTCTTATCCACTACATCACCTGCTTGCCTATACATTGTTTAGTTATATTTCTTTCCATTTTTTAATGTAGTCATTGCAGATACTATTTTCCTGCATCTTGCTTGGCTTCAGTCAGCATTAGTGCCTATATTTTTCCATGCTTTCCAAAGGCCTCACATATTAGCTGACACTTAATAGTGTCAAGATATTCCACTGCATTTATATACCACAAAGCTAATCACTGGGTCCCTAATTTCCAGTTTTCTGCTCCCACAAGAAGTGCTGCTATATATATATTTTGGCGTGCATGGGGCCTTCCTTTTTGTCTGCAATCTCTTTGGTGTATATCGTAATTTGTTCTCATACTCCTCTTGGTGTCAGGGGCATCTTTGTCAATATAATTACTACTTATTAGAAGCTTCTGGATATTTCAGTTGATGTGTCATTGTAGCTCATCATGGGAACATAGCATTCTGATGACTGAGAGAAACCTTGTTCCAAGGACAAGTGCTACCCAGGCCCTGTACAATCAGGAAATAAAAAAAGAAGTCTGGGCATCTAAGTTTAGTTTGGTATGATCACAAAAGTGCTGAATTTTGAGTCTGAAGATCTGGGTTTGGATTTAAACTCTTGTTGCTCCCTGTGTGGAAAAGTCATTTTCCCCTTTTCAATCACTCGCTCTTCATCTGTAAAATGAAGGGGAAAGACTTAAGGACTTGTTGATCCCCAAATTCTCTCTCAGTTTTAAATTCGATAATCTTACAACCTGAATTTTATAGGGTGACTTTGTAGACAGTTTGTTTTTAAACAAACAAAAAAGCCTTAACCAGGGTCTCAGTTCTCCTGTTTCTGCAACTCTCCTCACCCTCCACTCCCTAGCACATTTTTCCAGATGCTTTTTTATGTTTGTTGACTGTTGGGCTCTGTTTGGGTTGGAAAGCTGCTGGAGAGCCCCACAGTAATGTAACAATGAGACAATAGGTTATTTAGCCTCAGTGGGCTGGCATTCTGCCTACACTCAACACAGACTCCTCACAGGTGACAGCAGATAGAGAAATTGCCTGGCAATTAATTCCACAAACCTGCCTGAAAGGGAAGGGTTATTAGGTGAGACAATGGCAATGGCAAGACACAGAATTATAGAAACTGAGATTCCTAGTTGACTTCATAGAAGCTTGTCTTGAACATCAATTTACAATTGACAATGCATTTTTCTCACAACAGTCATGTGAAGTGGGTAGCGTATGTATTATTATCCCTATTTTAAAAAATTATGAAGAGGCTGAACCCCAAAGGGAAATCCATGACTACACAGATGTTGAGAGGTTTTATGACTTTTTCCAGGACTACTTCAACACCAGCCTTCTGTAGACCATTAGTCAGTCAGTCAGTCAATAGGCAAACATTAAGTGTCATCTGTATTCCAGGCACTGACCTTAGCAATGGGTGATTCAAAAGCAGGGCAGAGACAGGCCTGGCTCTCAAAGAGCCCACAGTCTAATGGGGGATTGGTAAAGGCTTCTTATAGACAGTAAGCTTTTAACTGAGGCTTGAAAGAAGCCAGAGGAGCAAGGAGGAAGAGAAAAGGAAGAAAATGCACCTTCCAGGAATGATGTACAGCTGGTAAAAATGCCCAGAATTGGGAAAGGGAGGCCTATGTTACTGCATTTGCATGTGGGATAAAGAGTAATAAAACTGAAAAGATCATTGGGTGGGGGGGAGAGGGAGAGGGATGCCTGAGTTATGAAGGGCTTGAACACCAGAGGGGACTTTCTATTTGATTAGGGAGGGGATAGGGAGCCACTGAAATTTATTGAATGTAGGGGCAGCTAGGTGGTGCAGTGGATAGAGCACCAGCCCTGAAGTCAGGAGGATCTGAGTTCAAATCTGATCTCAGATACTTTGCACTTCCTAGCTGTGTGACCCTGGGCAAGTCACTTAACCCCAAATGCCTCAGCAAAAAAAAAAAAGAAAGAAATAAAGAAAAAGAAAAGAAAGAAATTTATTGAATGTAATGGGAGGTTGACAGGGTCAGACCTGCATGTTAGAAAAATTCCTTAGGGATCATCTGATCCATACTTTTCAATTTTTACTCTGGGGAAACTGAGACCCAGAGAAGGGCTTGCTTAAAGATACATGGGGCAGCTAGAGGGCAAAGTACATAGAAAGCCAGGCCTGGAGTTAGAAAGAAACCCATCGTCCCAAGTTCAAATCCAGCCTTAGACATTTAGCTAAGTGATGCTGGACAAGTCACTTAACACTCTTTGCCTCAGTTTCCCCATTTGTAAAATGAAATGGAGAAGGAAATGGCAAACCATTTCAATATCTTTATCAAGAAAACCCCAAGGGACAGCTGGGCTGCACAGTGGATAGAGCACCAGCCCTGAAGTCAGGAGGACCTGAGTTCAAATCTGGCCTCAGACACAACATTCTCTAGCTGTGTGACCCTGGGCAAGTTACTTAACCCCAATTGCCTCAGCAAAAAAAAAAAAAAAGAAAGAAAGAAAAGAATACCCCAAATGGGGTCAGGAAGACTAGGACATTACTGAAAATGACTAAACAAAAACACAGCAAGTTGGGAGCAATTTGCTTAGTAAGTGAAATCTCTCATTTTGTGGGGAATGAATTCGACACCTTGGTTTGGATTTTAATTATGGTAAGTTCTCATGTGTAATACAGTGGAAAGCATGCTGGTTTTTAAATGAGAAGACTTGGCTCCAAATCCTTGTTCTGCCATTTATTTAGGCAAGGCAAGTTCTGGGCTTCAATTTTCTCAACTGGTTGGTTATTCTCAGCTTTGTCTGTGATGCTGTGAACTTTAGTTTCCTTTTCCAGTGGGTGGAAAGACCCTTTCGAAAGGACACCTTTAGGTTTTAACTTATTAGTTCTGTGGTAGGATAGTGATTATGGGAGACTTTTTTATTCCAATTTCACTGTTTAGTTATTTGAGTATTATGGGCCTGCTTCCTGGTGTCAGCATGTTTTTCAAAAAGCTAGTAGGAGCTTCAGCACAGATTGAGAGATGTCAAGAGATGGAAAGGGCTTTAGAATTTCAATTTGATTAAACAAACATTTATTATGCAATCTCTGAATTTAAAGAGTTTATATCCTGTTGGGAGAATATAGTATAATATGGATAATTGAACTCAAAATAATTTAAGGAGGGAGCAGAAAATTTAAAAAGACAAAATGTAAAAAACTAGAAAAGGCTTCCCAGAGGAGGGAAACTCAAGCCTTAAAGAAAGATTAGGATTCTAAGAGTCAGGTAAAGAATATGCCAGTTTTAGATGGCACAACCTATTTAACAGAAAGAGAAATTATGGATTTGGGGAGTAGCAACTGAACAAAGTTTGGCTGGAATAGAGTTCATGAATGGAAGTAAAGTAAATAAATCTGAAAAAATTAGGATGGAGCCAGAAGGTGGAGGGCTTTAAATGCCAAGCAAAGTAACTAGTATTTTATTTTAATGGCAATTAGGAGCCACTGACCATTCCTGAACAGTTTAGTTACATAGTAAGGTCCAGTGCTTTGGGTAGATTATTTTAGTGGTGGTCTGGAGGTTGGATTGGAAATGTATGCAGTATACTCAAAGGAGAACAATTGGGATTCTCTTAAAATAGGACATGCAGGAGATGAAGGGGGCATAAATTAGAGTAGGGTGGTACCTTTGTGAGTGGAGAAAAGAGAATGGTATGCTGGGGAGGTATAAGCAATAAAAGTTGGAACTGATTGTATATGAGAAGATGAAGGGAGAGTAAGAAGATGAGGACTTAATATTAAGCATATATATATATATATTTCCTCATCATGGTTTCCATATATCACAAGTTGGCATAAGAATTAAATAGGAATTTGGGGGGAATTTTGCAGAGTCACAGATGATACATGAAGGTCAGCAGCAACTCAGAAAAAGTTTAGAAATTCAGAAATACTTAAAATATATGTATAGTATGGGATAATATCAACCTAAGTTTTATAATATGGTGCTATAAATACCCTATAAAATAAAAGAAAAAATTGAGACTTCTCTGATACAAAGGGAAAATCAAAATGTTTTACCCAGATAGGCACTATGTCCCTAATCCCCATAATGTAAAAAGGATAACAATATGGGCAGATGTTATCAGACTGGAAGCCTATAAGGATATTGGTCTCTAGAAACTAGAAACAAGGAAACTTGAAAGAGGTATGGGTTTATGAGGATGGTAATGCTTTCCAATTTAAACATTTTTTTGTTTGAGATGTATTTTGTGACAGTTCTTGGCCAAAAGGAAATCTCTCTTAGGAGAAAATAGGATTTTCCTATTTATTTTCTACATCTGGGGTCACAGTGCTTTACTCCCCCAGTGTAGGTGTGGCTATTAATAAGTTAAGTTCCTGTCAGAGTATTCAGTTTATATCTATTGAAAGACCTATGGGCCAGCCAGAGTTATTGGAGAAAATCCCTTACTGAGTTTGGTTGCTAAGTATAATATCTAAAACAATGGGACTAAATTCAGTGCAAAGTTTTGTCATAAGTAATGGAGAAGAGGGGAAAAAGATAAAGGAAAAGAGGGCCCAGTATATAACTCAGGTATTTACTCTAACATAGAGTGATCCACATAAGGGCAGCACAGCATTGGGGAGCACAGAAACAGGTCCATTTCCCAGAAAGGGGATATTCTTGCTGGAGGGGAAGATCTGCTCCAAATTGCTCTTCTGAGAGTGAAATTCTTCTCCGATTTCCAGACACCCCCTAGTACTGATTAAATTGCATATCAGGGTTCATGACAAAATATCATTGGGGGGTTATCAGGGAGAAAAACAAGCTGGTAGTAGACATTTGGGAGACTCAGCTGTACTGACCTTTGAAAAATATTATTGTCAATTTTTTTTTCATGAATATGTTCTATAAGCTTTCAGCTTCCCTTAAAGGGAGCTTTTCCCTTTTCCTTAAAGGGAAACTGTCATGGTGGTCTCAAAACCCTCAAGTCTAATCTTACAACAAGATGCTTAATTGACTCTGATGGCCAAGTCTGGGCATGCAGTTGTAGTTGCCAGACAAGAGTGCAAAAGGAGATTAAGACTGGATATATTTACTCTGAGGGAGCCATTTGTATAATGATTATAATTGATACCTAAGCTCTGATCACTATTTTTTATGTCCATGGAGCCACCATTTTGCATTTCACTTGATTATACTACTATCTTATTTGAAGGATATGGTGATCGATTTTTTGCAAATGTTTTGCTGATGTTGCTATGCTATATTAATATGAACAGTTTACTTTTCTTTTAAGTTTTGCAAAATATTTTATCTTATTTAGGCTTCACCATAACCCTGGGAGATAAGTGCTGTTATTATCCTCATTTTGCTATTAAACTCAGGGAGAGATTAAAGAACTTGTCCAACATCACATAACTAAGTTCCTGAGATGAGATTCAGGTTTTTCTGAGTATTGAGTTCACAACCCAATTCACTAAAACGTGCTACCTGTCCATGACAAATCTTACTAAAATGAACATTTATGTACTGCTTTACAAATATTCTCATTTGATCCCTTGCCTGGGAAGTAGGTGCAGTTCTTGTCCACATTTTACAGATGAGGAAACTGAGGCAAACAGTTTAAAATGAGTTGACCAGGGTCACTCAACTTTCAGGATTTGAAATCAGGTCTTCCTGACAGATTAAAGACAATGAAGATATTTGAACATGTTCAGAGAAGTCCTTTATAAAAATGAACATCTCCGCATATGCAGAATAGATTGTTTGGAGGTGGATATAGATTGAAGGAAAAGAAAACAATGAATAGGATAGGTATTTTTGTATAGATTTATATCTGTCTATTGATCTATTGAAAATTTCTCCTTTGCCATTTCAGTAATAGCTGGATAAACTTTCCATTGATGTTGTATAATGCACATACATAGTAGCTCTCTCTCTCTCAAGAGACAGAGATTACACCTCAAAGGCAGTCAGTCCTTGAACTTTTAAAAGGGAATTAACAGATAACTCTCTTACCTATGGTGACCTGTAGGTTTTATTCAGTCATTGAACAAATATGAGGGGAAGGAAATTTGCTTTTCTGAGCTACTTTTAAGAAGCAGTAGAAAGTGTCATGCAAAGAAATGGGAACTAGGAAGTCTAAAGTCTATCTTTAACATTAACTGTTCTTTTTGCCTGGAGGAAGTAATTTAACTTATCTGATTTTCAGATTCCCCTCTCCCCCTTTGTAAATGGAGGGATTGAGTGAAGTCATTCTGAATGACCTTGAAATCTTCCAGCTCTGAAGACCTCTGGCCCAATGGTTCTTTGGAGGTTAGCCAATGATTCTTGGCTTTGACTTTCATCTCTTAAGCTACCTTTTTCGAAACTGTCATCTTTGGAATCTTTTCCTACTTCCTCTACATTTATTTTCTTCCAAAGAGAGAGCTGGTCTATGGGATTAGGAGTAGGACAAGAAGTTGGGGAGTTGCAATTCAGGGTGCTTTTGAAAAGAAACACAAGGCACAGTAATAGGAGAGAGTGGTTTTGGATATTACTGTGCTTTTTTCCTTCTCAAGCTCAAGCCCTTCTACAAATAGTGGCATTTTTGCCAATGCTTTTGTAGCATATTGATGATTTCTGTTTTTCTGGTGATTTGACTAGGAGAAGGCAAGGAGCTTCAGAAACATATGGAAAGGGACATTTTAAAGCTCAGCTGAGCCGTGTATATCCCAGCTCAAGTTGATTGATCTGGCAACTGTATTTAGAGACCATTTTCTTGGGTAATACAGAGATTGAGATATTCCAGGTTGTAAAGTTTAACCCCCAGAGAACTCCACTGCCCTTTCCTCCCAAATGGGATACCTTAGTAAATGGTTCAGCAAGTGCTTCTTAAGTACTTGGTACCCAATTTTATCATAATTTATAATTTTTAAAGTTTCATTATTTTTATTTTCATTTATATGGTTGTAATCATTGTATAGAAGAAGCTAGGTGGTACAGGCCACAAGTCAGAAAAATTCATCTTCCTCAATTCAAATCTGGCCTTAGACATTTACTAGCTATGTGATCCTTACTACAAAATGAGCCAGAGAAGGAATGCCAAGAAAACTCCAAAAGGCTTACAACTGAAATGACTGAACAATAACAACAAAGTCATTGTGTATATATTCCTTTCCTGGTTTTGATTAATTCAGTTTACATCAATTTATTTAAGCTTTTCCATGCTTCTCTATATTTATCATATTCATAATTTCTTGTTGCACAGAATATTCCATTACATTCATGTACCACAATTTATATAATCATTCTACAGTGCACATCCAATTTGCAATTCTTTGTTATAATAAAAAAAATAATGCTGTAAATATTTTGTTTATAAGAATCCTTTCTTTTTGTTACTTTCTAACACTGACCTCTTTGGAGGTTATGCCTAACAGTGAGATGTCTTGGTCAAGGGATTTAGGCGTTTAGTTCTTTCATAAACCCAAAATAATAATTGGACAAATTCACAGCTCCTTCAACAATTCATTAGTGTGCTGCAACATCTATAACATAAACTATTCTCATCTTTTGTCATCTTCAAGATCATAAGACTAATGAAATGCTAGAATTTGAAGGGACTTTAGAATCACAGAACATGGGATGTTAGAGCTGAAAGCAACTTTGGAGTTTAAACAGAATTCAGTTGAAAACTCAGGATTCAAACCCAGCTCTCTCTGCTACTGGGCTAGTACTTTCCCTTTTCCATTAATTTTTTTCATCAGCTTTCTGGTAAATTTTCATTAGTATATTTAAAAATTCTCCTTCCTTCCCCTCCATCCTCAAACAGCTAAGAACTACTCATTGAGGATGTGTGGTCTCTAGTACAGTAAGTAGCTATTTTATTGTTTACAGTATGCTATGCCACATCATATGTGATCAGAACTAGATGGAGAACTGGAGCTTTTATCTTCCTTCAGTGGAATGTAAGCCCCTTGAGGTAGAGACTGATTTAATTTTTTTGTGTTTGTATTCATAACACAATTGCTAATGATAGGTGATAAATTATTACTGAATTAAATTGCATTCTTCCATAACCTTCTGTAGCACCAATTTTGGTACTAGGTTGGTCTTTACCCCTGGAATGATTCCCCTTCTGTTCTGCTCCATTTATGGGCTTACCATGTTTTGTCCCTTACTCAGCACTTTCAGAAGAATTACCAAAAAGGGCTTTGGATCTGGAATTTGCTCACAAGCCTCTGAGTGTCTTAATTAAAACACAAAGCTCAATGTCAGGGGGCTAATGGGAGAGGGCAATGGAGAGGAAGGCAAGCCAGCAAATAAAAAGCACATTGGACAGCTTTAGAGAGTATTAGTTCTGGTTCACTGATTTGGGAAAGAATAATTTTTTGCTTAAGAATTTCTCATTGCTCCTCAGAGACTGATGGAAGCTAATGCCATTCTTCCCAATGGGTATTTTACAATAGTCTTAACTACTCACTAGACTTTTAAGGGAGCAGGTTCTTAAGAATTGTGAGATTGAGTTGAAGTTCCAAGCAAAACAATTAGCAGCATCACTCCTATCTCTCCTATTTCTCTTGGGATGACAACTCCATTTTTACATGCTGAAACCTCTGCTATGATTCCAGTTTTACTTCTTTTATCTTAAATAAGTCACCAAACTTTCCTGTGTTGAAATTGGATTTCAAGTTAGAAGATCTGGTTTTAAACATCAACTCCACCCCAGTGAGCATCATTTGATCTCCCCAAGTCTCAGTTTTCTCATCTGTAAAATGGGAATAATAATACTTCTCACAAAATTGTTGTGAGAAAAGTGCTATATAGACTTTGGAAAAAGACTGGACATTCTCCTTCATCAATATACAACTTAGAGATTTCTGCAACTTACAGTCTTAGTTACTTAGAAGTGGCTGATCCCCATTTAATGGCTCAAGAGTTTCACACTAAAAAAATTTTAATAACACCTTAAATAGTAAAATACCTTCATAGTTATGTTGCAAATATTGCAAGTTTATATA